>CM076576.1:226938750-227289303 GCA_034641835.2 Pinus albicaulis
TCATACTTTCCAAAACTGTGTTATTTCTGAAGCAGTTTTTTGTACATAGCTGCAACCCCTGTCTTTAGGTGTTTTTCAGCTAGACTAGGTGGTGGGAGATTTGTTTACCACACCTAGTTTGATTTTTTTTTGCTCTCCTTTTGGATCTAGACCCCAGATCTACTAATATAAGGGATCCAGGAGCTTTAAACTCATTTTTGTGCATATATTTCCCCAGAAGTGCATTATTTCAGCAGGCACTGCTGTGCATTCCTATTTGGGGATATTACAGGAAAAGGAGGAGACGCACAACAAGAAAAAAATCATGAAACGAATGTGATAGGTGATGTGTTGCAAGATCCTTTGATTATTTCTTTAGAAAATGTTATTTATGCCTAGGTGGTAGATTCAGGGGCCTCATTCCATGCCACACTTGATAAGAAACATTTTCATGACTATGTTCAAGGAGATTTTGGATGTTCATGATGTTCATATAGGTGATGATAAACCCTGTAAAATAATTGGAATGGGAAAAGTTCTTGTAAAAAAATAGAATGGAAAGCAATGGTTATAAGGAGGTAAGGCATGTTCCAGATCGAAAGAAAAATCTGATTTCAATAGGGGAGTTAGGTAGTGAAGGTTGTGTGAAATTTTTTACAGATAAAACATGGAAAGTCACTAAAGGATCCCTAGTAATAGAAAAAGGAGAAAGGTTTGGTACATTTTATTTATGCAATAGTATTTCTAATTGTGTTAATGCTTTAAAATCCACAGGAGAAGATGCAACACTATGGCACCATAGATGTTACCACAACTCTATGCTAAGTCATGAGTAGGTTTTAAATTTTTTGTTTTTAAGATAAAAATTTTAAATTTCAAAGAAAATTAGAACGCTACCAAAAATTTCGGTAGCGTCTGCTTTAGCCGTTTTTAGACAGCCTATTTTAATTTTGTTTTATGTTTGTTTTTATTTACTATCAAAAATCCCAGTAAGCTCCATTATTTTTTTAAAAATAAAAAATAAAAAAAGTGCATCTGCTTTTGTGTTAAGCCATGTGTTCCTGTTATCAACTATGTTTTAAACTTTTATCATGAGTTAGGTCACATGAAAGGAAATATTAACGTTGAGTGATGTGAAGTCGAGTCGTGGTTATACGTGGAGCACACTAGGTGTCAATCCGAATTTTTTAAAATCCAATAATTGTTTGTACTTTCTATCAGCTGAGTCATTTCATCCACATGTCGAGGTACATATTATGTGCTAAGGTAGATCGTGGATCTGCAATTTTAATGCAATGACCGTTTGGTTTAATCACACATTAACACTGCCAAAATTTTAGGCCTGTAATAAAGATACAATGGAGGTGACTGCCATCTCGACCTCTGCTCATCTCCAACCACCTGTAGCATATCATCTAAAACTCTGTATCCAACTAAAGTTCATCATGATCACCACAAGATGTATTTTACGGTCTGAGATATTTACCATTATGAAAAATATTGTGCATGGAAAGGTGAACTAGCATATCTTTTTAAACCATCGAAAAGAAGGCAAAACCATTAGTTTTGATTTTAACTGTTGGTTAATGAGTAGCTCTAGTGAAAATCTTGAGGAAAGAGACTCAAATTTCAGAAATATTTCATTGAAGACACAACAACATCTATTAGGTGAGCTTCTCTAATATTGACACCTATCATATTTCAACAGACAACCTTCTTTGTTAGTGAAGATGACTAAGAAAGGAGGAAAGCTAAAATGAATTGAACCCCAAGGATCTAATCTATTTGATGCTAATCCTAATGTGAGAAGGTTCTTTGTTCAATAAGGGTGGTATCCATTGTGTTCAAGACTTGGAAGCTCTGATTTAAGAGTAGCTCAGGAATTTGCACACTCTTTCAAAGTGTAGGAAGAAGCTAACTATGGTCTCAAATTGTAGGTATCAACAGAGTCTATTGTTGAATATTTTCCATAGGAAGGAGAAAAATGGTTCAAAGGCTAGGTCATCACTGGAGGAAACCTCAACCGTTTCATCAAAGATGGACACAGATACCCTAATTGGGCTAAAGGAATTCCTAGTGGTTACCTCAAGAATGAATGGACTAAGACTGTCAAACTCATCAAAATTTACCTAACCTATGAGAGGAGGTATACTATTGTTTTCATTTATCATATGAGATTTTTGTTTAATATTGCAAGAATGAAGACCCTCAACTTATCATTCCTTCTACTAAAGATCTTGACAAAGATTTCAACTAGGGTACAAACTCATTTAGTTGCATCAGCATATAGCTTATATCATCAGGATATTATCAAAGTATTAGTTGAGGAAGAAATCAGGAAAAGAAACCAATCATGGGATCATTTTTTGTTTTATAAGGTAGGCCTGTTGCACTAAAAACTGTCACCTTGACATTCTGCTGACTGTATGAGCTCATTGTCACTCATACTTACCTCCTTTGCAAGTCTTACAACCTCTACTCCTCATGTCAAGCCCTAAAAACAGGAGAAAAACCCTTAAAAACTTCAAAACCCTGGGTACGCAGGTAATGTGAAGCTTACTTGCGTTCCTGGCAGGGGTACGCAGGTACTGTGAAGCTTACCTACGTTCCTGGCTAGGGTACACAGGTAATGTGAAGCTTACCTGTGTTCCAAAACACAGTTTCTCTATGTAATGCCTACGTACCCCTGTCAAAGTCAAAAGGGCAAGAAAGTAAAGTGAAAAAGCTGATTTTTGGTCAATTCTAGAAGCTTTTAGATGAGATCTTTTGGGGGTGAGTACGCTCTTGTAAGGTTCATGCATTTTACACCTTAAGGAGCTAACCCCTTGATGTGAGGAGCCTATCCCTTTGAAGGAGCATTCTATCCCTTCATAGGTGGAACCCTAACCTCCTCTTATGCACTATAAAAAGAGGCCTTGGGTAGCCTCAAAGGGAGTTCAAGCTTTAGTATTATTTGAGATAAAGTGTTGTTGGAATTTAGACTCCTTTAATTGAGATTTTGTGAGGAAGGATTACACACCTCTATGTGTCTTGGTTGGAAGAGTGCAAGACTTGTCAGAGTAAAGGAGATTCTTGCTTCGGACCCCGGGAAGGCTTGTTCAACATCAAGGCTGAAAAGGTTGTAAGGTTCTTCTACTATTCAAAGTTAATACAAATAAATTTGTTTTTCTCAATAAGTTGTTAATTAATTGTTTATTTTATGGATTCCTTGATCACCATGACAGGCATGATTTATAATATTTACTATGCAGGTGCTATTTAATGTTTTCCTGTTTGTGATTGCAGGCTGCAAAGATAGCTCTTTCGAGCGATCGGAAGACAACTACTACGAACAAGCACTGGATCTAAGGTAAGACCTTACCACCTTTGTATTATTTACTTGTAAATCGCATATGTCTAGAGAAAGATAGGTTTGTTTGTATGTTTGTTGCTAGAATATCTTCTAATACTAGGGAGATCGGTCTTGTCCGCAAGATCTATTTATCCGGCCAACAAATTGGCGACTCTGCCAGGGAAAGATTCTTGATTTTTGGTTTTCCTTTGTTTTGACTTGAGAAGTTGACTTTTTCTGGTTTTTGATTGATGTATACTCACCTGGGTAGCTTAGTTTTACTTTGCTTTCAAAAATTTTAAGAACCTTTTTGTTTTTCTTGAAGCTTTCAAGGGAGCGCACTTTGTCTTCACACACAGTGCGGGCATCTCCGCACTTTCCTTGAGTAACCAGTGCATGACCACACCTGTTTTCTCTAGAGCCTGCGGACCCTGTCAAATTTTTGAAAAACTTAAGATTTCTCCTTCCAATTTGAGTTTAGATTTAATTTAGGATTCTTAGCATCTACCCAGATCTGTATTTTTTTGTCAAAAAGCCTTGTTTATAAGTTTCTTTCAGCAAATTTTTCATCTCATCAATCTCCGTTAAGTTAATTGGGTGTTTTGAGTCTCTTTTTTGAGAAATTATTAATTTGATTTCCTTTGGTCGTTACTTGGAGGTTTGTCTCAGTATTTTCACAATTTTGCATCTTTTTGCTTTTGTTTTTGCAAAAACAATTTCCCCCTCATTCACTGGGGGGGGGCTAAATTGTGTATGAGTGTTAATCGCCTTTGAGTGTTTTTATTTTTTGATATTTGGAACTCCCACCCAATTTTCTTTACTGGCACTTGATTGGTTCTTAGATTACATTAGAATCATCTTGTGTTTGAGAATTCTCTTGCATAGATCACATTTGCATAGTTAGAATTCTCATTTTCAGAATATGAGTGAATTGTGCATAGATTACAATTGCATAGTTTACATTCTGAAAAATCAATCGTAGATTTAGATCAGTTTTCTTCGATTTGAATTTAGATGTTTTTATGCTTTTTTTAAAAACACAAAAATAAAAAAATATGGAATTGATTAGCATTAGTTTTTCTTGATGAAATTAGTACATTAGAGAATTTGTTATATTTTCTCTTATTGATTAATTTTTTGCATTGTTGGAAGTAAATAGAAACTCTCTCCCTACTTTAATTAGAATTCATTGAATTGAAAATATTACATTATCATATTTGATTGCATTCAGTTTTGGGTCGGGTCATAACACCATTGGTTTCATATCCATTTACCCTTTGAGTAATAACAACGTAAATAACATAGTGCTTAATTAAAATTCATCTAGTAATTTTTACATTTTTAGGGCTCTTTCCACCAATCTAGCTCAGGATTAGTGCTTAGGAATAGGTTGTAGTTAACTTTCCAAAGCAACTAAAACAAACAAGTAGATAAATCTTGCGGTAGGAAATAAATCCAATTGTAACTGGTACATTCTAGGAAGCTTCTCTTAAAGGAGTTAATCACGAGATCATGTCCAAACCTTTGAGACAACCAATTCTATTTCATCGGGGAAGATAGAAGATCTGTGCGCATTACAAAAATTAAACCTCAGATTAACCATTGTCGAGGAGCCTAGGGTCACTTGTTGGTAAAGCTCGGATAGACCATCTCGAGGAGCCTTCAAGGGGATTGAGCTTTGTTAATCTTCCCTTGTGCGTAGAATCGGATCGTAGACTATTCCTCCAGTTGCATTTTTTGTTGTTGGTAACCTTAGTGTCCATAAACTTAAGATTATTTCCTAAGGTGACGGTGAAGGAAAGATCTCACTGTACCTGGAGCAGACGTCGACTAGACTCACTTGGACTCTCTGGGGGGTTCTCTTCACTCAAGATGGTTTTGTGAAGAAAATTGTGCAAGTCTGTTTCATTAAGCAGGTTTTTGGGGTAACTGTTCCAACCGCCATTTCTGCATTAAAATTCTACGATGTTGGATTTCATCACCAACTAGTGTTTTTAGTGTGGGAATCTACTGTTTGTGTGTGGTTTGACTCCTAGATTTGATAGCGCGTGTTAATTTGTTTGTTTTTACTTTTAGAGACCATAGGTGTGAATTTTGAATTTTAATTGTTAGGTGTGAATTGTTAATTGTTAATTTTAGTTTTAAATTGTTAATAAAATTCACTGAAGTTGAATATAATGGCAACTGTTCCAGAATTTACCAACCAAGGAATCCCTCTTAACGAGAATCCTAGTACTTTTCCTTGCTTTGGAAATTTTGGTCCTCCTTATATGGCTACATTGTCATTACCTGGATTTACAATAGGTTTACCGATATGGTTATTTTCAACTTCGTTGGCCCCGAATACTCCAATTGTTCCACCTCAACTGGATGCTTCACCTCAACAGAGTTCACCATCTCAACATCACCAACCTTTTGTTGACCCTTTACCTTCTTCACCTAATATTTATTCCTCCATTTCTTCCTCTTCGCTTGGTAAAAGCCTTGACGCTAGTAACTAGGTGGCTAAGAAGAAGAAGAAAGGGAAGAAGAAGAAGAAGAAGCAAGATAAGGAAGAAGTCAACCAACCAACCATGGTTGTAAGTGTTAGTTGTGTTGAGGAAACCTCCAACATGCATCGTAAACCCAAATACCCTTGCAGGCTTTGTAAGGGTGACCACTTCCTTATCAATTGTCCTTGTATTCCAAAGGTCTTGGAAGTATGGTCAGAAAAATCTCATCAACTTTCCATTGATCCATCAACCAGTGATAGTCAGGTTCCTGGGAAAAAGGGTAAAGTTAGGTTTCCTTGTAAGTTATGCAAAGGGAGTCATCACACTCACATTTTCCATCACATGTGAAATCGAATCGACCGAGTTGATCAAGTGGTCGATTCGGGATTTCACATTCGGTCGATCCCATTCTCCCCCGTTGAGATGAACTTCATACCACTCGTGTTCTTCTCATAAATCGATTCTTTCTACGCCTGGGGCATTTCACCCGTTTCGACAAGTAACCCCTCCAAGTATCGAGGTCTTTTCCTTTGATTAGAATAGACTGACAGAACCTCGTCTTCCTTCCTCTATCCCTTTCCAAATCATTGTGAAGTTTGGTGGTAGGAACATACACCGCACACAGGTAGATGAAGGTGCTTCTGTTAGTATTTTATCCTCAACTGTTTGGAAAGCTTTGGGTTCCCCTCAGCTTGTGCCTATTACGCAGAATTTGAAAGCTTTTAACAGAACCATTAGTGAACCTTTAGGGATCCTTCCTAAGTTTTCTATTACTTTGGAAGGTAAAACTATCTGTATTGATCTTATGGTAGTTCGAGGCCCCTTGGATTTCAATTTACTCCTTGGGTGAGACTATGTCTATGCAATGAAAGCTGTAGTATCGACACTCTTTCGCATGATGTTTTTCCCTCACAATGGAAATATTGTGACTGTAGACCAGCTTTCGTTCCCTAGTCTTGTTTCAACTACCAATAATATGACACCCCTAAATGTTCCTGATTCTAAAGTGGTATCTACCCCGCCACGGGTTAATTATGTGGCAACTAGTCCCATGTTTTCAATTACCGATGTAAGTGAGCCTCTCACTGTTTGCTCGTCTTCCTTTGACTTAGATCCAGTAATTGACATGGAAAACTCTATGGGATTATTTGAATGTGATGTTCTTATCCCTTTTGAGTCCCTTGACATGTGTTACTTCCAGAGAACTATTCTTCCTTCTGATGAAGACCTCTTGGAAGCCATGATCAAGGTGTGTCCATTGACATGTGTTTCTTCCAGTTGGAAGCCATGATCAAGTTTCCGAGGATAGTTCCTTTTACTATGTCAACCTCGTTAAAAAATGAATCAGTGAGTGTGAGGATAGTTCCTTTTACTGTGTCAACCTCATTAAAAAATGAATCAGTTAGTCGAGAGCATAGTTCCTTTTCTTGTGTCAAGCTCGTTAAAAAAATGAAACAAGCTTCCAAGAGGAAAGTTCTTTTCCTGTGTCAACCTCGTTAAAAAATGAATCAGGTGTGAGGACAGTTCTTTTCCTCTGTCAACCTCATTAAAAAATGAATCAATAAGTAGATTGTAGAGAGTAGATTGATAGATTAGAAATAAGTAGTTTTTGAGGATAGTTCTAGTTTCTAAGTCAACCTCATAAAAAAATGAATCAGGCATGAGGAAAGTTCCTTTTACTATGTCAACCTCATTAAAAATGAAGCAGTGTATCAAGAGGAAAGTTCCTTTTACTGTTTCAAGCTCGTTAAAAAATGAAACAAATCCTCCCCTAATTGAGTCGAGTCTTTGACTAGATATTGTAAATGTTAAGTCATATATTTAGGATAGTTATTTCAGTTTTTGCATAATTTTCTTACAGTTTTAGGTCGGGTCTTTCATATGATCTCGTAAATGAACCTTCATTCCATCCCGCTATTAATTACCAGTAGTGTACTTATTTGAATGAAATGAAGCTAGGGGGGCATGCGCTCTAGCAGTTACGCTTAGGGGGCATCAAGCACAATTTTCTCTCTGTTTCAAGCTTGTGTAAAAATGAAACCACTCTGAAGCATAGTTTTTCTCTTTTTTAAGCTTTTGTAAAAATGAAACCTATCTTGAGTCAATTTTGGTTATTTTAAAGACTCGTTAAACTCATGAAAATCCCGAGATTATTTTTCTCTTTCATTCTTGCAAAACACATGAAAATGCCGAGTTATTTCCATCTTTTCCTGCTCGTAAATTAAATTGAAAGTCCACCACAGGAGTACATTTTTATCCCTTTTTCGAACTCGTTAAAACTTACGAAAAAGAGAAAACCATGAGTACATTTTTATCCCTTTTTTCGAACTCGTTAAAACTTACGAAAAAGCAAAATCTTGAGTTCTCTTTTAAGCCCTTTTTAGACTCTTTAAAAATGAAAAGATTGCTGAGTACTTGACTATTCAAACTCGTTAAAGTAAATGAATGATCATCTCTTCAGTATAAGTTTACCCCTTTTATGAACTGAAATGGACTATTTACAAAAAAGGTATACGTTGACTAATTACGATCAATAGAGTTCTCTCCCGCATTATTTTATCGTTTTTCGGGCTCGAGAGACTAGATTTATGAAAAGGTACACCCATGGAGTTTTCTTAATTTTTTTCTTCTAACTCCCTAAAATTGAAAAACGTCGAGTTTCTCCTATACTGGACTCGTTAAAATGTAACAGTAAAGGACTTGTTCAATTTTAAGCAGGAACGAACCACTCCTTCTTAGGGTTCAAATATTAAATTAAGTTGGACTCATCCAAAGGATGAGCTTATAAACAAGCAAATGTTATCCTCCTCAAGCTTATCAAAAATAAAGAGGTACTTGCCAGGAATGGTGCGGGAAAAGAGAGAAAAAGAAACCTGTTTGTTACATTTTGATTATTCGAAAAGCCATTAACCACTCTTGAACACGACACTTTTGTTCACCTAGGTTGGGAAAATCCTTTGCCTAACAGTTAATCAAACCATATTGAAAGTCTTCAGCCAGTTTCTGGGTATTAGCTTTGGGTCAATTGTCACCAAACCATCTGCAGTGTCGTTATGTGTTCAAGAGGATAGTTCAAACAAACCAATCATTTGCGAAATATTTGTCTTCCATTTTGACCATCCTTGAGTCAGTCCTTGCCAATATATTTCTTCAAAACTTGATCTATGATTTTGTGTTGTGGGCTTACCTATGATAGATCACTTTCTATTGACGACAGTTGATTATCTAGGAATTTGATCTAGAAATCGTTAGTACCTTGAAATTTGCATGCCTCAATGGCAGGTTTCTCACCTTCGATGATAGGTTGCATCATTGACCTTCGATCGAATGATTCCGTGACATGTTCAACTTCAGCTCATTTATTCACATTTCATGGATTGTACTGAGTACTTTGGGAGCCATTGACATTACTGGTGGCTTCTCGACTTCGACACATTTATTCACATGGATAGAATCGTACTGGTTCGAGAAATGGAAATCAAGACCCTAGATCTGGTTTCTACCATCCAAGCTGTGAGGAATTTTTTTATTCATTTATACAGTGGACTATTCATAAACAGATGGTTGCATCCATACTGTGTCTACACATGTCTATACTGTTGATGTTTTGAAAATCATTCCTGTATCAGAACAGTTTAAATCAGTTTTCTAGTTAGTTTTGATCTGAGTATGGGAATGCCTACCTCAGTGATGATATGTTTACATATATATGTTTTGCATTGAATGTTTTTATAGGTTCCGACTAGGGTGTCCATAGGATGATCCTTGAAATGATAAAGTACTTCATTCTTCATATATGACAGACTTCATCTTCATCTATTTCGGACTTCACACTTTAGGGGGAAATCTATTGCACTAAAAACTGTCACCTTGACATTCTGCTAACTGTATGAGCTCATTTTCACTCATACTTACCTCCTCTGCAAGTCTTACAACCTCTAATCCTCATGTCAAGCCCTAAAACCATGATAAAAACCCTAAAAAACTCCAAAACCCTGGGTACGAAGGTAATGTGAAGCTTACCTGCATTCGAGAACGCAATTTCTCTATGTAATGCCTGTGTACCCCTGTCAAAGTCAAAAGGGCAAGAAATTAAAGTGAAAAGGATGATTTTTGGTCAATTCTAGAAGCTTTTGGATGAAACTTTTTGGGGGTGAGTACGCTCTTATAAGGTTCATGCATCCCACACCTTAAGGAGCTAACCCCTTGATGTGAGGAGCCTATCCCTTTGAAGGAGGATTCTATCCCTTCATAGGTGGAACCCTAACCTCCTCATCTACACTATAAAAAGAGGCCTTGGGTAGCCTCAAAGGGAGTTCAAGCTTTACTATTATTTGAGATAAAGTGTTGTTGGAATTTACACTCTTTTAACTGAGATTTTGTGAGGAAGGATTACACACCTCTATGTGTCTTGGTTGGAAGAGTGCAAGACTTGTTAGAGTAAAGGCGATTCCTGCTTCGGACCTCGGGAAGGCATGTTCAAATTCAAGGCTGAAAAGGTTGTAAGGTTCTTATACTATTCAAAGTTAATACAAATAAATTTGTTTTTCTCAATAAGCTATTAATTAACTGTTTATTTTATGGATTCCTTGATCACCATGATAGGCATGATTTATAATATTTACTATGTAGGTGTTATTTAATGTTTGACTGTTTGTGATTGCAGGTTTGCAAAGATAACTCTTTCGAGCGATCAGAAGACGACTAATACGAACAAGCACTGGATCTAAGGTAAGACCTTAACACCTTTGTAGTATTTACTTTTAAATCGCATATGTCTAGAGAAAGATAGGTTTGTTTGTCTATTTGTTGCTAGACTATCTTCTGATACTAAGGAGATCAGTCTTGTCCAGAAGAACGATTTGTCCGGCCAATAAGGCCAACCTACACCTACAGCAAATATTCCTTCTCAACTATCTCTAGCTTCATAGCAACATCCTCAGCCTATTGGGGTTCCTATGTTTTGGCCAGAATGGCAAGACCAAAAGATAAGATAACATCAAACCGCTTTGGGATTCAAGGATCTAGCCCTCCTGAATCCAGAGAGGGATCTCTCTATGAATGAGTTTAAATATGTGATCTTTAAAACCTGAAATGTGATATTAGACTAGTTATGAAGAGCATGGGTTTTGTTTGTTTATTTTTTTGGTTGGGAAAAGACATGATGAAGGTGAAGGCAGTTCAAAATAAAGGGTGAAGATGTATGCAAATTAAGGAATGATTCGGCTGACAGAAAAGGCAAAGATAGTTTTAACCCATTGGGCTATGGAGTCATAGGAGGATTTTAATTGGACAACAAGGTTCAAGAAGGATCCATGGGGCAAGTCACTTATGTCAAAAGGATCTCTTAAGTTTATTTTATGGAATGAAATAGATAGGAAATGGAGAACAAAACAAATGAAAAACATTGAACAGCCTAAAATCAAATAAGTGCTTTCAAACTATTTTGCTTCGGCATGTACTTAGAGAAAAACATAAAAGTATTATGAGATCAGGTAAGTGCTTTGAAACTACCCTGCATTGAAGTACTTTCAGTTAGAAATTTTTTTTAAAATAGTTGGAATATCTTAAGGTTAGGTGAGTGCTTTGAAACTGCCCCGCTTTCAGCATATTCTAAAGGAAAACATAGATAATAATCACAAAGAGCAATCTAGATCAGGCAAGTTCTTTGAAACCAACCTGCTTTAATATACTCTAAAGGAAAACAAAGATAATAATCGAAAAGAGCAATATAGATCAGGCAAGTGCTTTGAAACCAACCTACTTTAATATACTCTAAAGGAAAATTTTCAAATGAAGAAAACATAGAAATAAAGCTTTCAATAAGAGTAGGGTACTGTTGAGAGTAAATCCTAGCTCTACATTTGTTGTTCTTTATCAGAGAAAGTGGACAGAGTGAAAACATTAAAGAAAATAACAATTAACAGTGAGGAGCACATCACCATTGACATAAATTAGGATCCCATAAATCAACATCTTGTATTTGATGTTCAAACCAGTTACAATTGGCAAGCTTGGTGGGACTCTACAACTTCAAACTTCTCATATTAGCTTATGTATCTTCAATTTGCAAACAAGACATTAGTAGCTTCATAGAACTATTACATGCAATCAGATGTCCAGAGACCAACAACTGCTCATCTTCTACAGAACTATTTATAGAAGAATGAGGAGGTGGGATCTGATAAAAGATCTCCTGGGTCAATTAATACAAACTAATGACTTCTCGGCCTTTGAGGGGCTCGATGAAGAAATTTACAGATTTTTATCTGTATTAATTGATTTAAACTTAATATTAAGCTCGGTGGGAGCCTTTGTTGACTTTTGAGGCTCTGTGTCATGTTTAAGTAACTCTGTTTCTGCTCTTCAAGGCCTAATGATCGAAAAGATTTGCTTCTGGGCTGTTCTTAATCTTTAAAAATAGTTTTGCCGACAATTTAGAGATAAGATTTTTGATTTGTATTAATTGTTTAGATGTATTTAGGTGAACACCTATTTTTCAGGTAATTACTAGGCCTTCTTTGATTTCTGTGTGGCTTCAAGTGTCATTGGTATCTGGAAAGGTTGGCTTTTGGTGCTGGCGAGGGTTCAATTGGTCTCTGCTGTGGCGGTGGAGGCTTCTTGGACTAATAGATTTCTTTGTTTTATCCTAAAACACCTTTAATTCACTTTAGTTTAGTGTTTTAGGGCAGATTAGGCTTAATCTATGTCTTTGGGTCTTCATGTTGTCTTTAATTGAGTGGATTAGGAATCTGATTGTCAATTAAGGCCATAATACCTCAAAGCTGTCTTCAATCCTACGTTACCGATGTGTTTTTGTCTTCGTACTTTGATACTCTTTTTCACAATGAAGCACATGCCTTTGTTGTGTGTCTTGTTGATGTGCAGGGCTGCGCAGGGCTCACAAGGCATCAATGCCCATGAAGCATTGACGAGAGGTGGAGTTTGAACCTTGCGAACAGTTTCCTTTTGATGAATCGAAGGCGTGAGAATCGTCACTCCCAGCGTTCGGCTTTTTCTTCATTATAATGGAAAAAACCATTAATCACCTGCAAAACACGAAACTAATTAACAAATCATGTGGTTTATTGGGTAAAACTGCTTAGAAGGTTGTGGGGAGGAGCGTGGCCGTTGGATGGCATCATCCAATGGTGTGGATTTTTTTAGAGGAGGTCAAACGAGGCGCAGAGGGAAAAATAAGTCAGAACCGTTGATTGCGCAGAGATTAATGGTGGGGATTACGCATTTAAAATCCTCTTGGTGGAAGGCGATGGAATAATGCGGGAACGATCTAGGACTGTCCGATCCGGACACGTGGACGACCCAGATACAATTGGAGGACTCATGATTAGAGGAGGAAAGAGGGAGGGTGTAACGAAAATCTCCGATGCGATTAGATGCAGACCGTTGATCCGAGGGCCAGATCAACGGTGGGGAATGAATCTGGAATCGGCGATCGGAGGTGGGTTGATGCGAGGGTGCAATCAGAGGTGGGCCGATGTGATTGCGCGATCGGGCCATTGCAATCGGAGGTCGGGCCTTGTCTTTTCGATCTACCCATTGTAAAAACTCCTGATGTGATTAAGTGTTTCGTGACTTCAACACTTGGTCCCGGGGTGTAGGTTGTATGGAGTGAAGTGGAGGGGGGTGGAGCTTATGAAATGGGGCTCAATCGTATCGGAGGAATGATACAGGTCTTTCAATATAACCATTTTTTATTTGAAAACCATTGTATGGGCGTGTTAGACCAAAACTTTGGATAAAAAGGGTTTTATATATTTACAAAGGAAGAAATGGATCAGGAATGGATTTTCATAATGACTTAGCGCCCGATTGCAGGCCCACGGGTTACATGAAATGAAAATATGATCGGGGGATATGTACATGGGCGTAATCGCATCGAAACTTTTTAAACATGGAAAACAGACTTATGCACTCAGACTTTGCAATGCGATAAGCACTTTGTGGGTCTAGCACCTGGTTCTAGGGTGCGGGCACGTGGAGGGGAAGTGTTTTAAGACTTAGCCCAAGGGGGCTTAAGCCTTTATACAAAAATATGTAATTTTTATGATTTTTTCAATGTCTTTCAATGGATTTGGGGGTTTCGGAATAGTTTAAAAATGAGTTTTAAACTATGAAAAAATTATTTTCATGAATGGAAGAAGGGGAATCATGAAAATAGAAGAGTTTTATGGAGAAAAAGGGGAGAAAAATGAAGGTTAGTTTTTGAGTGGAGGAAGGGGAAAAAAGGGGTTTTTTTATAGTAGTATTTTCTCATGAAATCAGCAGAATTTCAGAGTGTGAAATGGAAACAATAGTGAAGATTTGGACAGAGGCATGAGGCCCTCATAAGGCTTCAAGAGAGAACAATTTTTGCAATAAAACTTGTTTCTTGAAGGCTTCAAAAATGTTTTAGCCAACATTTGATATAACAAATTTTATAGCTGGCTAACAGTGGCTCCACTTGGGGATGGTGCCTTCTTGAAGGCATCAAGAACTTCAGACTTGCATTCTCTGAGAGGCTGATTAGTGCCTCATTCATTGGGCTGCCCTTCCTTTGCTGGGATGATCTTGCTCTGAAAACATATTAGCAGCCATAAAAACAATGGATCTTTCATCAACAAGCTTTCTACCTACCCAATCCTACTGATCTAACATTTTTTCTTCTTTAGAGTGCACTTGGATTGGCAGACTCTTTTACAACATTTTATTCTTTTGAAAGCAAGAAATATAATCTATTTCTACTGCTTATCTCTCCATGAACTCAAATTAAACAGTTGATTCCATATGCTTCTCTACCTAATCTACCATCTGTTGGGATTAAACTGTCCAACAGATTTTATTCTCTAAATTCTATAACATAAATTCAAAAGCATACAAGTCAGGATTGAACAGTCTAACTTATTGTTGATCTATGGCATAAAAAACAAGATGCACATAGATTTTATTTTGCAGAAAATTAAAACAAAATGGAAGGCTTAGGATCTGAAAATTCAAGCACTTCCTTCATCTTTTACAACTCTGTTTTGACTCTTACTCGAGTTGTTCTTTGCTTGTCCTCTGGTTCATATTTTGAGCTAATTAGAACCAGATTTACCTCTTTTTTGACTCAAAATTTAAAGCACATTTGAGTAATTCTCTTTGGAAACTTAGGTTCAGATGTTGAGCATGTTTGAACCTTTAATTCCTATCCTAATCTATCTACTGATAAGCCAAGATTAAACAGTTTGGCAAATTGAATTCACTATCCTATCAGCAGAAAATTTAAAGCTAATTAGTCAAGATTAGGCTGTTTGACTAATTAGAAGTGTGTTTTCAAGAGTGGAATTTGAGCTTGCACACTTTCATATTTATTTCTCTTTTTGGTATGGGGCTGTACCTTGATTGTTTTTACAATCTGCCCTCTTTTCTTTCTTTCATTTTTTTTGTATTTTTTTCTTTTGTGAAACTAAACAAAGCAATGGTATTTACAATGGAAATGAAAGTTTTTAAATTGAACTCGGTAGTAGTAATGCTTGAGCACCCTACCACTGACAGGACCCCCAAACAGATCTGTGTCATCTACTTGCAGAAAAAAGGCATTTGGACCAATGGTGGACTGAATAATGTAAGGACCTTGCCACAAACTATCAAATTTTCCATGTTTACCCTTATCTTCTCTTCTAGAGTCCCACTTGAGTACCTTGTCTCCAATGTTGAAGTCATAAGCCTTTGTTCTCTTGTCAAACAACTTCTTTATGTTCTCTTGCACCCTTTGAGCTCTGTTGTAGACCTCTTCCCTTGTCTGCTGGAGATGCATTGTCTAATTGATCCTCCTTACCATGCTTTCCTCTTCTGACTGTATTTCTTGGATTAATTTTATCACTGGTACACCTAGGCTGGTAGGAAACACTGCATCTACTCCAAAAACAAGCTAGTTAGGGGACATTCCAATGGAATTCTTTGTGGTCAATCTGTCTACCCACGAAGCATGCACCAACTTGTTATGCCATGATTTTTTATTCTCTTCAAGCAGCTTCTTGATGATGGTCACCAAAATTTTATTTGATGATTCTGCTAGCCCATTACCTTGAGGGTAATAAGCAGTAGAATTACCAAGTGCAATCTGATACCTATGACAAAAATCAATCATCTTTTTGGAACCAAAAGCAGCAGCATTATCAGTAATAATCTTCCTAGGGCAGCCAAATCTAGATAGGATATGGTCTTCAAGGAATTTTATAATGACAATATCTGTGGCATTCCTAGAAGGGATGGCCTCTATCCATTTCGTGAAGTATTCAGTGGCTGTGAGAATCCATTTGTGTTGGGCAGATGAAGCAGGATGGCTTTTTCCTATGAAATCTAGGCCCCACTATTGAAAAGGAGCTTCAACAGTGATAGGTTGTAATGGTAAAGGAAGGAGTTTTCTTTTGCCCTAAAAAATTTGGTATTTATGGTAGGAAACTATCATTTTATGGACATATTGGAAGAGGGTGGGCCAGTAATAGCCAACTCTAAGGATTTTATTGGCTGTGGTTTTCCAGTAGAGATGACCTCCACACTCTCCTTCATGGAATTCATGCTTGATCCTCTCTGCATCAACTTCAGGCAAACATTTAAGCAATAAACCATTAGCATCTTTCCAATATAAACATTCATTTAAAATGCAATAGTTCCTAGCTTTCAACTTTAAAAACCTTGCCTTTGTTTTTGATAAATCAGGAGGAGCATTAAGATTTGTAAGTACATACAAGATGTCAGCATACCAAGGTGAGTTTTGGAACTGCTCTTCCACAGTGGGAGCAGGTAATTCTTCCTGTTCATCCAAGGCATCTACCATGTTAATGTCAAGGGCTTGTAGATTAGATTCAGCCATTAATTGAGCTAAGCCCTGACCTTTAATGAGTTTGGTGGGTTTGATTTCCAAATCATACTCTAATATTGCAGCAATCCATTTTCCCCTCTTTCCATCTGGGTCTTGTGACAAGATGTTTTTTACCACTATGTTAGGCACATAAGCAATGATGTGGGAATGTAGAATATACACCCTGAAGTCCTTTAAGGCCTTTACCAAAGCATAGGCCTGTTTTTCCATTATGTTATATTTCAAGGGTGCATCCCTTAAAGCCTTGCTGAAAAAAGCAATAGGTTGTTCCTGTCCCTCTGGGTTTTTCTGAAACAAGACTGCAGCCACGGTATGTTCTGAGGCAAAGGAGAAAATAAGGAAATATTTTGAGAAGTCTGAGCTGATTAGGACTGGTGCCCGGGTGAGTGCATGTTTTACCAATTCGAAGGATCTTTTGGCTTCTACAGTCCACTTCACTCCTACTTCTTTTTTGAGCATATTAGTCATGTTTCTAAGGAGCTCTGCTAAGTTGGGAATAAACCTCCTTAAGAAGTTAATCTTTCCAATAAAGGACTGTACTTATTTTATGTTCCTTGGTTGGATAATCTGTAGTATTCCCTCAACTCTTTTTGGATCTATTTTAATCCCCTTTTCTGATATAATATGGCCGAGGAGTTTACCCTCTTGTAGGCCAAACACTGTCTTTTTGGGATTTAAAGATAGTCCAAACCTTCTGCACTTTTCAAGGGCCTTTCTTAGATGTTTAAGGTGCTCTTCATCATATTTGGAATAAACTGTTATGTCATCAAGGTAAACTACAATGAAGTGACCTATCTCCTCTGAAAATGCAATGTCCATGGCCCTTTGAAAAGTGGCCCCAGCATTCATTAATCCAAAAGGCATTTTCACATACATGAAAGTGCCCCAAGGAGTGGTGAAAGCTGTCTTGAGTTGGTCTTCTGGGAGTACTAAAACCTGGTTATACCCTGAAAAACCATCTAACAGAGAAATCCTCTTTGAACCAACTACCCTTTGTAGGATGTGTTCCATTTTGGGTAAAGGGTAATTGTCTTTTAGGGAGGCTCTGTTACGGTTTCTGAAATCAATGCACAGTCTGATTTCTCATGTCTTTTTCCTCACAGCTACAAGGTTAGAAACCCAATTTGAAAACCTCACAGGCACAATGATTCCTGCCTCATACATTTTTTTGATTTCCTTTTCCACTAGAGGCAGTTGTATTGGATTAATTCGACACAGTTTTTGCCTAAAGGGTTTTTGGTTTTCTTTCAATGGGATCTTGTGCTGGATGATTTCTGTATCGTAGGATTTTAAGTCTTCATAGCTCTACGAAAACACATCGACAAACTCTTTAAATAAGTCAATGTATTTCTTTTTCATGTCTGCTGGCAAGGAGCCAGCTAATTTAATCAATTTAGGCTGATCTTTGGTGCCTATGTTGCATTCCTCGACCTCAGACTTGGTATATTCTACAGTGGGTTTCTTTGATACATCGTTAAAATAAAATAGGTCTTCTAATGGTGTTAGCTGCTAGGCATGTTCTTGTCCTTTGATGATAATACCTCAATGTCTTCGTTTTCTATGTCCTCGTACTCTTCAGTATGAGTTCCAAGTTTTTTAGTTAACATGTTTATTTTTACAGGACTAGATGGTTTTTCTTCTTCAGGGGGCTTTTTGTTTAGGCAATTTTCATCGGATTTAGAATCTGAATCAGATAATTCAAACTCGTTCCTGCCAAGTAAGAAATCCTCTATCTGCTTGTCGCCCTCAAATACCTTCCAATATTTTTCATTATCTGGCACTGCAGTTCTATATTTTGTTTCAATAATGATTTGTTTGTCACTAGATGATTCCTGACATGAACTAGCAGCGCAAGCCAATCCGTTCGCAATTATGTTTTGACTCCTTGGGACAAACACGAGTTCATATTTTGCAAACGTTTTCAGGAAATCTATGGCATTATTTCAGTATACCCTTATTCTAGGATTCTTAACGGAATATTCTCCATTTAGCTATTTGATGACTATTTTTGAGTCTCCCTGAAAAATTATCTTCTTGGCTCCTAGTTCTTTCAATAGACGCAATCCTAGGATGAGAGCCTCATACTCTGCGATGTTGTTAGTGCATTTGAAATCTAGCCTGAACACATGGCTTTCAGAGTAATTTTTTTCAGTGTCGACCAACCATACCCCAGCTCCCGCACTCTTTTTAGTGTAAGACCACCATTAGCCCCCTATAAATTCTTGACAAGCAAGCAGGGGGCTAAATTGTTTTTGAGCCTTCAAGGAATGCATCTCCCGGAAGACACATCATCCTTGAAAGCCTCTTCATGTCCTCTTCCCTGTGATTTACTTTTACTGTTGTATCCATCCAAGAAGCCTCTATGATTTTGAAAAATTTTGCTCCTAAAGGCCTACTTTGCCCTTTATACCCCCTGCAAAATGCCCCTTTTTAACCTTTGTTTTCCCCTTGTCAATTTCCCCTTAAAACCCCTAAATCCTCCCAAAATCCCCTTTACATCCTGCACACACCCCTTGTTTGGCCTATTTTCTCCTTATTCTCTCTATCGTTACCTAATTATGCCCTCAAATTGCATTAAAATGGGCCAAAAAATCCATTTTCCACCTTATAATGGTCCTAGCCCCTTTCGGCCAAACCCTTGCAACTTTCCCCTCCACGTGACCTAGCGTTGAGACCAGGCGCCAAGGTGAAAGGTGCTTATTGCAAATACATATGGGAGCGGTTAAACCGTCCCGATCTGTACGAATCGGACGGTCGTGCGTGGTCCCACGGCGCCCACCATTCTGCTCGTTACGGCTGCCCCCTCGATCACGGATCCGCCGTCCATTTAAACATTGATCCGACGGCTCACGGTATCTGCGTCCGGTGGTCCCCGCTCGTGCACTATTTGAAACCACCGGTTTCCATCGCACCGCCTTTGGGAGGCTGGCGGTATTTCTTATTTCGCGGTGATTCCACTCATCTGGCAGCGCGTGGGCAGCACTGCCAAGGTACGACGCCCATCGCATGTTATTGTTTGACGAGAAGACACAGAGCGATATGCATATCAGCCGTCCAATCTGCGATCGCCCATCCAATAGTGAGCGCTCCATGAAGTTGCGCAGAAGTTAACCCAAGTCATCCGTACCCCTGGCCCACTGTCCATCGCCCTCCGATGTGTTTCCCACCGTCGATCTCCTCCTGAGATCAGACGGTCCAGATTTATTCACACACCCGTCGTTGACTGTCTCCTGCCACGTCATCAATCCATGTGTTCCATCGTATGTTCGCCCATCCCTTCATATATACTCCATTCCAAGGTCGATATTTAAGGTTTCTTAGTTGATTTTCCATCTGCGCCACCTTCCAACTATATTTCCCACTGTTTCTGCCACACTGCAAGTCTTCCACAGCATTTCTCGCCATTCCCCCATGGTCGCATCACCATCCGCCCGAGGAGCCACCAAAGCGTCCCCAACATTGTGTTCTTAACGGGTTTTTGTGTTTTTCGGGGTTATCGGGTGATGAAAGCCACCACGATTACACAATATTTATTATAGCGACCAAAAATGCAGGAAGAATTTGTACGGAAGTTCAATGTAGTAAAGCCTAGGAAGGTGATTGATATGATCACCATTTAAGAGCAGGGTTAGACTCTGCGAAACCTTCCTAGAGCCATCAAAGCACCAGATCGAAGACATCATGGAACACACAGAGGGTACAGCGCGCAGAAATTTATGTATATCAGGGTTTTCACATCAGTATAATGTTTTCCCCATCAAGGACAGAGTGACCATGCAGCTTTCATCCTATGCCATGTTCTAGAGAGATTTTCCAGCCCTGACAATAGTCTTGTGCTACCAGAGCATTTGATTCACAGTATGGCAGACCCTAGCATCATTTATTTACCTTTTTGTTTATTCACCAGAAGTACTACAGATTGCTACAGCAGAGTACATCAGAGACATGCCCGGAGTAAATGGAAGCCTAGAGAATACCACTCTTTCACCCAAAAAGTGCCATGGATAGATGCACAGAATTTAAATAGAATGGGCTTCGGCCCTCTTTCTTTTCTGAGTTTAATGCTTCATTTAGTGTTTCACCTACCTTCTCTGCTCCACTTCAGCTATAAATTCATGAAGAAACTCATTGTAAAGGTTGTTGATCAGTTATCAGAGAATTGCAAGCTGTTTCTTTTGAGACATAGTCTTTGTGTAAAGTAGTAAGATAGGCTGAGGAAGATGTTTAATGACTGAGTATCTAGCTATTGGAAATGTTGTACTTGACTGGTGTTGCTTTTTAATATGACAAGCACATTTCTTTGGATCCTGATCTAAAGCAGCGGTGATGTTTTTCTATCTCTGTATTTGTGTTTAACTTACATTCCATTTCATTTCATTTCTACTGGCTTGCATCAGAAATCTGGCATAGGATTTACCCTTGTTAGGTACCCTATGTTTCTGCTCTCCTTGCCTTTGATGTTTTCTACTAAATGTGTTATCTAAGAATTGATTTCAACTGATTTAACTAGTGTAGTGGATGTTATTGCTTGCTCTCTAATGTATGAATTAAATGAATCTATTCTTAGATGTTCTTGTTAGGATTTAGCTGGAAGATTTGGGAACACTGGGGATTAGAGTTAGCCCTGTCCACTAGGATCCTTGTGCAACCAGCTGGCCTTTCTAAGATCCCTCAAGCTGGAGGCCAAAGCATTGAGAGTTCAAAGTCTCTCTATGATCTCAGGTCTTTAAATTTGTGTTCTAAACCTTTATTGTTCCTCCTCCCTTACCATTCCATACCACACTATCATCTTTAAGATCCAATGTTTTAGATGACTAGCCCAATTGAAAGCTTGCATATTGATTAGCGAGAAAATCCTTTCTTGAATCCATTGCCCAATGGTTTTGAATACTCCCTGGAATACTTCACCTCTGCCTAAATCATCTTTGCTCATCCTTGTCTTACATTGAACCCTTCTTTCTTGATGACCAGCAACCAAACAAACAAACCCTGTGCCTATAACTAGCCTAACATCTTAAACTTTGAGCTTCAAAGACATAAACCTTGCTTAATATAGAGAGATCCCTCTCTGGACACCCATTAGACTCCTATACCAATAGGTATCATTTTTCATGATTGACTTGTTGAACTATGCAATATGTTCAAACCTTTTTCTTGTTGCAAAGGTGTTCCATATTCTTAGAAAATTAAAAAATCAAAAAATTTAAAAAATGTAAAGAGGGTATACCCTAAAAGAGAAATCAAAGGGTGAAAAGAATAAAATGGTCAAAAAAGTGAAAGAAATGAACCCCACCAAAAGAAAGGCCAAGGAAAGTGTGCAAGTCTAAATGCCACTACTTTTTGCTCTGATGTAATAAACAAAATTGTGTGCAGCTTGTCAAACTTTTGCCACAATTTATGAAGAGTCAAACTATTTAAACTTGACTCATTCATTCTTCAATTTCATGTTGTAGAATAGAGAATAAATATCTGGCCAAACAGTTTAATCTTGGCAGATAACTAGATAGGTAGAGTTAATAAAAGGTGCTCAACAGTTTAATCTGAGCCCTTGGATGTAATAAGTGTAGACTTAGATAGGTTTGCCATGTAAAAGAAAAAGAATATTGATAAGGGTTTGCCAGTCTAAGTGCACCCTAATAAAGAAGAGAAAATGATAGGGTAAAGTAGGTAGGGTAGGTAGATGTTGTTGCAGAATTATATGTGATGAATGATGGTTCTAAATGTGTTCAATTGTACTTTCATAAGTACCATGTCTACTACATTGAAAAGAAATTCTATAAACCATGAAAAGTCAAGATTATTAGCACACATTATTTTTCCTAAAGATTTCCTGCATTTCCTAAAATTTTGAATTATTTGAAAGTCAAAGAGATAAAGGAATTTGTTGACTTTGGGAGGACTAGAATCATTTGTAATAATTGGAAAAAACCTAAGTACTTAAAATCATTCATCATCACACTCATTTATTCAAAAAAATTGTACCCTAATAAATCCCATTTGCATAAAATATGAATATTTCATAGAAAACCCTCAAAAATCACATTTTTATCCTAAGTTTAAGTGATGAAGTGATTACAATGCAATTTTCTTCTAAAAACTTCACTTTCTTAGCTATATTAATTTATTTTAGTTTATTGTCCTTGTCATATTAACATTGATTTTATTTATTAACTCCTTATAGAAATGACCTTCTCCTATTATATATAATTCCTTTTATATAATATCCAAAACCCATCTATTTTGGTTTTAAGAAAAGTCTTTATTCCTCATCGTTCAAATAAAGAACCCACGTTATATCTAAGTTAAAATATATCGTTATATATTCATCCCTTTATGGTAATTGGATTAATTCATTTAATTTATCATATAATAAAAATATGAAAAAACTTTAAACATATAATATAATAATGTTTAAAATAAAATAATCTGAACACAATTCAAACGAACTTGAAATAAAGCCAGCATCAATGAAAATGCTCCCGAAATGATTAATTGATAATAAATTGTGTCGGGCCCTCCTATTAACTCCCCGTCAACTTCATCTCCCGAAACACCGTTCGATCAGCCACTCCAAGATCGACGGCTATTGATAATTCCGCTGGCCATCCCCGATCCAAAAAATAACGCGTGAAATGACGGTGTTTTCAAACAGTACCATGACCATGTGTCATTCGTTCTGTGGAATCAACGCATAAACCAATGCGCCTTCCCTCAGCGAGAAGGTCTCTGACACTTCCCTCCCCCATGACTCATCTATAGTACATATTAACTATGATTTATTAAAAATAATAAAGTCTTACCTTTTTGACTTTGTGAATAAAACAAAAACTATCTTCTTTTTATTATTTTATATATACTTTCTTTACCCTCATACAATGAAAGAAATCAGTGTCAGTGCCATTAATGAGTACCTGTAAGACCCTTTTGCCCGGTGGTATTCCGGCTTTCACCACATATACACCTTTGTACTTGTTTAAAACTAACGTTCATCTCCTAAAAATAGGTATTTACCCCATTTCTCATTTATACTCCATTATGAAATCTGCAACCGTTTAAATTCTGCACCAAAAAGCCCTTCTGAGAGTTTATTTAGTCCTTCTCTTTTCCCATAATTTCAAATTGTGTCCCCAAAGTAACAGCCAATTTTGCTCAATTTTTCACCATAAGCTGAATTTCCATTTTATCCCGAGCCAAAATGAGTTCTGTAACTTAAACGTCTTACATTGAACCCCTCACGAGAGACTTGGATTATTTATCATTAGTCAATGATTTCAATTAAGGGCAGTTTTGCATTGATAAATCTCTTAGATTTTTTGTCCTTTATGAAGACAATTATTTGAATGGCTTGGATATGATTGGGTTATGGGAATCTAATCTTCTCAAATACCTCTTTCCCTCTGTCCATATTTTCCCTGAGATAATCCATTACTGTCATGCAAACTATGATGCCACTCAACGAGTAGTCTTATCTCCAAGTCAAAATGTCCTTTTTCCCATTACTGCTCAATCTATCAATGAGATGCTACATTTTCAACCTGATCAAGCCCTCACTCCCCTGTCCATGGGAGAATTACTTGAGAAATCCACCAAACTATCCCATGAAGAATTAAGCCACATCTGTCAGACCTTTATGTTGCCTGATCATCAGCCTAAAGGCCCCCCCCCTTATGGGTATTCTTTTTTCACTAAGGAGGGTAGACTTGTTTTGGAGATGATATCCTTTATAATGGGCTTTAATACCAGTGAATATGTTGACCATAAGATTCTCCTATTCTTATAGTGGATTCTAAGACCTCATTTTTATACACCACACACCTTCAACTTATTGATGGTACTTTCTCCTCCAAGACTCAGCAATGAAATCAAGAAAACTTTACAGCTCTCAAAACAATACAAAGTTGGTGATTGGTATTTATACCAAAATCACACAGAAGTCAGAATCTATGGATGTGAATTATGTCCATTCAAATTGCCAAAATATGTCCCCATGAGAATCTTTGCATTAGAATATTTCAGGCAGATGAACAATTCTGATATAATTCATTTTTGTAATGCAAAGAAGAAGGCTCAACTTCGGATCAAAAGTCAATTAGGTCCCTTTATTTGTAATTCTAGGGATGCAGGGGAAGAAGCTGAAAAGATATTAGAAGACCGTCTCAAATTACAAAAGAGTTTCTATTGGGTACCTTATGACCCATTCAGCTTCATTTGTGATAAAAGAATGAAGAATAAATCAGCACCATACATACATCAAAGAATCCCAGAGATTGAAAAATATGTTAATACAGATGAATGGATAGAAGGAACATTGATAGAGCAGGATATTGAGCAGGTCAATATAGACAATGTTATGAAAGATCTTGAAAAAATGCTTGACCTAGACTCTTTTGCACAGGTACCAAGATCAGAAGTTGGTCCTTCCTCAGCTGGGATTATTCAGCAGGAGTTACAAGAAAACATTGCAGTATCATCTAAGGGAAAAGAGAAAGAGGTTGATACACAAGTTAAAGAAACATTCACTATGACAGAACAACCTCAAACTTCCAAGGGACAGGATCAAGTACAGGTTTCTTTTGTTCAAACCAATCCAGTATAAATTTCGATTTTGCAGACTCCATTAAATGTAGAAAAAGGAAAAAAGAGAGAGGCTGAAGCTGCTACCCCTCTCACTGGATCTTCACAACAGCCT
Organism: Pinus albicaulis; assembly: GCA_034641835.2. Taxonomy (NCBI): domain Eukaryota; kingdom Viridiplantae; phylum Streptophyta; class Pinopsida; order Pinales; family Pinaceae; genus Pinus; species Pinus albicaulis. The sequence continues at coordinate 226,964,109 of CM076576.1, forward strand.
CAGGCCAAGAGACAGAAATTGAATACTCCTCTAGAAGTAGAATCTATTGATGAAATCCTTGATAGTCAAGGAAAAGAAAAATTGGGCAGTCAACAAATAGGTACAGTCAGTGGAGCATCCGCTACCTCACAAAGGAAAGAGCTACAAAAGCAACAAAGTATTGAAATATCTTCTTTCAAAACACCAGTTAAAGATGCAAGAGATATAAAAAAGACATTTGTCAATATAAAAGCCAGGAATGATTCTTTAAGAATCCAGGTTTATAATCAATATTTGAAGATGGCTCCTAAGAATCAAGAAAGATTGATGTCAGCTTATGACATTCAGCAAGGCAAAATGATAATGAGTCACTTCAAACCCAAAGTGCAGCAACCTCAAATAGCTGCAGATTATATCAGAACAAATTTTGAACTCTTAGCAAAGGATATTAATCCTTTAGATCAGATTGAGTTACATAAGTAGACTAGTGAAATGATCTATTCTACTTTGACTGATAAGGCAATGGCAACTCACATGTTACAGGATTCTTTGGAGAACACCAGTACACAATTGCAGCTTGAAAAGGCTTCTTCTCAAGCCAAAGACAACAGGATAAAAACATTGGAGGAAATAATTATTGGATTAGGTCACAATCCAAAGGATTTCAAAGGTATAGAAGCTCTAATCAAGAAAAAAGATGATGACATTGTAGTTTTGAGAAAGCAGTTGAAATTGCCAGCTTCAAGACATCCTCAAACTAAAGAAGTAATAAAGAAGAATTCTGAAGAAGAAATGATGGACTTTCTTTTGAGGCTGAATGAGCAACTGAATGAAACAAAAAAAGAGCTTGAACAAGAATTAAAAGAAAAGCAGTCCAGTGTTCCAGTATCTACAACAGAGGTTATCACAGGTACAACAAGTCAACCAACAGGTCAACCAACAGAGCCATCACAGGTAAATACTTCAAATTTGAGTACAAAAGAACTAATAAAGTCAATGAATGACTTGAAACTTCAAGTAACAGAACTCCAGCACACAAAGTTACAGCTTATTAATTTGGAACAGAGATATGATCTCTCAAAAATGACTATTGCTGAAAAAACAAGAGAAGTCAAAAAGTTGGAAAAAATGGTTAAAGCTTTGGAAAAGGATCTCACATTGGAGAAACCTTTAAGAGAAATAAATGAAATTCTTTGGGATAATATTATCCAATCAATAAAAGATATCTGGTCTTCAATTCAGATAATATACGAGCAGAATGACTTGGTCAAAGTAGCTCTGGAGGAAGTTGAAAATACAAGAGAAGAATTAGGAAATAGGCCTGAGGAAGCCAATCAACTCATACAATTTCTAAACACCCAAACCAGACAGCAACTTGCAGAGCTTGGTATTCAGGACAGAACTAGAACAATCTTAGAGATAAAAAGGGTTTTTACTAAAATAACTCTTATGCAAAATTTAGAACGAAGGTGCTTTGACATGCAAGGAGAAATCATTGCTTTCAGAGAAAGGTTTGATGTTTTATTGAATAAAGGGTTGCCCAGCCCTATGATTTCAGAAGATAAAATAATGGACCTGGAAAGTTATGTTGAGAAATTGGACAAACATGCTCACAATCAAGCCAGTTCCTCAACCATTTCATCAGAAGCAACATTACCCACAGGAAGGAATCTTTATGACAGATTAGAGAATTTGTTTTATCTTGAACATAAAGTAAAACATTTGTTTCCAAATCAGCCTAATTTCTTCAGATATACTAAGGCTGATGAAACATTGAGGAAGCTTCAACGGACCAGAATAGCAGAAGATAAATGGTGGGAAGATCTGTTGGAACTTTTGTAAAATTTATCCTTATATGAAATTTTGCCTATTTACTACAGTATAAAGGATAAAGGGATAAACAAAGGTCAAAGAGTATCGGTTCAGTTAAAAGTGTATCAGTAAGAACAAAGAGTATCAGTGAAGCAAGGAAGTTAGAATAAAATTACTGAAGAGGACAACAATGAGCCAAAATATAGGTCCTGCCTCCAGCACATTCTCAAAAGGAGGAAACAGCACAACATCAGTTGCTTTTTGTCTTATCTATGAGACCATCTGTCTCTATTTTTATTGTAACTTATTTGTGAGTCATCTTAGATTATATCTCGTTTTGTTAAGAGATATTTTGTATGATTTTTTGTATAAATAAGCCCTCAATCGAATTATTGAGGGTGGATTCTTATACTTTGATGTAACATTGAATATTTTGGAATAAAGAGCTTTGGAGAAATTTTTCGTGGAAAAACTGGACAAGGATTTGAGGCAGAAGACTTTTCTCAGGATTCATGTGTCGAATGAAGGATCAATAAGTCATCTCTATCTCATGTTTTGAAGTTTAAATATTTGTTTACAATATCATTTGTGTTTTATTATCTTAATATTTAACGAAAAGGATTAAATCAGAAAGTACTTAGGTGTAATCTGATTTCAGTCGTTATTATTCTAAATTTTTTCTTCTAAACTGGTTTAAACAGTGAATTCTCAATTTCTCCTGTTTGTCTAGTTTATACATCTTTGGTTATTTAATAAAGAATACTTAACTTCTCTTTATTGATAATTGATCTATTTCTCTTCTCTTGAATGTGTTGAAAGATTCTTCGTTGCCTTTCATCCGTTTGAATTCCATTCCATTCACTTTAGATCTATAAATTGTTTCTAGTTTGATTATCTTGCCCTGATAAACCATATTTTGTTAAAAAACTTAAGCCAGTGCAGCCAATCCTTTGACTCCATTAGCCCAATGGACTGAAACTATTTGATCTTAATCTCAGCTAAAGAATTCCATCAACCTAAATTCAAACAAAACCCCTAGACTTTATAACTAGCCTAATACCTTGCAAAACAAAGCTAAATTTTACAGAGAGAGCCCTCTCTGGGTACAGATTGGCTAGATTCTGTACCTGAAGGTTGGTTTGTGGTTACCTCGGACCCCTTTCCTCTTCCAACAACTTCAAGGAAAATCTGAGTGATAACATAGTGGAGACTCCGCTGGGGATCTGAATCATTTATTGTTACTATTGTTTGATTTATAAACTACAGACGGTGCTTGAAGATTAGCCAGGTAGCCTTTGAAATGCTTTTTGCTCTGCAATTGCATAGTAAATAAATGCTAATTCAGTCAATCTTCGGTCTAGTTTATAGACTGAAATTTGGTTTCAGACAATCAATCAGTTTCTCTAGCTCAATAAATCTTTGAGAAAATTTTAATTAAAAATCTTTAATTTCTTGGATAATTTGTCGAAGTTGAATTTTCATTCCATTTAAAACAAAAAACTAAAAAAGAAACATTACTAGGAAAACTGGCTTCAGAAAGGACTCATTATACCAGGTCAAATCCTGACCCTAATCCACCACCGATATTTGAGAATCCTAATCTGATTTCCAGAATTCTGAGAAGACAAGAGAGTCAAGAAAGCTCTGGGAGTTCTCGACCTATTTTTAGATCAAACTCTTGTCCTGTGAAATTTGTGTATCTTGAAGACGAACCATTTGATGAACATTTTGAAACTTCTCTATTCATAATTTTTTTTGAATCTGAGTTGTCCAATCTGGTTCCTGATCCATTATTTCTTGAAGATTTGCAATTTGAATTTATCACTTCACATCTTGAAAAACATTTACAAAATTCCATTCAATCTGAGTTGACCTTTGAAGAAACTTCAAACACTTCTGTGATTACTTCAGCTTCCCCAAGTTCATCTACTTTTCCCCAAACTTCTCAAACACAAACTACATCTCCTTCCCCTCCACCCACTACTTCTATACCATCATCACCTGTTATTCCATTACACCTTCCGATGGCAAACAGATATGCTCCTTTAATATTGCCAGGCAACCCTGCTGCTTTGCCTCAAGACTATCAGAGTAAAATCACCCCTTTCGATGGTTCTAGTACTTACACTTCTCAACAACATACCAAAAGGATGACAGATTACTTTGAATTCTATGAAATAGACGCTGATGATGTACGAATGAGAATTTTTGTCCAGAGTCTTACTGGAGAAGTCAGGACATGGTTTATGGCTCTTACCCCAAAAAATGTTGCTGACTTACCAGCCCTTTATAGATTATTTTTAAATAGATGGGAAAAGAAGAAAGATCCTCTTCAAATCCTATCATACTTTGGAAAATTGAAAAGAGGACCCAATGAAGCAGCGCAAGATTACATCATTAGATTCAACGAAGCTTACAATGTCGTTCCCCAAAACCTTAGACCTCCTCCGAATTCAGTATTGGTTAAATTCCCTGATGGGTTTGATTCTGACATAGCATATTCACTTAGGGAAAGAGCTCCTCAAACTCTAGAAGATATGCAAAGCATATTTGTTAGTGTTGAAGCTAACCTAATAGAAAAATGAGCTAGAGCTAGAGCTGAAAGAAGGATGCCTATAAACGAAGAGCCTTCGGCTTTTGAAAGAAAGCTGGATGAAATTATTAAAGGGATGGAAAGACTGGGAGACAGAGTAGAGACAATCGAAAGGAAGTCTTCCGGTGATGGTCAAAATGCTATTAGAAACCCAAACTTCAGAAGAAATCAAAACCAAAATACTGGAAAAAATGTTCCTGATCAAAACATCAGGCCACCATTCCAGGAAAATTTTGTTGAAGGTTCATCTTCTGAGGAACCAATCGAGGATGTTGAAATAAATAACTTGACTGCAAACAAGAATGAACCAGAAGTTTTCCTATCTCAAGATGATTAAGAAAATCACATTCTTGAAACATTTCAAACTCATTCAGGAGAAACTTTTGATTTTAAAGAAGGATATGACTTAGCAATTTATGAAGTTCATAAACAATACAATTTGAGAAGCAGACAGATTGATGTGCAAGAGAATAGCAAACAGAAAACTGTGAAACAAAACTTCAAAGGTAAAACTAACACTCCTCCTGTACAAATTCTTTCTAGAGCAAGTCCTAACCCCGCTAAACCAATAATTGAAGATGTGTCTGATAATCAACTGAATAATAAACAACTTTCCAATACTTTTCCTCCTACAGGAAACGTAGAAGAACCAGCAGAAGTTAATTCAGAAACAACTTCAACTCATAATCCCACTCCTAAAAAAGATAAAAACACTGAAGACACAAAAAATAGAGAAAATCCAACTGTTCAAAATGCTAGAGCTCAAACAGAAAAATCTTTCAACCTAGAAGCTGAAATAGGAAAATTAAAGATAGCTGTTCCATTGGCAGAATTAGCTAAACATGATGTCTATAGAAGCCAAATCAGCAGATCCCTTAACATTACTGGAATGGATGATTCAGTAAATGTTTTTGATGATCAACCCAAATTACTTTTTGGCCCTGAAGTAAATGGAAAACCAGAAAGGGAACTCCTCCATTTTATGTGAGTTTGAATGTACATGACAAAATACTTCATAATGCCATGCTTGATTCTGGCGCGTCTCACAATTTAATGCCCAAGGCTGTGATGGAAAGATTAAACCTAGACATTACCAGACCATATAAAGATCTCTTTTCTTTTGATTCAAGTCAGGTAAGATGTTTAGGTTTGATTAAATATTTGTGTGTTACTTTGGTGCAATACCCCGCGAAATCTATTCTGATGGATATAGTAGTAGCAGATATTCCTCCCAAATATGGTATGTTGTTGTCCAGATCCTGAGGTTCCAAACTCAGAGGATATCTTCAATTGGATATGTCATATGCTACTATTTCAGTGTTCGGTCAACCTAAAAGACTATATAGAGAAACCTTGATGAAATATTTAGTCAGTAGTCAGGAGAAGCCTGAAAACTTTCCCGTCTACTCAGTACATTCTGATATGGACTCATTCATCCTTTATAATGCTGAATTTGACCTTCCTACTGAATTAGAAGCACCTAAAACAGAAACTGCAAATAAATCTACTGTTCAAATCGAAGAAATTTTGGAAAACAAAGAAATGTCAGATATTCAAGAAATACCAGAAAAAACTGAAAAACCAGATGTCCCTGTTAAGAAAGTTGTCAAAAAAGTCGATGAATATTATGAACATGAAATTATTTGGCATTTAAAATTTGATGGGTCAGTAAATAAGTTAGGAGCAGGAGCTGGAATTTGGATACACAACGTTGAAAATGATCATGCTGAAGGCCATGCTTATAGATTGAACTTTAGATGCACTAATAATATGGCAGAATATGAGGCTCTTTTGCTAGGGCTTAAACATGTCAAAAAATTAGGAGCAATTAGAGTATCAATCATAGGAGACTTTGAGTTAATTATTCAACAGATCAATGGTGAATGTTCGACAAAAGACCCCAAATTAAGAGAATACAGAGGAACAGTTGTGGAAATTCTCAATACTTTTCTACAAGCTCAGCTTGCCAAAATTCGTAGAAAACAAAATTTACATGCTCATAGTCTTGCAATGTTCGCTAGCACTTGTAAATTACCTTTTGGACCTAATCATCAGTTCACAGCTGAGATTAGACATAGACCTACTATACCGGATAATCTTATGAATTGGCAAGTGTTTGTAAATAATAATCAGATAAATAATTTTTTGACCTTAGAAAATGAATTCTCTAACAGTAGTATAGATGAAGACACAACAATCAATGAATCTGATCAAATAGATGAACAAGAAATAGATATTTCAGAAGAGATTGCAATTCACATGCTTCACCCAACTAAATTCACCAAAAAAGATATGCAGGATCTGAAACAAATGGAAGTCGATGAGATTATAGAAGATGAATCTGAAATTATTAATCTGAAAGATAATCATTTACCTAAAGGATTAACTCCTTTGGAAGATCTTTTTGACTCTAATGACATTCCACTAAAACCCAAAATGGAACCGTTAAAAGCTGATATTGAAGAATACAATTTGGGAACTGAAGGAAATCCTAAGATGGTTAAGTTATCTAAATCTCTGCCAGAGGATCAAAAAGTTAAATATGTTGAACTTTTAAAAGAATTCCAGGATGTTTTTTCCTGGAGTTATGAAGATCTGAAATCATATGATACATCAATAATTCAACATACAATACCTTTGAAACCAAATCAGAAACCATTTAAACAGAAACTTAGAAGAATCAACCCTGTGCTACTACCTTCAATTGAGAAAGAAATTAAAAGAATGTATGAAGCAGGAATAATTGCTCCTATTAGGTTTTCTGAATGGGTTTCTAATTTGGTACCAACAAGGAAGAAAACAAGAGAGATTATACTATGTGTTGATTTGAGAAATTTAAACAAAGTTTCTTTAAAATATAACTATCCTTTTCCTAAAATGGACCATATCTTACAAAGGGTAGTAGGTTCTTCCAGGATTTCTCTTCTGGATGGATTCTTAGGATACAACCAGATTCTGGTTCATCCTGATGATCAAGACAAAACAGCTTTTACAACACCATGGGGTACATTCAAATACGTTAAGATGCCTTTTGGACTCAAAAATGCAGGAGCGACCTTCCAAAGAGCAATGGACATTGCCTTTGCCAAAGAAATTCATGATTTTCTGGTCATATATCTGGATGATTTGACTGTTTTTTCCAAGACAGATCAACAACATCTAGATCATCTTAGACAGGTGTTCATAAAATGCAGAAAGTATGGTATTTCTATAAATCCGAAAAAATCATTGTTTGGTCTTGAAGAAGGTAAACTCCTAGGTCATATCATTTCAAAAGATGGCATTAGAATTGATCCTGAAAGAATACAAGCCATTTTGCAGATACCTCATCCCAGGAATATTAAAGAACTTCAAGCTTTCATAGGAAAGATCAATTTTTTGAGAAGATTCATTTCTAGTTTAGCTGAATTACTTAGACTACTTACTAACATGTTAAGAAAGGATTCAAGTATTAAGTGGATAGTAGAAGCCAAGAAATCATTTGAAGAAATCAAAATGGCTTTGATCAGAACACCAGTTCTTACCAGTCCAAAATTTGATAGAGATTTCATAATTTTTTCATTTGCTTCTGAACATATAGTTGCAGCTGTTTTATTACAAAAGGATGATCAAGGATGTGAAAAACCTATAGCCTTTTTTAGTAAAGCACTTAGAGATGCATCATTAAAATACAACATCATGGAGAAACAAGCTTTTGCACTTGTGAAAGAAATTAAAGATTTCAAAATTTATATATTGTATTCTCATGTGATAGCTTATGTACCTAATGTTGTCGTTAAAGACATCTTAACTCAAGATGGAATTGAAGGCAAAAGAGGTAAATGGATAGCTACCATATTAGAATATGATATTGAAATAAGACCTACAAAACTCATAAAAGGACAAGGTTTGGCTCAACTCATGACTGAAACAAATTGCCAAGCCCTGGACATTAATGAACTGGATAACGAATAGGAGATGTCGACTCCACAAATCAGTCAGGCCTTTTTAGACTCACCCTGGTACACTGATATCATTTATGTTTTGTTAAACCTGCAAGCTCCTCCAGGGTTATCCAGAACGAAACAAAGGTTTTTGAAAATGACATCTTTAAAGTATTGTATTTTAGATAATGTTCTCTTTTGGAAGAATCATGATGGAATTCTATTAAATTGTTTATTAAAAGATGAAGTTGACAAGGTTCTCAATGAATTCCATGCAGGAGATTGTGGTGGACACCTCTACTGGAAGTCAACTGCAGATAAGATCTTAAGGGTTGGTTTTTATTGGCCAACCTTGTTTTCAGATGTAAAGAAATTGTAATTTCTTTCCATAAGTGTCAGATCTTTGAAGGCAAGAGAAAATTATTACCTTTACCATTGAAACCAATTTCCACCGAGAAACCCTTTCAACAATGGGGCCTGGATTTTATTGGAGAAATCCATCCTCCTTCTGGCCAACATAGATGGATCCTCACTGCCATAGATTACTTTACTAAATGGATTGAAGCAATCCCATCCAAACAAGCCAATGATTCTATAATCATAGGATTCTTAGAAACCAATATACTATCAAGGTTTGGCTGTCCTGAGAAAATTATAACTGATAATGCTGCTGCTTTTAAATAAAAAAAGATGATAAGTTTCTGCAATAAGTATCATATCACTTTAAGTCATTAAACAACCTATTATCCTCAGGGTAATGGACTGGTTGAATCTTCCAATAAAAGTCTCATTAATATCATTAAAAAATTATTGGAAGAAAATAAGAAGAATTGGCATAGGAAACTTACCAATGCATTATGGGCAGACAAACATACTACCAAAAAATCAATTGGGACTAGTCCATATGAATTAGTTTATGGTATTGAGGCTATATTTCCATCATCTTTAGGAGTTCCTGTAATGAAGTTACTTCAGGAGGCTCAAGTAGAACCAAATGATATTCAGAGAAGAATAAATCAAACAATTCACTTGCATCAGACCAGAGAAGAAGTGTATCAACGATCCCAAGTTTTGCAGGAAAAATTAAAGAAGATGTTTGACAAAAGGACCAAAGCAGAAGATTTTCAACTGGGAGACAAAGTTTTAAGATGGGATTCCAGAAGGGAAGATAAAGGAAAACATGGGAAATTTGATTTCTTATGGAAAGGACCTTACATCATTCATGCTTTACAGGGAAATAACACATATTTTTTGAAGAATTTGGATGGTTCAGAAGCTGAGGAAGGACCAGTCAATGGTCGAATGCTAAAACACTACTTTGATCCTATTTACTAGGATGTTCTGATTTTTTAACATGTACATAATATATCCTTTCTAATGCATCAGTTTTGATTGGATGGTGACTTACTGAAGTTGAAGCCCGAAGTGAAGGCCCTAAGCTTCAGAAGTTTTACTATCATATATACAATAAAGCTACCAGAAGAAGGAGATTACATGTTCAGACTGAAGACATTTTTGAGGCATCTGACCTGCTGTTCTTGACTTTTCACAAGGAAAAGCCATCCCCAAGTGGAGCCAGTGTTAGACTCCTATACCAATAGGTGTCATTTTTCATGATTGTCTTAATTAAACTATTGAATATGCTCAAACCTTTTTCTTGAGAAAAGGTGTTCCATATTCTTGAAAAACCAAAAAATTAAAAAATTTAAAAAATGTGAAGAGGGTATACCCTAAAAGAAAAATCAAAGGGTAAGAAAAATAAATTGGTCAAGAAAATGAAAGAAATGAACCCCAAGCAAAAAATAGACCAAGGAAAGTGTGCAAATCCAAATGCCACTACTATTTCATTTTTTGTAAATAAGTAATTGTGTGCAGCTTGTTAAACTTTGCCACAATTTATGAAGAGTCAAACTGTATAAACTTGACTCATTCATTTTTCAATTTCATGTTGTAGAATAGAGAATAAATATCTGACCAAACAGTTTAATCTTGGCAGATAAGTAGATAGGTAGAGTAAATAAAAAGGAGCTCAACAGTTTAATCTGAGCCCTTGGATGTAATAAGTGTAGACTTAGGTAGGTTTGCCATGTAAAAGAAAAAGAAGATTGATAAGGGTTTGCCAGTCTAAGTGCACCCTAATAAAGAAGAGAAAATGGTAGGGTAAAGTAGGTAGGGTAGGTAGATAATGTTGCTGAAATTACATGTGATGAATGATGGCTTTAGATGGTTAAATTTTAACTTTCATCACAAGTGCAAAAGCAGATACCACAATGAAGAACATTCAAGCAAAGCAAAGTCAAATCATTAATTTCCCTTATTTTCCTAAATATTTCACTAAATTTCCTAGTACTATAAAGTGTTTGAAAATTAAAGGGCTGTTTTGCATAGCTTGGAGAGGAATCACACAGGACTTATAAGCCATAGTGGAAAAACCTGTTACTTAAAATCATTCATCATCCTCATTTTTTCAAGAATTCTTATAGTAAATCCCAAGATCCCATTTCACTTGAGGAAAAATCACTAAGATCTTCATAAGAAAACCCTCAAAATCACATTTTATCTAAATTTAAGCATTAAAATTCTAATTATAATTTACTTCTAAAAACTTCACTTTCTTAGTTATATCAATGTATTTTGAAGTTTACCTTGTCCCCTTGTCATATTAACATTGATTTTATTTATTAACTCCTTATAGAAATGACCTTCTTCTATTATATATAATTCCTTTTATGTAATATCCCAAAAACCCATGTATTGTTATTTTACCCAAATTATTTATTCCTCACTCATTCAAATAAAAAACCCACTTTATACCCCCTTTGGTTAAAATATACCATTATATGTTAATCCCACCCCCTATGGTAATTTGATTAATCTAATTCAATTATCATATAATAAAAATATGAAAAAAATTTAAAACATATAATATATGTGTTTAAACAAAAATAAATACGAAGTTTAATTCAAACCAAACTTCGAAATAAATATCCCTCTTATGCACTCTTCCTCCCCTACCCTTCATCAATGCGGGGAGTCAATTAATCCCATGATTGAGTGGGAGCCTAACACACGATCAAAACGCTCCCGAAATGATTATTGATATCTCAGTGCATCGGGCCCTCCTGTGCTCCCATGGCTTCATCTCGAAACACACGATTTGATCAACACTCAGATCGGCGGTAGCCAATCTAATTCCGCTGGCCATCCCCTATCCGAACAATAACGCGCGAAATGACGGTGGTTTTCAAAGAGTACCACGACCACGTGTCATTCGTTCTGTGGAATCACTGCCCATCCGCTCAATACCGCCTTCCCTCAAAAGCGGTGCGGAAAAAACCACTTACCACCTCCCCCCCTCGTGACTCATCTGTCGTACATACTGACGTCATTTATTAAAATAATAAAAAAATTCGCCACCCTTTTGACTTTGTGAATAAAAAAAAAACCTGCGTCTTTTTCATTATTTTGTACGCAGAAAACGACTTCGCCCTCCATGCAAATAATTTCAAAAAATCGACTGTCAAGTGCCATTAACTGAATTCTGCTGAAGACCACTGCCAGACCAGTATTCCAACGTTCACTCGCCGCAGCCTGTACCTGTTTAAAACATAGTTCATCTCATAAAAACAGGTATTTACCCCATTTCTCATTTAAAACTCTGTGAAATCCTGGCTTTCGTTTTAAATTATACACCAAAGACTGCTACAGAGTTTATTTGAGTCTTCTCTTTTCCCATAATTTCAAATTGCATCCCCAAAAACCTGTAATTTTGCTCAATTTTTCACCATAAGTCGAATTTCCATTTTTGAATCCACAAGAACCAAAAATGGAAGTTCTTGTGGCTTTAAACGTCACCCCATTGGACGCCCCTCATAGAGACTTGGATTATTTATCATTAGTCGATAAAGATTTCCAAATTAAAGACTTGGTTTTTAGTGATAATCCTCTTCGAATTTTTTGTCGCTGCAGAGACAGTTATTTGAATGGATTGGATATGATTGGGTTATGGGAATCTAATCCTCCCAGGTACCTCTTTCCCTCTGTCCATATTTTCCCTGAGATAATCCATTACTATCATGCCAACTATGATCCTAACCAAAGAGCAGTCTTATCCACAGGTCAAGATGTCCTATTCCCAATAACTGCTCAGTTTATCAATGAGATGCTACATTTTCAACCTGATCAAGCCCTCACTCCCCTGTCCATGGGATAATTACTTGAGAAATCCACCAAACTATCCCATGAAGAATTAAGCCACATCTTCCAGACCTTTATGTTGCCTGATCATCAGCCTAAAGGCCCTCCCCCTTATGGGTATGATTTTTTCACTAAGGAGGGTAGATTTGTTTTGGATATGATATCCTTTATAATGGGCTTTAATACCATTGAATATGTTGACCATTTAATTCTAGTATTATTGTCTATTTTTACCCCTGGACAGCCTCCTGCTGTCAAGTATGACTTTGCATCCTACATTGTGCACAAAATCCATGATCAATTCATGAGATTAGAGAAGGAGAAAGTGTTCAAGTATTCTTCTGTCATTTACCATCTCATGCTCTATTACTAGTCAGAAAATTTCCCTTTCTATATCAAAAAGCTTGATGCCCAAGGGAATCCTAGGTCTGTTATATTTTGGTCAGCCATCACTCATAGTTCTCGAGATTCTCCCTATTCCTATAATGAGTTCATTGATATTTTTATACACCCTGCAACCACCTTGTTGACAGGAGTTTCTCCTCCAAGGCTCAGCAATGAAATCAAGAAAACTTTACAGCTCTCAAAACAATACAAAGTTGGTGATTGGTACTTATACCAAAATCACACAGAAGTCAGAATATATGGATGTGAATTATGTCCATTCAAATTTCCAAAATATGTCCCCATGAGACTCTTTGCATTAGAGTATTTCAGGCAGATGAACAACTCTGATATAATTCATTTTTGTAATGCAAAGAAGAAGGCTCAACTCCGGATCAAAAGTCAATTAGGTCCCTTTATCTGTAACTCTAGGGATGCAGGGGAAGAAGCTGAAAAGATATTAGAAGACTGTTTCAGATTACAAAAGAGTTTCTATTGGGTACCTTATGACCCATTCAGCTTCATTTGTGATAAAATAATGAAAAATAAATCAACACCATACATGCATCAAAGAATCCCAAAGATTGAAAAATATGCTAATACAGATGAATGGATAGAAGGAACATTGATAGAGGAGTATAGTGAGCAGGTCAATGTAGACAATGTTATGAAAGATCTTGAAAAGATGCTTGACCTAGACTCTTTTGCACAGGTACCAAGATCAGAGGTTGGTCCTTCCTCAGCTGGAATTTTTCAGCAGAAGTTACAAGAAAACATTGCAGTATCATCTAAGGGAAAAGAGAAAGAGGTTGATATACAAGTTAAAGAAACATTCACTATGACAGAACAACCTCAAACTTCCAAGGGACAGGATCAAGTATAGGTTTCTTCTGTTCAAACCAATCCAGTAGAAATGTCAATTTTGACGACTCCATTAAATGTAGAAAAGGGCAAAAAGAGAGATGTTGAAGCTGCTACCCCTCTCACTGGATTTTCACAACAGCCTCAGGCCAAGAGACAAAAATTGAATACTCCTCCAGAAGTAGAATCTATTGATGAAATCCTTGATAGTCAAGGACAAGAACAATTGGGCAGTCAACAAACATGTACAGTCAGTGGAGCATCCACTACCTCACAAAGGAAAGAGCTACAAAAGCAACAAAGTGTTGAAATATCTTCTTTCAAAACACGAGTTAAAGATGCAGGAGATATAAAGAAGACATTTATCAATATAAAAGCCAGGAACGATCCTTTAAGAATCCAGGTTTATAATCAATATTTGAAGATGGCTCCTAAGAATCAAGAAAGATTGATGTCAGCTTATGAAATTCAGCAAGGCAAAATGATAATGAGTCACTTCAAACCCAAAGTGCAGCAACCTCAAACAGCTGCAGATTATATCAGAACAAATTTTGAAGTCTTAGCAAAGGATATTCATCCTTTAGATCAGATTGAGTTACATAAGCAGACTAGTGAAATGATCTATTCTACTTTGACTGATAAGGCAATGGCAGCTCACAGGTTACAGGATTCTTTGGAGAACACTAGTACACAATTGCAGCTTGAAAAGGCTTCTTCTCAAGCCAAAGACAACAGGATAAAAAAATTGGAGGAAATAATTATTGGATTAGGTCACAATCCAAAGGATGTCAAAGGTATAGAAGCTCTAATCAAGAAAAAAGATGATGACATTGCAGCTTTGAGAAAGCAGTTGAAATTGCCAGCTTCAAGACATCCTCAAACTGAAGAAGTAATAAAGAAGAATTCTGAAGAAGAAATGATGGACTTGCTTTTGAGGCTGAATGAGCAGCTAACTGAAACATAAAAAGATCTTGAACAAGCATTAAAATACAAGAAGTCCAGTGTTCCAGTATCTACAGCAGAGGTTATCACAGGTACAACAAGTCAGCCAACAAGTCAGCCAACAGGTCAACCAACAGAGCCATCACAGGTAAATACTTCAAATTTGAGTACAGAAGAACTAATAAAGTCAATGAATGACTTGAAACTTCAAGTAACAGAACTTCAGCACACAAAGTTACAGCTTATTAATTTAGAACAGAAATATGATGTTTCAAAAATGACTGTTGCTGACAAAACAAGAGAAGTCAAAAATTTGGAAAAATTGGTTAAAGCTTTGGAAAAGGATCTCACATTGGAGAAACCTTTAAGAGAAATAAATGACATTCTTTGGGATAATATTATCCAGTCAATAAAAGATATCTGGTCTTCAATTCAGATAATATACGAGCAGAATGATTTGGTCAAAGTAGCTCTGGATGAAGTTGAAAATACACGAGCAGAATTAGGAAATAGGCCTGAGGAAGCCAATCAGCTTATACAATTTCTAAACACCCAAAATAGACAACAAATTGCAGATTTGGGTATTTAGGACAGGACTGCAACAATCTTGGAGATAAAAAGAGTTTTTACTAAAAGAACTCTTATGCAAAATTTAGAACGAAGGTGCTTTGACATGCAAAGTGAAATCATTGCTTTCAGAGAAAGGTTTGATGTTTTATTGAATAAAGGGTTTCCCAACCCTATGGTTTCAGAAGATAAAATAATGGACCTGGAAAATTATGTTAAGAAATTGGACATGCATGCTCACAATCAAGCCAGTTCCTCAACCATTTCATCAAAAGAAACATTACCTACAGGAAGGAATCTTCATGACAGATTAGAGAATTTGTTTTATCTTGAACATGAAGTGAAACATTTGTTTCCTAATCAACCTAATTTCTTCAGATATACCGAGGCTGATGAAACATTAAGGAGGCTTCAACAGACCAAAATAGCAGAAGATAAATGGTGGGAAGATCTGTTGGAACTTTTGTAAAATTTATCCTTATATGAAATTTTGCCTATTTACTACAGTATAAAGGATAAAGGGACAAACAAAGGTCAAAGAGTATCAGTTCAGTTAAATTGTATCAGTAAAAACAAAGAGTATCAGTGAATCAAGGCAGTTAGAACAAAATTACTAAAGAGGACAACGACGAGCCAAAATATAGGTCCTGCCTCCAGCACATTCTCAAAAGGAGGAAACAGCACAACATCAGTTGTTTTTTGTCTTATCTATGAGACCATCTGTCTCTATTTTTATTGTAACTTATTTGTGAGTCATCTTAGATTATATCTCGTTTTGTTAAGAGATATTTTGTATGATTTTTTGTATAAATAAGCCCTCAATCGGATTACTGAGTGTGGATTCTTAGACTTTGATGTAACATTGAATATTTTGGAATAAAGAGCTTTGGAGAAATTTTTTGTGGCAAAACTGGACAAGGAATTGAGGCAGAAGACTTTTCTCAGGATTCATGTGTCAAATGAAGGATCAATAAGTCATCTCTATCTCATGTTTTGAAGTTTAATATTTGTTTACAATATCATCTGTGTTTCATTATCTTGATATTTAACGAAAAGGATTAAATCAGAAAGTACTTAGGTGTAATCTGATTTCAGTCGTTATTATTCTAAATGTTTTCTTCTAGACTTGTTTAAACAATGAATTCTTAATTGCTCCTGTTTGTCTAGTTCATACATCTTTGGTTATTTAGTAAAGAATACTTAACTGCTCTTTATTGATAATCAATCTATTTCTCTTCTCTTGAATGTGTTGAAAGATTCTTTATTGCCTTTCATTCGTTTGAATTCCATTCCATTCACTTTAGATCTATAATTGTTTCTAGTTTGATTATCTTGCCCTGATAAACCATCTTTTGTTAAAAAACTTAAGCCAGTGCAGCCAATCCTTTGACTCCATTAGCCCAATGGACTGAAACTAATTGATCTTAATCTCAGCTAAATAATTCCATCAACCCAAACAAAATCAAAACCCCTGGACTTTATAACTAGCCTAATATTTTCAAAAACAAAGCTAAATTTCATAGAGAGAGCCCTCTCTGGGTACAGATTGGCTAGATTCTGTACCTGAAGGTTGGTTTGTGGTTACCTCAGACCCCTTTCCTCTTCCAACAACTTCGAGGAAAATCTGAGTGATAACGGGACCCATCCAGCTGGGAACCCCAACGAGACCCTAGATCACAGGGTAAAGTGATTCTATGGCTGTCATCTTTGTTGCCAACCATGCCAAAATATGGGAACTAATAGACCCGTCAAAGTTCATGCACCACAAGGGATTGTTTGTAGGGTTAACATCGTTTTCATCCCTATTGCCTTGCTCATCATTATGTTCTATTTTGAGATCCGCAACATGTCGTGGTGGGTCTCGTTCTTCAAGATTTTCATGGAGTTCAGCGTGACGGGTATTCTGTTGTTTTCCATCTTGGCTTTGTTCACTTTGGTTTGTTGTTTCAATGCACTGTTCAAAAGTTTCTCTCTCGTTTTCTTCCAAATCTAGAACTGCCATTATTTCTAGATTTGGGGCCTCTAACTGGTTATCTGAGTCGCTGCCTTCTAGCTCTAGCTTATTTGTGGATTCATTATTGTAAAGGATAAACGAATCCAGGTCTGTATGGACAGAGTAAATGGGGGAATTTTCAGGCTTTCCCGGGCTACTGACCATGAATTTCATGTGCGCCTCTCTGTATAGTCTTCTAAGTTGGCTAAAGATAGGGATAGTGGCATATGTCCCATCCATCTGCATTGTACCTTGCAGCTTGGCAACCCATGATCTTGACAACAACATGCCATACTTAGGAGGCACATCAGCCACTACAACATCCATAACCATGCACTTGGCTGGGATTTGAGTCAAACTCACACAAAGGTATTTGATTAGGCCAAGGCACTTCACCCTGCTAGAGTCGAAAGAATATAAATCCTTATAAGGTCTGGTTATTTCTAGTCCTAACCTTTCCATTATCACCTTTGGCATAAGGTTGTGTGAGGCTCTAGAGTCATGCATAGTATTATGCAGGATTTTTTCATGGATGTTGAATTTGACATAGAAAGGAGGTACTACCCTTTCTTGAAATTTCTCTTCAATTTTTGGGCCGAACAAGAGAGTTGGTTGCTCATCATTCAAATTGACGGTGTCACTGTTTTCTCCTAAGTTTAAAGCTTTCAAAATTTGACTCTTATATACATCCTGGGTGGCCAACTCAATGAGAGGGACCGAAATTTTAATTTTGGCAATCTCACTTTCCAAATTAAAAGCAGACTGACTCTTTGAAAGGTTTAATTCTGTCTTGTTGGGCACCATTTTATTAGCAATATCAGCTTGCTGATTTTTAGTATGTACAATGTTTGAAGCTATTTTATCATGGGCATTAGCTGCAATGATAGTGCTGCTATGTTCTCGACTTGATTTTTCACTGGTTTGGATGTCCTTATCTTTGTTTTTACCAGAATTCTCAGCTGCTGATTTACTGCTTTCAGCGGTCACTTTGGGAGTCTTTCCAGGCTTTTTCTTAATGGTGATTTCAGATGCCTTTGGTTTGGGATCATCTATGTTCTTTTTTCTCCTGAGGTCATATTGTTCTCGGACCTGCATGATGGCACTTTCAAATTCTAACTTATAGTCCTCAGTTTCCAATCCTTCCCCGTTCCAATGTGAGTACGAGGCCTAGTTTTCTTCTTTGGGAAAGGTGTGGTCTAGTTCATCCATATCCATCATATTCATGTCAGTTTCCTCTGACTCTTCTATTATTCCTTCATCCTCATCAAGGAAGTTCTCTTGAAATAGAGGGATGACCTTTTGATCAGAGTCTCTTTGTCTATTTGAGGGGTTATTTCTCCTAAAGTTCTGGTTTTGATTTTGGTTCCTGTTCTAATTGCTGACTTGGATAGTCAAATTTTCTACCATTTTTCCTAGTCTCTCCATGGTTTTGGCTAGACTGTCATATTTGGGATCAAATGCAGAAGCTGTGCTGTCATCTCTAAAGGTTACCTTTTTCTCAGCCCTCATCTTGGCTTTTTTCTCAATCAGGTTTGCCTCAACACTCACTGCTCCTTTCTGCATGTCTTCCAATGTATTACAATCTCTCTCCCTAAGTTGGTAGGCCATATCAGCATCAAAGCCTTCAGGGCATTTTACTAGGGCCATTCCTTGGGGAGGTTTCATGTGTGGTGGGAGAGCATTGTAGATACTATTAAATCTTATAGAATAGTCCTGGAAACTCTCTCCTAGATTTCTTTTAAGATTCTTATATTCGGCTAGGATTTGGAGAGGGTTGCTTCTAACTTCCCATTTGTTTATGAAAGTTTGATGTAAGGTGGGAAGATCATTAATGCTATTAGGAGGCAAAGCTTTAAACCACTTCTTCACTTCTCCTCCTAAACTCTGAGCAAAGATCCTCATCTTAATTTTTTCATCCTCTATTTCCATGTAGTCAAAGCCATCTCCCATTCTATCTACATGGTGTTGTGTGGTGGTGGATTCTTTACTAGTGAAATGAGGAATCTTAGACTGATATTCATTAGGTAAAGGAGCTAAAGGCTGGGGTAGCACCAAAGGAGCATACCATGCTGCCATGATTGGAGGTGGAGGTGGATTCACAAGAGATGGATTAACAAAAGGGACAGTGGCCTGAAGTGGAGTGTTTTGGACAGTGGATGTTGAATGAACATATGTGGATGGATGAGGGATAGATTGCTGAGTTGATCTTGGATGAGAGACACCTAAATTGAGAAGGAAATGAAAATCAGGTGGTGTGGTTTCTCTACTACCAGGATGTTCACTTTGTTCTGGGGATGAAAGTGAAGACTCTGAATCTAGCTAATCTAAATCGTCGAGTGACCGTGTTCTAAATGGATTTCTTAGATCCACTGGTGATTGCTGTAGAGCTGCAAGATTTTCAGGAACTGAATTAGCTCTCAAGGGTGATTTAAAAACAGTTGAAAATTTTATCTTAGGAGACTTCCTAAGTAATCTTTCAGGGTTATCAACTGTCTCAGGTGGGTTTGGTCAGGGTAAGCTCTAGTATGAATCCTTCTAAGAGCCACTATGTTGTGTTTTTCAGACCCAACTAAACAAGAAAGGTGTTAACCAGATATGACAATCTTTGAGAGGTTTAACTGATCTTTTGCTAAGAAAATTTTAATACTAAAGCCCTCTTACTGAGTTTGAATGATTTTATAATGATTATGGGTCCTCCCAATGGAGTCTTAAGGTCTCTAGGATTGTGGATTCACCAAGTGGAATTTTTTAGCTCTTTTGGAGGTAAAAGGTTTTATGGTCCACTACCATGTGTATTGAATACCAATCTAAAATATTTTTGGGTTTTTTGAGTTTCTATGGTTGTATGGGAAACTAAGGAGTTTATAAAAGCTGGCCAAGCAACTATGAACTCAAAAAAGTCCCCAGCGGAGTCGCCATTATGTTGGGGTTCCTATGTTTTGGCCAGATTGGTAAGACCAAAAGATAAGACAACATCAAACCACTTTGGGATTCAAGGATCTAGCCCTCCTGAATCCGTAGAGGGATCTCTCTATGAATGAGTTTAAAGATGTGATCTTTAAAACCTGAAATGTGATATTAGACTAGTTATGAAGAGCATGGGTTTTGTTTGTTTGTTTGTTTGGTTGGGAAAAGACATGATGAAGGTGAAGGTAGTTCAAAATAAAGGGTGAATATGTATGCAAATGAAGGAATTATTCAGCTGACAGAAAAGGAAAAAACAGTTTTAAACCATTGGGCTATGGAGTCATAGGAGGATTTTAATTGGACAGCAAGGTTCAAGAAGGATCCATGGGGCAAGTCACTTATGTCAAAAGGATCTCTTAAGTTGATTTTATGGAATGAAACAGATAGGAAATGGAGAACAAAACAAATTAAGAACAATGAACAGCCTAAGATCAAATAAGTGCTTTCAAACTATTTTGCTTCGGCATGTACTTAGAGAAAAACATAAAAGTATTCTGAGATCAAGTAAGTGCTTTGAAACTACCCTGCATTGAAGTACTTTCAGTTAGAAAACATTTTAAAAACATTGGAATAGCTTAAGGTCGGGTGAGTGCTTCGAAACTACCCTGCTTTCAGCATATTCTAAAGGAAAACACAGATAGTAATCACAAAGATCAATCTAGATCAGGAAAGTTCTTTGAAACCAACCTGCTTTAATATACTCTAAAGGAAAACACAGATAATATGTCCTTAAGAAATCTACACCTAAATTAGTGCTTTGAAGCAAACTGTTTAATATACTCTAAAACTTTCAAATAGAAAAAAACAAATAAAGCTTTCGGTAAGAGAGAGAATGCTGACAAAGAGTAAATCTAACTCTATATTTCTTGTTCTTTATCAAAAAAATTGGGCCAGTGATGAAAACATTACGTCGAAAATAACAATTGTGATTGAGAACACATCACATTGACATAATCAGGATCCCTTAAATCAATAGCTTGCTTGTGTTCAAACCGATTCATTAACAGGCTTGAGTGAGTCTCTAACTGGCTTCTCATATCAATACCTTATCTTCAATTTGCAAACGGGACATGAGGCAACCCGGAGAACTATTACATTATCACAGATGTCAGATACCAACAACACAATCTTCTGAAGTATTTATAGAAGAATGAGGAGGTGGGATCGATAAAAAATCTCTTTGGGTCAATTAATACGGTGATGAATTCACAAACCTTTGGGGGCTCGATGAAGAAATTTACAGATGTTTATCTGTATTAATTGATTTACACTTAATATTAAGCTTGGTGGGAGCCTTTGTTGACTTTTGAGACTCTATGTCATGTTGAAGTAACTCTGTTTCTGCTCTTCGAGGCCTAATGATCGAAAATATTTGCTTCTGGGTTGTTCTTAATATTTAAAAATAGTTTTTCCGACAATTTAGAGATAAGATCTTTGATTTGTATTAATTTTTCAGCTGTCTTTAGGCGAAAACCTCTTGTTCAGGTAGTTACTAGGCCTTCTTTGATTTCTGTGTGGCTACAGGTGTCATTGGTATCTGGAAAGGTTGGCTTTTGGCGCTGGCGAGGGTTCAATTGGCCTCTGCTATGGCGGTGGAGGCTTCTCGGACTGATAGATTTCTTTGTTTTATCCTAAAACACCTTTAATTCACTTTAGTTCAGTGTTTTAGGGCATATTAGGCTTAATCTATGTCTTTGGGTCTTCATGTTGTCTTTAATTGAGCGGATTAGGCGTCTGATTGTCGATTAAGGCCATAATCCCTCAAAATTGTCTTCAATCCTCTGTTCTTCTGTGTTTTTGTCTTCGACACTGATACTCTTTTTAATTTTTTTTATGCACTACTGTGTGTCTTGTTGATGTGCAGGGCTGCGTAGGGCTCACAAGGCATCAATGCTCATGAAGCATTGAGGAGAGGTGGAGTTTGAACCTTGCGAACGGTTTCCTTTTGATGAATCGAAGGAGTGAGAATCGTCACTCCCAGCCTTCGACTTTTTCTTCATTATAATGGACAAAACCATTAATCACCTGCAAAACACGAAACTAATTAAGAAATCCTGCGGTTGATTTGGTAAAAATGCTTAGAAGGTTGTGGGGAGGAGCGTGGCGGTTGGATGGCATCATACAACGGTTTGGATTTGTTTAGAGGAGGTTAAATGAGGAGCAGAGGGAAAACTAATTCAAAACCGTTGATCGCGCAGAGATCAACGATGCAGATTACGCGTTTAAAATCCTCTTGGTGGAAGGCGGTGGAATAATGCGGGAAAGATTTGGGACCATCCGATCTAGACACGTGGACGACCCAGATACAATTGGAGGAGGAAAGAGGGAGGGTATAACGAAAATATCTGATGCGATTAGATGCAAACCGTTGATCTGAGGGCCAGATCAACGGCGGGGAATGAATCGGGAATCGGCGATCGGAGGTGGGCTGATGCGAGGGTGCAATCAGAGGTGGGCCGATGTGATTGCACGATCGGGCCATTGCAATCGCAGGTCGGGCCTTGTCTTTTCGATCTACCCATTGTAAAAAATCCCTATGTGATTAAGCATTTTGGGACTTCAACACTTGGTCCTAGGGTGTAGGTTGTATGGAGTGAAGTGGAGGGGGTTGGAGCTTATGAAATGGGGCTCAATCGCATCGGAGGAATGATGTGGGTCTTTCAATCTAACCATTTTTTATTTGAAAACCATTGTATGGGCGCGTTAGACAAAAATTTTGGATAAAAAGGGTTTTATGTATTTACAAAGGAAGAAATGGATCGGGAATGGATTTTCATAATGACTTAGCACCCGATTTCGGGCCCATGGGTTACATGAAATGATAATAAGATCGGGGGATACGTACATGGGCGTAATCGCATCAGAACTTTTTAAACATGGCAAACAGACTTATGCACTCAGACTTTGTGATGCAATAAGCACTTTGTCAGTCTAGCACCTGGTTCTAGGGTGCGGGCACGTGGAGGGGAAATGGTTTAAGACTTAGCCCAAGGGGGCTTAAGCCTTTATACAAAAATATGTAATTTTTATGATTTTTCAATGTTTTTCAATGGATTTGGGGGTTTCGGCATAGTTTAAAAATGAGTTTTAAACTATGTAAAAATGATTTTCATGAATGGAAGAAGGGGAATCATGAAAATATAGGAGTTTTATGGAGAAAAAGGGGAGCAAAATGAAGGTTAGTTTTTGAGTGGAGGAAAGGGAAAAAAGGGGTTTTTTGCAGCAGTCTTTTCTCATGAAATTAGCATAATTTCAGAGTGTGAAATGGAAACAACAGTGAAGATTTGGACAGAGGCATGATGCCCTCATAAGGCTTCAAGAGAGAACAATTTTTGCAATAAAACTTGTTTCTTGAAGGCTTCAAAAATGTTTTAGCCAACATTTGATATAACAAATTTTATAGCTGGCTAACACAGCCTACCAAGAATAAAGAGAAAAAAACAGAAACCTACTACTTCATTTGTTGGTAAGAGAACTAAGAGAAAGGCTAAGAGGGAGAACATCCATAAAAAGGCTAAAGGAAGAAAAGAAAAGACTCCTTCAACGATGGTTGAGAAGAATTTGGAGAAAGGAGAAGGCTCATCAACGAATAAGCCTAAATCAATGAGGATGGTGCCTCCCATTCCTCCTTTTCCCAAATTTTATACTAGAGCTTGGAGAGGAAAGTCTGTAACTGCATAAAAATCCAAAGCACAAGTGCTACTAGAAGTTTTGGAAGTAGAAATTCAACAAAAAATTCAGAAGCCAGAATATCAACCCACTAAGTCTGATGTGGAGCTCCTAAAATATGCAGGGTATGATATTAGTAGCCATAGATGGAAACATGATGCAAAACCAATTGTTGGTAGCAAAAAAAGACACACCAGAGACAAAAGAAATTTTAGGCTCAAATCTAAAGCCTTGCATAATCCAAGTTTGTTGCAAGAGGTCATAGATATAGAGAATAAATCTGAAGGGTTACAGACTATAAATCCTTCAATTGCAGAGACTAATGAGTCAAAAAAGAAAGATAAGGGTAAAACCCCTTTGGATCAGCAAACAGAATCCTCAAAAAGAAGATAAATTCAAAAGGGTTAAAAAGAGAAAAATACCACTGCCAGAAAAACAACCACTAGGACCACAATATCAAAATCAGTTGTTAAAAAAAATCTAACTTGGACAACATTGCAGAATTTGCAGCCCATATGGAAGAAAGGTAAAAGAGCTTCCTAATAAACTACCTTTTTTCTTACTAAGTACATTTCTGAACAACATCTCAAGTTTCAGAGTGTATAAGTCTACATAGGTTTTTTAATTATTTTGTGTGCATTTTTTTAAAAGGAAATAGGGTGCTACAGAAAATTTTGGTAGCATTATAGTTTTTGTGTAGTTACAGGTTTTTACTGGAATTTTTGGTAGCACCTGTTTTAAATGATTTTTGACAGCTTTCAACAAAATTTTTGAGCCAGTTCAGGCATGATAAGGACTCATAATGATATGGATATGTCAATTGATGGTTGATAAGTGGTTATGAGGTTTTTAAATTTCACATTTAATGAAGACACATGGTTGTTAAAGAGGCAAATTCATGGAGAGACAAATCAGCAGAAAAAGGGGCAACATGTCAGCACACTCAGTAGTACAATCGAAATTGTCTTCTCTTCTCTCATATAAATTTGTTTTGTTAGTTATATTTCGATAGGATACATATTTAATGTCCTATAAAATGTATGAAATGTGAGAAAAATTGGTTCCTCCTTTTTAGGAGAGATGGAGTTGGTGCTTCTCTCTCTATAAGTATCATTTGTAAATACCATTTCAAGGTTCGATGTTGGTCTACCTAAAGACTTATTATAATAAATAAAACTCCTCTTTAGACTTCATGCTGGAGTATTTTGTAATTCAAGGACTATCTAATGTATGGTGTGTCTCTCTCATTGTTTAATTCTTTTGATTTATGAGTTTTAGCAGCTAGTAAGGTGTGAGTAAGAGAATTGTTAGAGGATCTAATAGTTAATTATCTATCCTTTAGTTTCCTACAAATCATATATATGTTGTGTAGAGCATGTTATTGAAGGTTTCATGAAATATTTATGAAATACTTTATACATGTACTCTACTTTCTAAATGTTATTTCCTTTACATAAAATAGAGTTTGTGTAAAAGGATGCTCCTACAGCTGTGTGACTAATTTAGGATATGCATATTTCTTATATTGAGTACCAACTATCTGTCTCCTTTCATTTGTTACAATATGCTCCCTATAATACCAATTTACCCATAAAATTTATAAATGCCATAGTTTTCCAAATGCATGAAAGTCTAAAAGAATAAAAATCATTTCAAACTCTTTAAGAAGCCATCCCACCACTCAGAACCTTTAAATTTGAAATGAACTATGATGTGTAAGGCTTAATCCTTTTTCAATCAAGGAGTGACTCCTTGCGCGAACAATATGCTGGAACACATGAGTGAGAAATGGATGAATATTCTTCACTCAAGAAATTTGTTGCCAAGTTTGAATAATATTGATTTGGATTTTTGTGAGAATCATGTTTATGGAAACCAAAATAGATGCACATTTCTTAGAGTTGGGAAAGAAAGTAAGAGTGAAAAATTAGAGCTTCTGTATAAAAATGTATGGGGACCTACTCATGTATCATATATCCATGACTCTTGTTATTATGTTACTTTTATTGATGATGCAACTAGAAAAACTTGCATTTATTGTATTCAGAATCAATATTATGTATTTGATACTTTCAAGAAATGGAAAGATTTGGTTGAGATTGAGACAGAAAATAATTTGAAGTGTCTCATATGAGACAATGGAGGTGAATATTGTAGCAAACATTTTTATAGGTATTGTTTAGAGCATGGAATTTGCAGAGAGAAGATAGTTCGAATAACATCACCAGAAAATGGTGTGTCAGAAAGTATGAAAAGGAAAATCATGGAGCATGCAAGGTGCATGAGATTGCATGCAGAATTTCCTTTAAAATTTCGGGCAGATGTTGTAGATACTGGTGTTTATATAATAAACAAAGGGCCTTCAAGTTCATTGGATGGCGGTATTCGAGAGGAGGCATGGACAAGTAAAAAGGTAAACAACTCTTTTTTAAAACCTTTTGGTTGTGAAGCCTTTGCCCATATTAATAAAGAAAATAGAACAAATCTTGAGGAAAAATAAAATAAATGTACCTTTATTGGATATGGAGTTAATGATTTTGGTTATCGCTTATATGATTATGAAAAACACAAAATAATTAGCATTAGAGATTTAATATTCAATGAAAAGGTCTTGTATAAGGATCAAATGCAGGAAAAGAAATAGGATAAAGAAAACATAGAATACACAGTGCTTCATGATATCACAGAAAAAGTAAAGGTGTCTAAAAATAATAATAATCAACACCCACAACAACAACAACCACCACAAAAACAACAGACACCTCAAACACCTGAAAGTCGTGTTAGAAGATCTACCAGGATAAGCAGACCCCAGAATGATACTTTCCTTCTGTTATCAAAAAATTATACCTGTTAGGCTACTCATCAAACCAATCTTGTGCAACTATTTCAAACCAATCTTTTGGTTGAAACTTAGCCTCCTCAACCTGAGAGGGCTCTCTCCAGGGTTTATGTTTTTTGATCAATATGTAGATGGCTAACTCTATATGAGATAAAAATAAATAAATGATGTAAACTGGTTGTAAATTACATTAGCAAGTGTTCATTTGGCTTAT
This sequence comes from Pinus albicaulis, assembly GCA_034641835.2. Lineage (NCBI taxonomy): Eukaryota > Viridiplantae > Streptophyta > Pinopsida > Pinales > Pinaceae > Pinus > Pinus albicaulis. The sequence continues at coordinate 226,991,052 of CM076576.1, forward strand.
GGAGTCATGATAGCTTCAGAAAAATCAAGATAATCTACCTAGCATGGAAGTCAAGGCATATCAGAGTTCAAGTCAAGGAAAAAACATGTAGAACAGTGAAACACACAGTCATCTTGTTTATGAAGGAAGTCAGAGCCTCATTGATGAATTCTGAGTAACATAGGCAAACACCACTGTAATATAATATTGGAAAAATGCCATTAGAACAAGAAAATACAAGAAAATCCTTATGAATCTTGATTTTTCAAAGTAGAAATTCTCTATTAGGATGAAAAGAGTCACTTACATAAAACAAAGTCTTTTTTCTAACAAATGTCCAACCCTTTCTATTTTGACTTCTTGATATTTTATAGATCCTTTACATCATGAGATAAGCTTCTCCATAACTAGATACATCGAATTCCCATGCTTTGACACCTATTCTAACTATAAAACATGGTATTTATTACAAACATTATTGTAAAGCTAACATAGAGTCCTATTACAAATAGAATTAGAACTCTTTTGGTTCTACTCAAAAAAACCTTATCTAAACTTAAATACATCATTTTCCACCAATAATTCCACTCAGTCGAATTCTGATGATGAGTTTCAACTTGTTATAACCATAATGTTGATGATGTTAATTTCTTGTAATCTAGGAAACTGCTCCCCTGTTTTTAGGCTTAGGATCCCTTTAGTTTATTGAGATATTCTGACCACTTCCAACTGATAAATTCGATGCTAATTGATGTTGGGAACATGATTGACATATATTCCAAGTCATCCCTTCATGCCAGCTGTGCAAAATCACCTTGAATTTCTCAAAACCATGAAAACAGACCTGTGCTACGAAAACAACACAGTTTCGTAGCGCGGTCTTTTTTACCATTTTCCTTCAAAATTTAACTTCTTTTGCTTTAGATTTACTTTGATATTCACTAGATATATCTCCCTTAAGAATTTCAAATCAAAATTCTTGGTCTTCCCTCCAAAATTTGATAAGAAAAAGGGTGAAAAAGCTGCTATAGCAGTTTCGTAGCGCTTTTCACCCTTTTTGCACTATAGGCGTTAGGAAACTGTTGTGCAAGCAATTTTAACCACATTTTCACAAAATTTTAAAACAAAAAGGTACCATATCTCTAGAAAACCATTGGATTCATCAAAATCATCAGAAATTTGAACTAAAAACATAATCTTCACAAAATTTGATCCTCATTTTCCATTTAGAGTTTGTTTTGAATTTGTCATTTTGTACATCTTCTCTTTAGTTCATCTTGAGATTGTTTTAACTGTAGCTCCAAATCCTTCACTTGGCTTCTTAGCTTCCTATTACTTTCTCTTAATTGAGTTTTGATCACTCTAACAAACCTTTCTTCTTTAATAGCTGGAACTATCCATGTAAAGAACTGTTGGGCACTGCTTGGGATCTCTGACCTAGCAACTGTTTGACCTTCCCAAACAGCCTTCAACCTATTGAATTTTTTCTTTTCAATGCTATGCTATCTTGCCCTCTTTCTCATAATTTCCATTTATTGATTTGCTAGCTTCAACCTTTCTTCTAGCAATTGACACTCTGACATGTGTTCTTTTCCCTTCTCTACCTTGTTGACTGCATGCTATACTGTGGGAGATGAGAGATCAATCACCTTTTCAGGGACTTTGGTTGCTTCAATAGTTACTTGGGTATCTTTACTGCTTTCTTGGAGTTTCTTTTCATGTCTGGTTAGAGGTTTTCTAGCTTGAAAAACAAAAGCTGCATTCTCACCTTCAAAATCCAATTTCTTTGTTGATTTGATTTTTCTCTGTTTAGGTTCATTCACTTCAATGAAATCTGCTTGCACAATGGGTGATTCTTCTATGTCTATTGCATGCAATATATCATCCAAGTTTCCTTTCATCATTTGAATTTCCTCTTCCATTGAAACAGATTATTTTCCCTTTGATGCTGATGCTTGAATTCTTGTCTTTCTCTGACTCTCCTGCTTACTGGCCACCTGTTTTTGTCTTGTATCTTTGACTTTTTCTACTTTCTGTTTTGCAAGTGATGGGGTTTTTGTAACAAACACTGATGCTTTCTCAATTATATCTTCAACATGTTTCCTTGGTTTCAACTTCACAAACCTCTTAGATTTGGTAACCACTGGCTGACTGGATTCTGCTACTGGTGGTGAAGGATTTCCCTTGATCTTAGGGTTTCTAGCTGGGGTTAGGGCTTCCAGGGCTTCCATTTCAAATCCACTCATAAATAAAAAGGAATACCAATCTCTATTTATTTTCTATAGCTCATTTAAAACCAATAACTTAATCAAACCATGATGAAACAGAGATGTTTCGCAGCCATCAGATTAAGCTTGGACTTTGTCAGCCATTTTGGAAAGGCTTCTATGTAAATAAAATGGTAAATCTAATGATATCATTCCTGTGAAATGCAACAACAATTTAAAATGATAAGTGTAGACTTTATGGTACTTGCCTTCACATGTGAAATATCTTTGGATGTTGAATAGAAGCTTTGCATAGTTATCCTTGATACAACTCCTGGGTATTGCATTGTTCATATCCATATCTACAAATTCAGGTTTCATAAACTCTTTGCATGGCTCCATTTCAAACCTAAAACCTTTAAACCAATATTTTTGTCCCCTTGGTATCTCTATCACAACAACTATGATCTCAGGTGTCACTGGCATGTTTATCATTCCAACTTTGGTAATGGTTCCACTGAAATGTAGAGCAAATTCTTTGGACACTTGAGTGTGGCAACCCTGTATCTTTTCAAAAAAATTGAGACATCCAGCCTTGCTAAAAGCCTCCATTACCATTTGATCCTCCATAACAACATTTTCATTCTCAAGTTCATATCTTAAACAATTTCCCCCTCTGTGGATCTTCTTTTCCTCTTCCATATTCCCTGTAGAAAACCTATTGGTTTCTTAAAAACCTAAAAAGCAGCCTCTCTTGATTTGATGAATCACCCTCGCTTGATTTGACGAGGGTTTCCTTTGGATAGAACAACCATAAACTTATCCTCACTTTTTTAGAGCTTGGATAACATATATGAAGGTGAATGAAACAAGAATGACTAAATTAGGCAAAAAATTTGAATTAGGGATGTCACTTCATGACCAAGTGATGATTAATTGATACCTTATCCTGAATATGATGACTGTAGGACAAGTGGGTACAACAAATCTGTTAACTAACCAACTCACCATACTCCTATCCTATCATTCCCCAACTGAAACTGACTAATCCCAACTCATTTGACACGATAGCTACAAAACCGCGCTTTCGTAGTGCTCATAGTGTAAATTTTGCAATTTGTGCTACGAAAGTAGCAGCACTTTCGTAGCGCAAAACTCATTTTTTGAACTGACAATGCTACAAAACTATGGATTTGTAGCTAATTGTAGAAAATCAACCTAAAACCTACTTAGATGTCCCTTAAATGAAAAATGTGAACTTTTTAATTATGGAATGAACCTAAAAAGTCTTTTTTTGAATTTTGATTGTAAACACTAACCTCCAAAACTATGACATACCCTTGACCATACTAAAAATGACTTCAAAAATATTTAGATTCATGGTCAAAACAGATTTGACATGCCATGTTTAATTTTTTTTTTTATAGTGATAACAGTGGCTCCACTTGGGATAGTGTGCCCCTGTGGTACACTAAGAACCAGTAGTTCCAGTGCTGCTATCCATTTTTCTTGATCAAAATAGTAAAAACCTTGAAATTTCCAAGCTTCCTCCTCAAGCTCTAATGGCCTTCGCTTCAGGATCAAGCTTGCTGATCTTTTTTGTCATTATTAGCAGAAAAACTTATAAAAGGAACTATATACAATGACATGAAAAATCCACCAGATTTCAGGAAGAATAATGCTTCAAAAACCTGCCATTGACAGGTCCTCCAACATATGGTTTTCCATCTATCTCCTGCAGTATGTAAGTATTGTTTCCATGGAAAGCAGCGATTTTGAAAGGACCTTTCCATAAGTTCTCAAACTTACCATGTTTTCCTTTCTCTTCAATTCTGGCCTCCCATTTCAGCACTTCATCTTGAATTTGAAAACTTTCTAACTTGATCTTCTTATCAAATGTCCTCTTGATTCTATTTTGAGATTGGTGATTGCTTTCATAAACCTAATTCCTTTTCTCTTGTAGAGCTATCAGCTGATTAATTCTTCTCTGGATTGCATTTGGTTCCTCTTCTAGCCCTTGAATCAGCTTCATAAAAGGTACTCCTAGCAATGTAGGAAAAATAGCCTCAGCGCCATATACCAATTCATATGGTGAAGTTTCGATTGACCTCTTTGTGCATATCCTGTCAGCCCATAAGGCATACTTCAACCTCAAATGCCAAGCTTTCTTATTCTCCTGCAACACCTTTTCAATAATCCTTACAATGCTCTTGTTAGAAGATTCAACAAGGCCATTTTATTGCAGATAGTATGCAGTAGAATGCCCGAGAGTAATATGATATTGATGACAGAAATTGATCAGTTTCCTAGACTTGAATGCTTGTGCATTATCAGTTATAATCTTCATGGGGCATCCAAATCTAGACAAGATATTATTTTCTAAGAAAGAGATAATCACAGAATCATTTGCTTGCCTAGTTGGGATTGCTTCAATCCATTTGGTGAAGTAAATAGTCGATGTAAGAATCCAACGATGCTGACTTGAATATGATGGATGAATCTCCTCGATAAAATCTGGTCCCCACTGTTGGAATGGCGCTTCTACATAAATAGGCATCAAAGGTAAGGGTACAAGTTTCTTCTTACCCTCGAAAATCTGGCATTCATGGCAAGCAGCAACCCTCTTGTATACATCCTTAAACATTGTTGGCCAATAAAATCCTGCTCTCAGAATTTTGTTCACTGTCACCTTCCAATAATGATGACCTCTGAAATCCCCTTTTTGAAACTCTTCAGTGAATTTATCAGCCTCTTCCTTCAGCAAGAAATTTATAAAAATTCCGCTAATATCCTTCCAAAACAGATTTGTGTCAAATATAAAGTATCTCAAATATTTTAGCTTAACAAACCTTGCTTTGGACTTTTTTAAATTAGTAGGTGCTTTATGGTGTTGTAGGACAAAAGCAACTTCCTTGTACCAATCTGAGGTGATATATTTTTCTTCAATAGGAACTAGTTCCTCCTCATCATTTGAAATTTATGATATTTCTGCAATCCAATTTATATCAAGACAGTTAAAGTTTGATTGTGCCATCAGTTTCACCAAGCCTTGCCCTTTGAACAATTTTGTCGGTTTAATCTCAATATTGTATTCTAGCAACTTTGCAATACATTTCCTCCTCTTACCATCAGGGTCGGCTTGAGTGAGGATGTCTTTCACAACAATATTAGGAAAAAATGCCACAATATGAGAATGCAGAATATAAATTCTGAAATCTTTGACAATCTTCACCAAAGCATAGGCTTGCTTTTTTAAGATATTATATTTCAGTTCAGCATTGGCTAATGTCCTACTAAAGAAAGAAATCGACTACTCAATACCTTGTTGTCCCTTTTGTAGCAGAACACCGGCAATAGTATTCTCTGATGCAAAGGTAAAAACTAGAAATTCCTTGGAAAAATCAGGACTGATCAATACTGGTGCCTGTGTGAGTGCTCTTTTGATCTCTTCAAATGAGTTTCTTGCCTCTGTTGTCCACTTAATATCAACTCCCTTCTTTAGCATCCTTGTTATGTCCTTCACAATCTCAACAAAATTAGGAATTAAACACCTTACAAAATTAACTTTTCCAAGGAAAGATTGAATATCCTTCCTACTTCTTGGCAAATCCACCTTCTAAATTGCATTGACCCTGCTTGGATCAATCTTAATCCCATCTTTAGAAATGATATGCCCAAGTAATTTACCTGAATTTAAAGCAAAAATACTTTTGTTGGGATTTAGAGAGATGCCAAACCTTCTAAATTTCAGCAAAATTCTTTCCAAGTGTTTCAAGTGATCTTCTTCCTTCCTTGAAAATATTGTTATGTTGTCAATATACAAAACCACCATCTTGTCCTTTTCTTCTGAAAATGAAATGTCCATTGCCCTCTGGAAATTAGCTCCTGCATTCATGAGACCAAATGGCATTTTGACGTACATAAAAGTACCCCATGGTGTAGTAAAGGTTGTTTTTTCCTGATCTTTAGGATGCACAAGGATCTAATTATAACCTGAAAAACCATCAAGCATAGACATTCTCTAAGAACCGACAATAGTTTGCAAAATTTGATCCATCTTTGGGAGAGGATAATTATCCTTCAGGGAGGCTTTATTCAAATTTCTGAAATCAATACATATTCTGATTTCCCCACTCTTCTTCCTAACCGAAACAAAATTTGCAAGCCAATTTTAAAATATGATTGGAACAATGATTTTAGCATCAAAAATCTTTTTAACCTCTTTCTCAGTCAAAGGCATGAGAAGTGGTTTGATCCTCCTTAACTTCTTCTTGAAAAGTCTTTCATTTTCCTTTATGGGAATAGTATGTTGAATAATGGAGGGATCATATTATTTCAAATAAGCATAATTCCAAGCAAAGACATCTATGAATCTTTTCATCATTTAAACATATTTAAACTTCATATCAGTGTAAAGAAATTTTGAAATTTTAATCATTTTGGGCATAGCTATAGTACCAAGGTTACAACTCTCAACTTCTTCATCATCTGCTCGCATCTTGGGGGATTTAAAAACATCATTCTAATCAAAAAAAAAATATAGAGGTATTAGTCCCTTTGGTATGGAATTATTCTTTAGTTGAAAAACTTCAGAATTCCCTTTAGATTCAGCTAACATGTTCTGCTGATCTACTTGTACATTTTCAAATTCTTCTTTCAACTCAATAAAAAATTTCACCTGTTGATCATCCTCAAAAACTTGCCAATGAGTAATATTATCAGGAATGGCTAGCCTATGGCGGACTTCAACTTCATACTTTTATGTGGAGTGCAAAGGAATAATGAAAAGGCTAGTAGAGACAGCAAGAGAATCAGCAATGGAGTTTTGTTCTCTAGTTTTGACTGTGAATGAATAGGTGTGAAAGTTTTCTAACATGTCCAAAACCAAATTACTATATGCTCTCATCCTTGTGTCCTTTTTTTGATAAACACCCTCAATCTGTTTTCTGACTAATTCTGAATCTCCAAAAACAGAAATATTTTGAGCATTCATTACTTTCAACACTTCTAGACCCAAAATCAAGGATTCATATTCAGCCATGTTATTTGTGCAATCAAATTTCAGTTTATAGGAAAAGAACTTACTTTCATCACTTGGATTTCTAATCCAGATCCCTGCTCCTACTCCTTCTTTGCCTGCTGACCCATCAAAATATAATAACCACCAACCTTCTTCCTCTTCGTTTCTGACTTGCTGACCTTTCGCTTGCTGATTTTCAGACTGTTGAATTTCAAGACTCTGATTTTCTACTTCCTTTTCTTCTTCAGCTTCATTTGTCAATTCATTGAAAAGAATAGTAGAACCAAGCTCAGTATCAAGGGCATAAATTGGAAAGTTTTGGGGTTTATCTTTGCTACTCACCATGTAAGCCATCCTTGTCTCTCAATACAATCTTCTTTGCTCCCCAAAAACTGGAATGGTAGCGTAAGTAAGATCCATTTGCATTGTACCCTTAATTTTTGTTGCCCATGATCTTGACAACAACATACCAAACTTTGGTGGAATGTCAACTACAACAATGTCCATGACTACAGTCTTAGCAGGAACTTGCATCAAACCAAAAACAACATCCTTGATTAGACCAATGCATTGAACTCTTTAAATCAAAAGAAAAAAAATCTTTGTATGGCCTAGTTATTTCTAACCCCATTCTTTCCATGATTAATTTGGGCATAAGATTGTGAGAAGCACCTAAATCTAACATAGCATTGTACAATGTCATGTTGTGAATGCTAAGACTCACATAAAAAGGAGGAACTTCCTCATTTTTTTTATATTCTAGTCTTGGGCGCAAATATATGGTCGGATGATCTTCTAATACATTCAAGATATCAGCAACTCCAGGTTGTGAGCTTATCATTTTAACAATATTGCTTCTATATTCATCTACCTTGAGAATTTCACCAAAAGGGACTGATATTTTTATCTTAGAAATTTCATTCTTGAGATTGAAAACAGAAGCAAAGTTTTCAGCTTCTTTGGTAGAAAGGACAGCAGGTATATCTTTCTTACCTTCAATGACCTTAGGAGCTTCCTTCTTTCCATCATTAGCCTTTGGTGCATCCTTCTTATGTTGTTTCTTGTTTTCAATGATAGGTACATTCCTATTTCTGAGATTATATTGTTTCTACATCTCAAAAATGGCATGTTGATACCCCTTTAGATAGTTCGATGTTTCTTCTTCATGATTTTTTTGGTCTGATTGATCATGTTCTTCCTTAATCAAGAAAATTCCTGAAATTTCTTCATCAAAACAATGAATAGACTCCTCAAGTTCTTCAGGGTAATCTTCTTCATCAACCAAATTCTGCTGAAAAGGAGGTCTTGCTGGAGGATCAGGCTGTTGATTTCTATTCTCTCTTGGTCTTTGCTGATTCAGAGGTCTCTTGAACTGAGGGTTTCTAAATTGAGGTTCATGTTGTGCAGGGGGAGCAGAGGTATTGCCAAGGGCTAATCTATCCATCAATTTTTCCATTGTTTTCATCATTGAATCGAGTTTGTCTTGAGAGGTAGAAGATGAAGGTTTCTCTTCTTCTTTCAACTTACCCTTACCCATTTTTAACTTTTTAGCTGCTATCAAAGTAACCTCCACCTTCACAGCATCATTTTTCATTTCAGCAAGTGTAGGAGATTCTCTTTCTCTTAGTAGTATGGAAAACTCATAGTCGAAAGCTTCAACATACCTCATTTGAGCTAAAGCTTCTGGTGGTTTCAAACGGGCAGGAATATAATCTAACACTTTATTAAACCTTTTTGAAAATTTTTGGACAGTTTCATCAGCAGCTCTCTTCAAGGTATTATACTCAGTGAGGGCGTGTACTGGATTAGTTCTATTTCCCCATTTCCTTAAGAAAACATCTTCAAATTCATTCCAATTATGAATACTTCCAGGGGCAAGATATTTATACCATTTCCTAACCTCGCTAGTAAAACTCTGAGTGAACAATCTCAATTTAACATCTTCATGATCAACCTCCTCCCTATCTATAAAGTCATTAAATTGATCTACATGATCCTCTATTGTAATGTCTTCATCACTTCCCCACGTTTTAATTCTAGTAGAATATTTACTAGGGAGATCATGTAATATAGTAGGAAGAATAAGAGGGGCGTATCTAGTAGACGCAGCAGGTGGATTTCCAGCCATGGTCAGAGGTGCTGTGGTAGTTTTAGGAAAGGCAGAAACAGTAGATGATAAACTGCTATGAGGAGGACTGCTTAGTCTTTGTAGGCCACTAACAATTGAGCTCCAGCTGGGAATAGGTAAACCAACTCTACTTTTCAACAATACTTCAAAAGGATCAAGCTCCTTCAATTTGTCTAAAGACTCTTTTTCCAACAACAACTCTGAAGCAACAGCTTCCCAGAATTATTCTTTGTCTTCTTGGGTTACTAGAGCTGAGGTGTCAATTCCTCTCTTATGTAAGTCTAAGATAATTTCAACTAGTTCCTTTTCATTTTCTGATCTAAACAAAACCTCATGAATCTTATCATCAACTCTTTTGTCTTCAGGACTTCTTGATATTTCAGAGGACAAGGATTTCGAATGAGATGGAGTACCTGGTATTTCAGAAATGCCTTGACTGCCTCTTGAAATGGTGTTTGGATTGTCCACGATGGTAGGTGGATCTGGGTCAGGATTACTCCTTGTGTATCTCCTTCTCGAAGCCACCTTTGAACATATAAACTTTAAATGGAGTCACCAAGGTAGATGCAGCCTCGAAAAATTTTCTGAGCTCCTGCTACCTTCATAAGTTCAGCTTCAAAATATCAGGAAAGTATAATATTCAGACTCCCAGTAGACGCACCAAAATGTTATCACAAAATCAGACCTGATAGGCTGCTCATCAAACCAATCTTGTGCAACTATTTCAAACCAATATTTTGGTTGAGGCTTAGCCTCCTCAACCTGAGAGGGCTCTCTCAAGGGTTTATGATTTTTGATAAATATGTAGATGCCTAACTCTATATGAGATAAAAAGCAGATAAATTATGTAAAATGTTTGTAAATCACATTAGCAAGTGTTCATTGGGCTTATGGAGTCATGATAGCTTCAGCAAAATCAAGATAATCTACCTAGCATGGAAGTCAAGGCATATCAGAGTTCAAGTCAAGGAAAAAACATGTAGAACAATGAAACACACAGTCAGCTTGTTTATGAAGGAAGTCAGAGCATCATTGATGAATTCTGAGTAACATAATAAAACACCACTGCAATAGAATATTGGAAAAATTCCATTAGAACAAGAACATACAAGAAACTCCTTATGAATCTTGAGTTGTCAAAGTAGAAATTCTCTATTAGGCTGAAAACAATCACTTACATAAAACCGAGTCTTTTTGCTAACAAATGTCCAACCCTTTCTATTTCAACTTCTTGATCTTTTATAGATCCTTTACATCATGAGATAAGCTTCTCCATAACTAGATACATCGAATTCCCATGTTTTGACACCTATTCTAACTATAAAACATGGTATTTACTACAAACACAGTTGTAAAGCTAACATAGAGTCCAATTACAAATAGAATTAGAACTCTTTTGGTTATACTCAAAACAACCCTATATAAACTTAAATACATCATTTTCCACCTATCATTCCACTCAGTCGAATTCTGATGATGAGTTTCAACTTGTTATAACCATAATGTTGATGATGTTAATTTCCTATAATCTAGGAAACTACTCCCCTGTTTTTAGGCTTAGGATCCCTTTAGTTTCTTGAGATATTCTGACCACTTCCAACTGATAACTTCGATGCTAATTGATTTTGGGAACATGATTGAAATATATTCCAAGTCATCCCTTCATTCCAGCTATGCAAAACCACCTTGAATTTCTCAAAACCATGAAAACAGACATGTGCTATGAAAACAGCACAGTTTCGTAGCGCTTTTCGTAGCACGGTATTTTTTACCATTTTCCTTCAAAATTTAACTTATTTTCCTTCAGATTTACTTTTATATTCACTTGATATATCTCCCTTACAAATTTCAAATCAAAATTCTTGGTCTTCCCTCCAAAATTTGATAAGAAAAAGGGTGAAAAAGCTACTACAACAATTTCGTAGCACTTTTCACCCTTTTTGCACCACAAGCGCTACGAAACTGCTGTGCAAGAATTTTTAACCAAATTTTCACAAAATTTTAAAATAAAAAGGTACCATAGCTCCAGAAAAACATTGGCTTCATCAAAATCATCATACATTTGACTAAAAACACAATCTTCACAAAATTTGATCCTCATTTTCCATTTAGAGTTTGTTTTGAATTTGTCATTTTGTACCTCTTCTCTTTAGTTCATCTTGAGATTGTTTTAACTGTAGCTCCAAATCCTTCACTTGGCTTCTTATCTTCCTATTACTTGCTCTCAAATGAGTTTTGATCACTCTAACAAACCTTGCTTCTTTAATAGCTGGAACTGTCCATGTAAAGAACTGTTGGGCACTGCTTGGGATCTCTGACCTATCAACTATTTGACCTTCCCAAAAAACCATCAACCTCTTTAATTCTATCTTTTCAATGCTATGATGTCTTTCCCTCTTTCTCATCATTTCCATTTCTTGATTTTCTAGCTTCAACCTTTCTTCCAGTAGTTGACACTCTGACATGTGTTCTTTTGCCTTCTCTACCTTGTTGACTGCATGCTCTACTATGGGATATGAGAGATCAATCACATTTTCAGGGGCTTTGGTTGCTTCAATATTTACTTGGGTATCTTTACTGCTTTCTTGGTGTTTCTTTTCATGTTTGGTTAGAGGTTTTCTAGCTTGAAAAACAAAATTTGCATTCTCACCTTCAAAATCCAAATTCTTTGCTGATTTGATTTTTTTCTGTTTAGGTTCACTCACTTCAATGAAATCTGCCTACACAATGGGTGTTTCTTCTATGTCTATTGCATGCAATATATCATCCAAGTTTCCTTTCATCATTGGAATGTCCTCTGCCATTGAAACAACTTCTTTTCCCTTTGATTTTGATACTTGACTTCTTGTCTTTCTCTGACTCTCCTGCTTACTAGCCACCTGTTTTGTCTTGTATCTTTGACTTTTTATACTTTCTATTTTGCAGGTGATGGGGTTGTTGTAATAAGAACTGATGCTTTCTCAATTCTATCTTCATCCTGTTTCCTTGGTTTCAACTTCACAAACCTCTTAGCTTTGGTAACCACTGGCTGACTGGATTCTGCTACTGGTGGTGAAGGATTTCCCTTGATCTTAGGGTTTCTAGCTGGGGTTAGGGCTTCCATTTCAAATCCACTCATAAATAAAAAGGAAGACCAATCTATATTTATTTTCTGTAGGTCATTTAAAACCAGTAACTTAATCAAACCATGATGAAACATAGATGTTTCGCAACCATCAGATTTAGCTTGGACTTTTTTAGCCATTTTGGGAAGGCTTCTATGTAAATAAAATGGTAAATCAAATGATATCATTCCTGTTAAATTCAACAACAGTTTAAAATGATAAGTGTAGACTTTATGGTACCTGACTTCACATGTGAAATATTTTTGGATGTTGAATAGCAGCTTTGCATAGTTATCCTTGATACAGCTCCTGGGTATTGCATTGTTCAAATCCATATCTACAAATTCAGGTTTCATAAACTCTTTTCATGGCTCCATGTCAAACCTAAAACCTTTAAACCAATATTTTTGTCCCCTTGGTATCTCTGTCACAACAGCTATGATCTCAGGTGTCACTGGCATGTTTATCATTCCAACATTGGTAATGGTTCCATTGAAATGTAGAGCAAATTCTTTGGAAACTTGAGTGTGGCAACCCTATAGCTTTTCACAAAATTTGAGACATCTAGCCTTGCTAAAAGCCTCCATAACAACATTTTCATTCTCAGGTTCATATCTGAAACAATTTCCCCCTCTGTGGATCTTCTTTTCCTCTTCCATATTCCCTGTAGAAAACCTGTTGGTTTCTTAAAAACCTAAAAAAAAGGCTCTCTTGATTTGATGAATCAACCTCGCTTGATTTGATGAGGGTTGTATTTGGATAGAACAACCATAAACTTATCCTCACTGTTTCAAAGTTTGGATAACATATGTGAAGATGAATGAAACAAGAATGACTAAATTAGGAAAATTAGGGATGTCACTTCATGACCAAATGATGATTAATTGATATCTTATCATGAATATGATGACTATAGGACAAGTGGGTACAACAAATATGTTAACTAACTAACTCACCATACTCCTTAACTGTCATTTCCCGACTGAAACTGACAAATCCCAGCTTATTTGACACGATATCTACGAAACCGCACTTTCGTAGCGCTCACAGTGTAAATTTTGCAATTTGCGCTACGAAAGTAGCAACTCTTTCGTAGCACGAAACTCATTTTTTGAACTAACAGGGCTACGAAACTATGGATTTGTAGCTAATTGCAGAAAATCAACTTAAAACCTACTTAGATTTCCCTTAAATGAAAAATGTGAACTTTTTAACTATGGAATGAACCTAAAAAGAATTTTTTGAATTTTGATTGTAAACACTAACCTCCAAAACTATGATATACCCTTGACCATACTAAAAATGACTTCAAAACTATTTAGGTTCATGGTCAAAATAGATTTGACATGCCATGTTTTTCTTTTTTCTTTCTTTCTTTCTTTTTCTTTTCTTTTTTTAATATAGTGATAACAGAAAGTATGAAAAAATACTTTCATCTTCCTTCATTTTGAGTTGCTCAAATTTTTCCCTATAAAATTGAAGCTTTTCTTCTTTGAAATTTGAGTCACCTACATATATATTCTCAAGATTGCCCCACACTTATTTAGCAGTTTTACAAATCAGTACCTTAAGATAGACAGATTCGATAAGCCCATTGATAATGAGATCTTTAGCCTTTACATCATATAACATATTTTTCTTACCTTGTTCATCCTGGGTCACTGTAAAGCCTTTTTTCAACGATTTCCCATTCTTCGTATCCTTGCGCCAGAAAATGAACCTGCATTCTTCCACTCCAAACTGCGTAGTTATTTCCATTGAACAGAGGAACTCTATTCTTAGTATGCTCCATAATATCCTTCCAGTTGTTAGATGGCTATTGAAGGAACCAAGCTCTAATACCAATTGTTGGAAATACTGAGGGGGGGTGAATCAATATTCCTTAGCAATTATCACTTATAAATATTTTCAGAGCATTAGTTAATATTCAATTATTCTTAATGTTTATCAAGTAACAACAAAAAACAATAGAGCACAATAGGCACATGAATTTTAGGTGGAAAACCCCCTCCAGGTCAAAAACCACCAAACGCTTTTCTAATCAATTATTTAATCTTCAGCCCCAACATAAATGAAAGTTACAACTTCCTAGAATTCTAGAAAATCATTCTTCTCCATCTCCCACTAGAAGGATGCCCCCAACGCCCTGGTATCTTTAGTAGTCAACTGAATGGATGCCCTGACATCCTAGACTGACCTACCACCCTGAATTGTTCATAGGCTCCAACCTATAGGTGACTTCATGCACCAACCTAACACCTTCCTAACACCATCAGAAATAATACAAGAGCGTGGACTCTCGTACCAGGGACAATGATCCATGATACAATATGATTCACAAGAACTATACCAATAACCCAATCACACTATAACCTACAACCCAACCATAAAATTATCCAAAAATGACTCTGATACCTCGCAACAATGCCTCTTGACCTCTAGGCAGATTGAATCTTTTACAATAATGATTTTTACAACACTGACTTTTGACATGGTCTAATACTTGACGTGACACCGCTTCCTGGATCACTAGCAGCTGCTGAGGTATTGTTGTGCTTGCTTCAAGTTATGGTACTTTGGCTCTACAATTCCTTCTAGTATGTGTCTGAGTTGTCCCATTGTGTCCTACTTCATGTACATGCATTAATGAACAAGACTGAAACCAATATACAAGAAAAATACTTACATTGTCTTGCAAAACATATGTCAAAGTAATATTCAAATTCAAATGTAAATATGTTCAACATTTATGAACAAAACCCAAACAAACATACATACAAAATACTTACATTGTATTGAAAAAACCCATGTCAGAGATGATATTCAAATTCAAATGAAAACACTAATCATACATACCTTGTTGTAGAAGACTTACCCTTGACTTTTGACGTGTGGTCCTTACTACAGTGATCCTTGAATGCATACTTTTTCTTGCCTTCTAGAAGCTCAATATTGAATATGTTGTATCAATGTAATTTTGGATCTCCAAGGTCTGAAATTTCGTCCTGTAGTAGCCCTCTAAGTCCTCTTTCCAACCCCACAGTTCTGATCAATACTGGATTCTTCAAGAAAGAATTATGCCCAATCTCCCACGATGACCTGGTTATAGACTAATTTAGTAGAGAGAGCTTGTACGACTTGCCACGTGTCATGTTTTCTACCTTCGAGCCTGAAACTGATATCCAACAAGATAAAATCCATCCTCGTTTTGTAAATTTTTACTAAATTTGAATCCAATTCTCATAAAGAAAGTTATGATGATTTTCCCAAGGTCACCTATTTGACATGGAATTCAGGAGCCTCCAAAAACCTTAACTTACTCAAATCATATCTTCGAAAATATAGGGAACCAAGATGTAAAATTTTGTCACGAGGTTAATAACTAAGTTTTATCAAATGAGTTTTCATTTCAGCTTCTAAAGCTTCGTAGAAAAAAATTATAGAGAAAATTGAATGTTGACCTGTTTGAAGTTGTAATATCACCAAATGGGATTTGCATAAATTTACTTAAACCCCAAATTATGCCATAAAATCAACATGAATTTAATAGAATATTGCCATGTAAAATAAAGATACAAATACATGTAATTTCGTAACACCATAATGAAGGAAAATATCTTAAATTTATTATAATATCACTAGGGTTACAAGATGGAATGAAAGATAGCTGAGATAACTGAAATACAACTGGCCTTAAGAAAATATGTTGCACTTCTTCACTGCGATGGCCTCCAAAACTGAACTGCTGCACTCTCCCTCCGGCAACAACTACCACTGAACCCACTGAAGCACCTGTTGAAGATATGAATGATCCTCACTCCAATATCTCTAAAGCTTTGCGAAAATTCTGAATGAAGTCTCCTCAAAGAGACTTGGGTTTTCGTCCAACACTCACAGATCACCCGAGGGTTTCCGTCCTGGGGCTACGGCTAAAGTAGAGAACCACATCTCAAACCTCTCACACAAGAAAATGATATGATCCAAAAATATATCCCTCAATGGCCTCCTCCCTTTATTTTATAGATCTCTTGGAGCCTTCTAGATCCTTATTTCAATATTATTTTATTCATGGAGCACTTTTCCCTCTTATTAAAATATTCATTTTTAATGCAAAAAAGGGTAAATCAGCTACCACGCCTCCTCCGGTCACTGAAAATCGTGTCCAACCATCCCATCATGTAGGTATCCTTGTCCTGGTTCTAATGAGCTATCACACTAAGGTGTTCTATCATGTATTCCTCCCGGAATGCCACCTTGTATGTAATTAACTGAGTTAAGCCAAAAAATAACTCAATTTTCCGAAAGTTGTCAGAATGCACTGGAACGGAAGGCAAGCTTCTCGGATGATGGAATACATCAAGAGAATACCATCGGACATCATATAAACTCCTCAAAACTCCTCCAAAAATCCCATGAGCCCGCTGATAACACCAATTTGTACCTGTGACCTGTCTGCTCCTAACTATGGAAGTCTAACCTAACCCTGTCGTAGGTGACACCAAGAAAGGGAATATTATAGACCTTCCACCCCAAGATTGCTTGCCCTCAATAAATCCAAATATGTGGGCCACTTTTTTGGCCTGCCGCAACTGAGACCCGTTGCTCGGATCCCATACAAACCCCCTAATGCTATGATGTGCCTGTGTCAAGCCACCTGGAATAGACCCCTCAATGCTGGGATCCCAAACTGATCTCCCACTGTACTTGTCATCAAACAATCCTCCCAGATCCCAATGCCACCATGGCCAATCATCGCCCAAGTCTCACTGCTCAGACTACACACTGCCCCTAGCTATAGCTGATGCTCTAAGAGGTGAAGACCATGACTCCTGTTGCGCTATATCTATGATTGTGTAAGCTACCCCACCAACTGTGTACCAACTCATCACCTCTCTCCAATCCAACCCTTGACTTAATCCAATGATGATCCCGCTCTCCTGAAATCGGGATGGAGTGCTAAAGAAATGACAACCTATGTTTCACTACCAGCTGGAATCTGTAACATCTACTATGTCTAAGTTTCTCTGCTCTGTTGTGATCCCTACGAAGAAAATCATACCATCAAGAGGGTACCAGCTCATGATCTCCCGCTAATCTATCTTGGAAGAACAATCCAATGTAGTTTCAACCGCGTACAAAACATGCCTAGAGAGTTGTCGCCAACTCATAATCAACTCACGCTGCTCTATGCTGTTTATCGAAGAAATTTGCCTGTAGAAGAAGGCCCATCCCTCTACAATGGGCCAAAATGGGCAAGATATGCTGCAAGCCCCATCGATGTACTCCTAGAGAGTGCTAGTCCTTGAAAGTAATGCAACTCTACTAACTGCATGTGCATCTATATGTACCTCATCAGTGTGTTGACCCAACGATGGATGATCCACCATCTCCAATAGCTCATCCCTCTCCTGATCGGGAATGTAATTCTCCTGTTGTCCACTAGCCCCCTGCAGAACTATCCCATCAACCTCCAACATCTCCAGAGGATATGGATCTACAATTACTGTCACCGTACTCGGTGTTTGTGCATCTAACTGCTCCTCCTCAGTGGTTGACCCCAAGGTTAGCTGCATATCCATCATAGACTCAATGTGAGCCTCCATCTGGCTCTCCCTCTAAGGACTATCATGCATGATGTGCTGTTGGCTTGAGGGGTCCTGACCCAGGTTCAGTGTGCAAGGTTGTCCAACAAACCCCTATACTACTGGCCCTTTCGGCAGTGACCTATTTGCGCAGGTCACAGTCTCACCCGAAGTAGTATGGGTGGGTGCTGGAACCATGTTTTCGCATCCTGAGAAAGGAAGGGTAAGGCAAGCAAGGCTGCATTCTGTTCATATTACCTCGTCTCTATGCAGGGTTAAATAATTATCCAATTGCATCCACGTGCACTAGATCTACAATTATATGTTTTCATAACACCAACACAACATTACATAACCCGAACAGAACATATCTAGATTTACTTGAATACACAGACTTTCACAGCATGATATAATCAAAGCAGAATAGATCCAATCATTCGATATACAGACCTTCACAGCGCAAAGACAGAGTAAGGCATAACACAGTAATTATCAGCAATCCATTCAATAGTACTTACAAATTCAGATCCAATAATCTTGCATATTCATTCATTCATTACCCTTACAATTCCCTTCCCAACCTGCGCACATAGTAGCAGGGTCCACACACAGCTGGACTAGGATCTTCGCGCACACAGCCAATAGGAGTCTGTTCCCCAAAAACCCCAATAGATCGCTTACACAATAGATCGCATCAATATCTCATCAAATCCTTACCTCTTATAATCCGAAATGCCTCTCTATTTATAACAATCTAGCTTTATCATTCCTATGGTCTGCAACCCATGGTTTTCAGACCCCTAGTTTACCCTTTAACCCCATTACAATGCTTTCGGGGCTTTGACCCACCCCAAAACCCTTGCGTTATACTAAATATAACAAAAATAACCAAAAATAGACCGGTTTCATAGCTTGTTGGGAGACCCCGTTCCAACATGTGCATAGTATCCTCCTCTGTTGACTTAGGCTCCATCATATGCTACTATGGTTGAATCGTCACAAGTGACTCATCACCCAGAGTATCTCCCATAGAGTCCCCTGATTTCTTATCCTGCACACTTGAATGCAACTCCGGCCTACTGCCATCAAATATGCATGACTGCTCTCACTCCCTAGAAGCATCCTCATCTGATCCCATGGGCTCACATGAAGAAGAGTCCTCATCCTGGAATAAAAAAGGAATGTCCCTTTGTTCTGCCTCTGTCACATCATTTGCATCACTCAAGCATGAGTGATCAGACCCCCAAGGTTCGTTGCAAATGAATCTAATTCCCTTCCTCCTCAACTCATTTCTACTGCCTCATCCACCAAACTGGAGCAACTCCTCCCTAGTAAACTGACTCCTGAATAGCCCAATATTCTGGTCAACCATCCCTTGGGCTAGCTCATAAGTAGCAGGTGAGACCAACTGCTCTCTCCAAATGCTCAACGACCTGGTCTGCAACTCCCGGCCAATGGTCTCACGGTATCTCATACAGGACGACAGGATGGAATACATGTGTGCTATGACAGTGTCAGGATGATGTCTCATAATGCCGAAGAAGCATTGGAACATCTGTAGAATCAAGTCATTACACTTAAGGTCAAACATGATGACATATGTCTCGAATGTGGCCATACTCCATAGAATCTCAAGCTTCTTCCCAAAGGTAGAGCCTGCACTGTTGTCCAAATCCTAAAAGTCTCTACTATCAATCTCATAATCCTCCTCATAACATCATCATTGTATGGAGCTATAGGTGCGGTCAACTTCATGATGTTACTGAGGCATGATGCAACTGGAAGTCTGACCCCCTCACAAGGTTCCTCCAAGAATTTAGGTTGTATAAGAGCAAGCATAGCTGGTTTTAATGCCCAAATTAGTTTTCTCCCTTCTGCTTGGCTTATTGTGGATAGGAGTTCACTAAAATAATCTAGTTTGGACATAAATCTCCATGTCATATTTATGTGTTTCAAATCTATCCCAAGTGAAAAAATTATGTGACCAATCCCCAATTCTTCCTGCAAATATTTTCGTTGTTGTTTTTGAAGGATGGCATATATTCCTCTTGAAAAGGGTCTGTTGTTCTGTTTAGTTTCTGGTTGTGTGTCATGTTTCACTAGGGTGCTATTGTGTTGGTTATGATAGGTGTTTTAAAAACCCCATCATTCGACACCATACAATTTGTCCCCAACAAAATTTCTGAGTATATGGAATCCGCCTTTGATGATATTTGTCAAACAGTTGGCATGACTATGGATGTAGGTGAATTTCTCTATTATTTGAGTTGAAACAACAGCTACCCAATACTACATATGTAATTAAGAGATGTTCCAGTAGTAGTATATGAGAAATATTCAACCCAGAAATACTCAAATATGATCTTATAAATTGGGAAAGTGTATAAGCTTGTAACTTCCCTTAACTGTGTGTGATTTAAGAAGTAATAACAACCAATAACATGCATTATTCTAGAATTAGAGCATAAAGGTTTTACATCCATTAACTTCAGCAATAATAAATACAAGGGACAATCATACCATCACAAGATATAGAGATGAAAAACATTGTGCGCAGAATTTATGAACCTGGTATATGTGAAATAACAGTATTGCAAGTGCTAAGAAATATCCAGAGTCTGTTCTACGCCCAGAATGCTGCTTAGCCACTGCAAAAATTCGTTTTCCTTAAGTCAAAACTTGCCAACACAAAGGAAACACCTTTAGAAATTAAATGTGGACTCTTTGGTACACCAAAACAAAGGAAATTGAATCCCTCCCGAAGTGGCTTCAGCTATAGGACATATACGTCCCTCCTTCCACGCTTAATTTCGGCTATTAAGATATGAGTACCGTCGCTTTCCTCCAGCAAGCTAAACTCAATTGTTTTGTGTATGTAGGGAAATGCACACACGCAGAAGGATCTCTAGCGCTATCCATCTACAAGAAAGCTGGCTCATACAGGCCCTTCAAATGTCCTTTAGCGAATTTGCATATGCAGAGAGTGATTCTGGTTATTTTGTCCATATAAATAGCGCTGCAGTAATGTGTCTAGCTCCAACTCGGCCCATAGGGACTTCGTTGACCAAACACACTGATTCGGCCTCCAAAATATGAATGCGACCCTTCAGAAAAACTCATCTATATGGTTGGGATACTCGCGCAAAAATGAGAGGGAATTGTTATCACTAGAAAATTTTACAAGAAAAGGTGACATTATTTAATGTCAGGCAAAAGGATTGACAAGGCCGAGAGACATTAGAGAATCTAAAAGTATTTAAAAATCTCCAAGGTCCGAGGAAAAATCAAATTACATACAAGAAGGACTAGTCAAATGTGCCTTTGCGTACAAAATCCTTCGATAAATGCGCCTTTGCGCGCCTTTTGCTCCAAAAAGCACGCAATCCTGGGAGTGGCAGAAGTCACTTTTCGGGACCACAAGGCACACTCCAGGAGATTGATTCTGTTAGGCCTCTATAATTTAGTAGAGTGGAAAGACTAAATTCTGCATAGACTACGTCAAAAACCACTTTGGGATTCTAGGATCTAGCCCTCCTGAATCCAAAGAGCGATCTCTCTATAAGTGAAAAGATTGATTTATCTTTTAAGGTTTTAAGTATGATATTAGGCTAGTTATTAGGAACAAGGGTTTTTTGTTTGTTTGGTTGGTCAGGTATGATCTTTAATTGGAAGGAATATCACAAAATGAAAGAGTTCAAAAGGTGAATATGCAAGTATATTGAGAATTTTTCAGCAGATAGGATTAGTATGAAACAGCTTTAAACCATTGGGCAATGGAGTCACAAAAGAGTTTAATTGTACAACAATTTCAAGAGTGGTCCAAGGGGAAATTCATCTATATCAAAAGATCCTTTAGATTAAATGATGGAATGGAACATTAAAAGTGTTGAGAAAGTGGAAAAAGCCAATAATTTCAACAAGGATTTATCAACTTTCCATACAAGAAAATCATTTTTAAGCAACTGTTTGAAACCAACCAAAGAAAGGGCTAACCATAAAATTCTTTGGACAAGCTTGTATTAAAGCTAACTTATCACACAAACAATCCAGTAATCCACATGACTACTTTTAGAAGGGATGAAAATAGATAAGAAAACAAAGTGCAGCTTAAGATCAAGCAAGATACATTAAAATCAAAGCCTGCTTTAGCTTACTCTTAGGGAAACCTTCAAAACAACCTTTGGAGAAAGAACTAGAAGACAGGGAAAACCATAAACTTTTCTAGTTTAACTATACTTAGCATGTAATGAAAATATCATTCAAGAACTTCCTTTCAAGTTTTGCACATCAAGACATGGACTAACCAGCATTCCTTGATAATTTTTACACTTAACTTAAGTCATTATTAAATACACAATTGAAGGAAAACATAAAGATAAATCTTATCAGTGAGAGCAGGGTACTTCTAACAGTAAATCCTAACTCTAGATTTGTTGTTCTTTATCAGAGAAAAGTGAACAAAATGGCATACATGAAAGGAAAACAATAACAATAAGAGGTACTTCACCAATGATATAGACTAGAACCCCAAAAGCCAACTTGTATATTGATTGTCAATCCAGTTACATACTTCAAGTCCAATGTTTCATCACAGCAACAACTTCTCTTCTCAGCCTAACTTCTTCAATAACTTAACAGAGCTTCAGAGCTTCAGAATTTATTTACATTCAACAATGATTCAATACAAAAACTATTACATCAGAAATTCAATAACCAACCCTTTACAATGTGCTCCTCAAGGAGATTTTATAAGAAGATGAGGAGGTGGGATAAAAGAAAAGATCTCTAGGTTCAATTAATACAAGGGGGCTTGGACAACCATCACGTCTATACAGACGGTGTTCCCTCCCAAAGCAATAGGAAACTTCGAAAGGATCCCTAAAGGTTGACTTGTTCTTCTGTTAAAAGCCAGCAGATTTTGAGTAACAAGCACAAGCTGTGGAGAACCCAAAGCTTTCCAAGTAGTTGAGGACATAATACTAACCGAGGCACCTTCCTCTATAACCATGCCTGGTAAAACCATATTGCAGGCCTGTACAGTGATCTCAAAGGGCACATAAGAAGGAAGACGGTATCCCGTGAATTGACTCCAATCAAAGGAAGCGACCAGAATACATGGAAGGGGTGCCATAAGAATAGTAGGATTATCCCCTTACGTTACGGGAGCAGAAATACCATCCTCCTGAATTCTGAGAACGAGAGCGAGAGGATCAATTTATGGAACTGTGGTGACAGGAGTTGAAGGATCACCCTCTTGGATCATGGAAATAGGAGGATCGCCCTTAGATCCCGGGGAATCAAAGGAAACAAAAGGAACCTGACTAGGATGAGACCCACTCTTGACGGAAAAGACCTGATGAACTGTAGATAGAATCAGGTCAAAAATTTTCTCAACCAATGATTGGTCGGGAATGGACTCGGGAGACTGACTTTTAGAGAGCATGGAATTGACCAGAGTTGAATCTCGATCAATGGGTTGATCAACTATCAGGGGAATCAAAGAAAACTTCTGGTAACTGACGGGAAGACAGGACCCAAAATTCGAAAGGGTATCCAATACCTTAGAAGCTTCACCCATATAAGGACAGAGGTGAATGGGATGGTTCCCTTCACACAACCTATAGGGAAATTTGATCTTACCCTGTTTCTTATGAGTTTCATTAGCTTTAGTTGAAGGCTCATCATCATCATCATGCCTAGAGGTTGATGATGAAGGATAAATCGAGCCAACGAACCACACTTCTAGCACCTTGGGAATACCAGGGCAATCACAAAGAAGGCGGTCACCCTCACACAACTTCCAAGGGAATTTAACTCTGCAATACAGAGTGGGAGGTTTCTCACTATTAGTTGCATGTTTAAAAATATTTGTTGATTCCCCCCTAGCTTATTTTCCTTCTTCTTCTTTGACTTATTCTTCTTCTTCTTAGCCACCCGGTTACTAGAATCGAGACTTTCACTAGGAAAAGAGGAAGAACGAGGTGAAGAAATAAGCGAAGAAGGTGAGGGCTCAACCTTAGGATCAACATGGGGTTGAAATGGTTCAAGCGGAGGAGAACCTGGTTGGAGAGAGGTTGAGACACTCGGTACCACTGAGGTTGAAAATAACCAAACAGGTAAACCAATAGCTAGCCCGGGAAGGGATAATGTTGCCATATAAGGGGAGCCAGAATTTCCAAAAGAAGGAAAAGAAACAGGACCCCCATTAGGCGGAGATCCTTGACAGGTAAACCCAGGAAATGTTGCCATTAAACTCACCCTAAGAATCACTAAGGAATAAAACTTTAACCAGGAATATTTCGTGGGCAGTTAATTTTAAGGAACTGAAATAAAACTTTGCCTTTTCATGTTTTAAGAGTCGAGAAAAGGACAAAAAGTGACTCTAGTCACTTTCAGTTTGGACGATCTTGAAAGGACAAGTGCTCGATGATCTTTCAAATTTTAAAGAGTCAAGGAAAGATCAAAATGACTACTCAAGAAATCTAAGCAAGAGGGTGTACCAAGCTCCCGTGAACTGCAATATACAACCTTGGTGATCAAATGAAAGAGAAATGACCAAGGGCTTAACATACATGTAGGAAATCTCCCCGAATGTTGTATTTGGTGTATCACGGTTACAGGGTGGTAGAATCGGCTTCCTATGGATAAAAGATTGCAACCTATGAGGGTATCCCTTTATATACACGATGGTATGGGGAGCACAAGTCCGTGCTAGAAATTTCTAAGGTCAGATGGCGAACGATAGCTATTAGGTTTAACGACACCTAAACACATCACTAGCCTAGACTTCTAAGCATGAGCGTTAAGTTTCAATGCTTCCTTAGGTCGATTGAATAAATTTTATGGTTGATCTTGAATTATGTCTCAATTCTAAGGCCCCTCGTTGTCAGTTGAAAACTTCTATATGCAGCTATATGAGGAAAGAAAATTTTCAATTTGATGAATGCTATCTAGCTAAGGGAAGAGTCTCAAACAATGATGCAACTAACAGTAATACTACAAACGAAACTTTTTCCTAACTAGATGACTTTCACTATCCAAAAGTAATCTATAACATTCAACAATGTGAATTATGCAATGTAATCTATGCAAAATCCTCTTTTTGAAAACTAACACTGTTACCGATGAAATAGGTAACCGCATTGTTACCTACTTTTTTTTGGTAGCATAAAAAGCACCCGATTTTGAAAAGTGGTGATGTAGAATCACCTCTTTTTTTTTTGGAGCACAATTTTTACACTCTAATATTTTTATTTATGAATTATGAATATTTGTTTTAAAATGTTAGTGATTTTCATACTAATTTTGAAATGTATTGATGCAGCATCAACTTTTTTTTTTAGGGCGGTGATTTTCATGCTAATTTTGAAACGTATTGATGTAGCATCAACCTTTTTTTTTAGAGTGGTGATTTTCATGTTGGTAATAAAATACAAAACTTAGATAAAAATATATATATATATATATAAAAACAATAAAAATGTAAAAAAAAACAAATTAACTCGTAAAAAAAAAAAAAAAAAAAAAAAAAAAATCGAAAATAATATCAAAAGAAATGACAAAATTTGAAAAAAAAACACATAATTTAAAGAAAAAAAACAAAAATTAACCCAAAAAAAAAAAAAAACATCAAAAACATTTTTTTCTAAGTTACTAAAAAAACCATATAATTAAAAAAAAAAAATTTAAATAGAAAATTTAAAAATAATTTTTTTTTCAATGAAACAATTTTTAAATTTTAAAAATGAAAAACTAAATAAACTAAAAGATTTAAAAAAAAAAAATTAATTAAATTAAAATTTAATAAATAAATTTTAAATTTTAAAAAATAATTAATCTTCAAAAAAAAAAAACAAAACAAATTAAAACAAATTAAATTTAAAATAAAAAAATTGAATTAAAAAAAAAATAATTTTGAATTTTTTGAATTAAAAAAAGAAAAAAAGAAAAATTGATCGTGGTGGCGCCGGCAATCGGCCTCCCGCCCAGGTGGCGACGGAGGTCGGCCACTGGGTGAGCGAGGATGCTGCATGCAGCCCCCCAACTGCCCAGCGGCCGACCTCCGCCGCCACCTGGGCGGGAGGCCGATTCTCGGAATTGGCCTTCCGCCCAGCGGCCGGCCTCCGTCGCTACCTGGGTGGGAGGCTGATTGGCAGCGCCACCACGATCCAAAAATTCTTCCCCCCCCCCCCCCCCCCTTTTTTTTACTTTTCTTTTCTTTTCTTTTTTAAATTCAATTTTTTTTTGTTTTTTTTTTTATTTTATTCTTTTTTTTTTCTAAATTATGTTAATAATTTTTATTAAATTTTGTTTTTTTTTAAATTTAATTGATTTTTTTTTTTAATTATTAAATTTTATGCTAGATTGGAGATTTCTGTGGTGTAGTTTTTCAGATGTAGGAATCGGAATATCGACAATAGTCATTTTTATTAAAATTTATGTTTAGTTTTTTCATTTAATTTTTTAAAATGTAGTAAATTTTGTATTTTTATTTTTTTTTGAATTTAATAATTTTTTTAAATTTTTTATTTTTTATTATTATTTTTTTAATTACATAAAATTTTTATATTTTTTTTTATTTCAATTAAAATTGTGTATTTAAAATTAGATTTTTTTTTTTAAATTAAACTTAATATTTTCAAATTAATTTGTTTTTTATTTTATTTTTTATTTAATTTATTTTTTTCAATTTTTCAATTTTAATTGATTTTTAAAGTTTTTTACCTTTTTATTTTAACAATGTTTTTTTTTCTTTTCTTTTCTTTTTTCTTTTTTTTCTTTTTTTTCATTTATTTGTTTTTTCATTTATTTATTAAATTTTTTTTTTTATTTTAATATTAACATTTTTTTTTAATTTAATAAAATCTAATATATACATTTTTAATTTAAGTTCATATATATATATATATATATATATATATATATTATTTTTTATAATTTAAATTTAATCTATTTTTTAAAATCTATTTGTTTTTTTAATATATATTTTTTTAAATTTAATATTTTTATTGTATTTTATTTTTCATTTTTATTTTTAATTAATTTTTCATTTTTTTACTTTTAATTTCAATAATATTTGTTTTTTTTTATTTTATTTTTTAAGTTTTAAATTTATTAAAATTTAATATATTTCTTTAAATTTAATTTTTTATTTTAAAATTTAAAATTTTTTTTTTAATTTAATAAACATTTTCTTTTTCTCTTTTAAATTTAATTTCTATATTTTATTTTTTATAATTTCTTTCTTTCTTTCTTTCTTTCTTTCTTTTTTTTTCTTAAATTTTAGGTTTTTTTTAATGTTTGAATTAAAATTTTTATTTTGTTTTTATTTTTATTTTTTTTATTCCTATATATTTTTAAATTTTAAGCTTTAAAATGTTTTTATGTTTTAAATTTTTTTTTTCTTAAATTTTAGGTTTTTTTTAATGTTTGAATTTAAAAATTAAAAAATTTTATTCCTATTTTTAAAAATGTCAGAAATATGACACAATTTTTTTTTTTGTTATTCCAGCATCAACTGGTTTTGTTTTTAGGGTGTTTTTTCAATCCTTTTTTCAAGAAACAATTTTGTTTTTAGCATAATTTTATAAAATGTTGAAATTTGACCTTAAAAAAAACCAAGTGCATTCTGGAGTACACTTTTTTTGTTTTTGGGGTGTTTTTTCATGTTTTTTGAGTCTTTTTGGGCTAGAGTTCCCATTTTGAGGTTAGGTTACCTATTTCATCGGTAACAGTGTTAACTATGCAATTGTAATCTGTGCACAATTTCCTTTTTCTTTTGAATGAATAAGAATGCACTCAAAGCGACTTTTAGTTTTCAATCATTAAACATGTAATCTAAGTTCAATGATAAATTTCAAACATGTCTTTTCAAATCAAATTTATCTAATGCATTTTAACGAAAAAAAAAAACTTTGAGATGAAAACTAAAAGAATGAAAATTTTCTTAATGCAAAAAGGATGCAACCAAACATTAAGAATACAATATTGTTTTGAACACTTTATAACAAAATTCCTCAAAAGGCTACAAGACATATGAGTTCAAGCATGAAGAGGACTTCCAAAGCATGGGATCAATATAAGGCATTCACTCCTTTTTACATCAAGCAATCATACAAAGAATACTTTTCTTCTAAACAATGAGCAATGTAATCTATGCTCACAAGCGAACAAGAAGACCAAATGAACTTGGATAGACACTTGAGACTTGATCGCTCAATCAACCAAAAAGCAAAAGGAAATCAAATAAAGATGGCTCACCAAGAAAGGAGACTGAGTCAATCAACAGTGTGAGGTGTCGCGAAGCATGCAACCAGGAAATTGATGCACAATCCTAGAAAAACCTAGGATGTAGGATGCACATCCCAACTGAAAGGACAAAAAAAAAACCAAAAACCAAGCCAATGAGTCAATCAAACCAACTTGAGTGGAGGGGAGAACATGTAAATCATACATAGTGTTTGGACTGGAAGGGAAAGACACACTGGTGAAGGACTTAGGGAAAAAACCTTAATTTTTCACACACACTGGAATTGGCACGACTTTTGGGGCTGAAACTAGTGCCAACAACCCGATTGGCGCAACTTTATAACTGACAACTATCGCCAATTGGATTTATCGACGTGACTGTCACACAAATAAAAGTGCCAAGTTCTGAAAAAGAAAAAAAAACAAAGAATTTCCCCTAACCACGACCAGACTCACCACTTCAAGAAAAATTAAAATATTGTAATTGATGAGAAACATAGGAACAAACAGGGAAATGGTTGTTCAACTAAACTCGTCAAATGACTAAGACCTCAAAGAGTGACAAACTCAAAGGAAACTCTCCAGCGGAGTTGCCAATTTGTTGTGCAAGTAAATCCCCTTTGCGGAAAATGGTGATCCCTCTAGCCCTAGGGTGGGTCTAGCAACTACAAGAACATACTAACATCTACCTTCCTAGATTGTAAATGAAATTCAGAGCAAAAAAGATAACCTACCTTGTTATGATGCTATGTTGTCATCTTCCGTCGAAGCTTCTTTAGCTGTCGCTCTTCTCAATCTCGATGCACACTATTACCAACGTTCAATTACCTCTATAGACGGTCAAGACACCACGACAAACATAAAATCACGAAAAACATAAAAAAAAATTACAACCTATCTAACTGATCAAGGAATGCTAGAAATCTCATTATAAATGTAAACAAGAGTGGAAGATAAACATCAATTTCATTTTATTACGATAAATACAAGGGGAGTTCACAACCAAGCCTTGATGTTAAGGCTCTCCTTCAGCAAGTCTGTATCCAAGCACATTTGCAACACCCTCATACACAAAGGTCCAATATCTCACTATGTTCCTAACATACAAAAACAATCACACTCTGCTCTATTCTCTTGAAGCTATAATTTCTTCTCCTCTCTATAATTTTTGCTTCTAACCAGTTAACTCTAACTCTCTCACTCTAACTCTTCCTAAAGCAGCAGAGGTGAAAGAGGTATCCTTATATAAAAATAGAGGAGGAGGATATGGGCCCTCAAATAATGGGAAACGAGCTTATATTTTGGAGCAGTTCCTATTTTATGGGAAAAAGAAGCCCAAAGGGGAATTCTGTGGCCATATCCTCAAAAAAAACTTCGAGCTCTCCGCTTTGCAAAGCTTCTAGTCACGAAAGCTTCGCTTCTATTTAAAAAACTTTACAAAAGAGGATCGGCACAGGTCAAACATTAAGATAGAGCACCGAACGGTGCTTGTCTCGATGTAAATATCTGCTATCAGCACAGGTCAGACACTGAGACAAAGCGTTGACCTTGAAAACTAAGCTTTTATAGGGATCTTCCAGAAAATTTGTAAAGGGAGATGATTTGGCAGACAAAGTGTGGTTTAGGGGTATGTATTCCATGCTTGGAAAGTACAAAAGGGTCAATGTATGGTTCCTCCTGAAGCTATGATTGCTTCTCCTCTCTATGATTTCTGCTTCTAACCAGCTAACTCTAACTCTCTCACACTAACTCTTCCTAAATCAACAGAGGTGAAAGAGGTATCCTTATATAAAAATGGAGTAGGAGGATATGGGCCCTCAAATAATGGGAAAAGAGATTATCATTTGGAGTAGTTCTTATTTTATGGGAACAAGAAGCCCAAAGGGGAATGCCGCGGCCATATCCTCAAAACAAACTTCTAGCTCTCCGCTTCGCGAAGCTTCTAGTCACGGAAGCTTCACTTCTATTTAAAAAAATTTCCAAAAGAGGATCGGTGTGGGTCAGACATTAAGACAGAGCGCCAATCGACGCGGGTCTCAGTGTAAATCTCTGTTATCGGCGTGGGTCAGACACTGAGACAAAGTGCCGACCTTGAAAACTAGGTTTTTATAGGGATCTTCCATAAAAGTTGTAAAGGGAGATGATTTGGAAGACAAAGTGTGGTTTAGGGATATGTATTCCATGCTTGGAAAGTACACAAATGTCACTGTATGGGTCCTCCAGGATCAAGGAATGGGGAGTACAGGGACAGTGACAAATTGTTGTGTAACACTAGTGTGCACAATTGTACTTCAAAATCTCTCTATCCATCATTCATAAAATTGCTTAGCAAAATTAACTGAATTAAAATGAAAGTGTGGAATGAAAAGAAAAGTGAAAAAGAAATATTTCGTATTTTTTTTTAGCACTATGCTTGTTAAAAGAAACAAAAATTAAACTAAGAATTGGTGAACATAATAGCAATAAAATGCATCAACAGACTATGGTGAAGAAAATTTACTTATCAAATGAACATAATCTAAAAATATTCTAATATTACATCTCTCCAAGGGGGGCTTCCGTTGAGTGCAAGTATGAAATCATATATCAAATCACTTAGCCACGCATTGGTCACAACAGAGTATTTATATTAATTTTTGAAGTCTTCAACACAAAATAATTTTAGAAATTAACAATGATAATGGATGTTTATAACCTCACCTCACGAATATTTATACTCTTTTATTAAATAACTTTCTTAAGAGTCATAAGTCGAGAGGTAAATTTACTAATTGAGCATCTAAGAAGTGAAATCAAAATAAAAGTATTTCTTCTCATTGTTTTCTACTGAAAGAGAAAATCATGAGGAATTTGATAGAACATTAGCTTCGAACTCTACTTGATCGCGTCCATGCTCACTTGATCCTACCATGAACTGCCTTCAATGTCTACTTCATCATTGGAATGTCATAACCAAAGTTGAATTCTGGAGTGACTTCTAGATCTCTTGTGCCATCTGTCTTTCCAAATCAAAAAGACAGATGGATATCCATGTATTGACATATTTTCATCTTCTTGTACTTTTTATTCATTCTCTAATGTACTAGAACATGTCTAACCATGAATATAGTTGCATAATTCTTGGTTAGTTGCAGAAAGAATGTGATTTTTTAGCTATAGGAATGTTTATATTAAATTTCATAAAGAGGAAAAAAATTATAAATCATGGATGATTAATACCTTTTTGGATGTTCGAGCATGTCTAGGATGACCTTTTACCTTGAAATTGCAACAAAAATATTATGGAAAATGATGAAAAGGAAGGAAAAAGGGTTGTCAAAAAGAGGACAATTTCAGACTTCAAAATTATCCCACACCGAGGGTTTTGCATTTCTTCATGCATCCAAATTTCAAAATTTTCCCAGTCCTTTATTCAATGTACTATTTTTGAGACCTAAGCCAGGAAATCCAGACTAGTGCTCTTCGTTCTTTTCTCAATACCAAATATTTTCCTTGGCTTCTTCATTAGATTTTTGCTTTGTAACCCTCTCTCTTTGTTTTTTAGGAACATGTTGTTAGCCTTGAGTTTATTGTTCTTCTTATACCAGTGGCACAAATGAAAAATTATGTTATTATTTTGAGTCCTAAAAATTTCATTTTGTACCTTTATTGCCTCATGCTCTTCTTTGAGATGTTTGTTCAGTACTTCCAAATCATACATATCTTGTTTTAAAGCATCTTCAATTCTGTATTATTTTTTAGGAATATCATCTTACAGAGGAATTTCTTCATTGAAAGTGTCTCATTGATTTAGAGAAGAAGAATTTATCTTTTGTTTTGATCTTTTCTTCAAACACTCCACATAATCATAAATTTGTTGATGGAATGGTTTAATCTCTAGTGTCTTCCTTGTCGGACTCAGAGTCTAAGATAGTTTTCTAGTCTCTTAATCTATAATGTAATCTTCTTCTTAAATTTAGACTACTTTTGGAGATTGTATACTCATATGTTTAGAAATTCTTATGCTTCTTCTCAAATTCACCTATGATTCTTCTGTGTCCTGGATGCTTTTTCTCTTACTACTTTTCCTATATTCATTATGCACTGATTCTTCTTCTTTTTTAGATGGCTTGATACTTGGGCCGACTTTATTCCTTCTAAAAAAAAATTTCCATTTTTATGTTTAATATTTTCCATAAATTGAGAAAGAGGAGTATTGTCTTCGGGAATTTCCAGTTGGGTTTCTAATTTTTATTTTTTTTAATTAGGATTCAAACCCCCTTCTTCGTTAATGTCTTCAAGATTAGGGTTTGAGGGTATTTTGCATCGGCTCTTTCTATTTTATATGCTTGTTTCCTTATTTTGGGCTTCTACAAAATGATTTCGGATTAGAAAATTCTACCAATTATCTCCTTTAGCCTTTAATTGTGCTTCAGTGAGTATTTTAATGAGTCCATGAGGAAAAATAGCATTTTCAAGTGTTTTTTATTCTCACTCCACACTAGAGGCCATCTTCTTAGGGCTAAATAGTAGGAAATACAGAATATTTATCTCATTCCCATCAATGAAATGCATCAAAAGTCAGGCATGGTAAAAGAAAATGGTTCCAAACCTCCCTCCACATGTTAAGAACTTTTGGATGACTGACAATAAAATCATCTATTTAGTTTTCCATGTTGTTATTGGAATTCCCTTTTTAAAAATAGAAATGTCCATACCTGGGTTTTTGAGGAATATTGTCCACTCTTTCCCTTTAATTTTCCTATTTTTGAACCATCTCTCTCTATTTTTGGGAAATTATGTAGCTTCTGCCATTATAGATTCTATAAGTATGAGTTTGATGTCACCAATTTTTGCCTCTATCCCATCAGAATCCCGTGAAAAATATTTTCTTACCTTTTTTTTTCCCAACAAACTTCTCAAATAATTTGTGCCAACGCACCTACTGCAATTTATGTCAAACCTGTGGATATGCCTAAAGAAATTTGACTCTTTTCGGCTTTGATCGAACAATAATACCCATGGCGAGGATAATTTTTCAGTCCTAGAATGTCTCTTTTAGAAAAAGGTGGCGGGGGGAAATAGAAATCATGGTTGACAGCGTTGGATGGCTAAGGGTATTGAACGAAGGTTGAGTGATGGTGAAATAAGGTGCTTGCAAGGTGTACAATTCATAATAGGATTGGTTTGTCCTTCACATATTTGTCATCGTTTTAAGATCCAATTCCATGGGATCATTAAAATTTAGGATATTTTGAAGATATTTTATGTGAGAGGTTTGTATTTTGACAATGTAAGATTATAACGGTTATGATTTAGAAATATAATAGTAGGTAGTGCTACGAGGTATTTTAATTTCTCAATATGTGTATCACTATCATCTAATGAATTTAGAAATCTAGTGTTCCTTAAATTAAAAGTAATCAAAATCCTACATACCTCATCATATTTGTAATTTCTTTTGCTACATGTTCTAGATTCTTTTCTCAATGTGGATTGGTCTGGCTGTAGAAATTGTTGCACAATGTTATTGATTTTGTAGCTGTTGATTTTAAAACTTTTTTTTTTCATGAAAAGGAATATTTCTACTACATCTTGATGAAAATTGAATAAGGTTGATCCTTAGAAGTGTTTCTTGAGATCTGCAAAGCTATTAGAAAAAGAGGGATAACAAGGACATGGGAAAAGATAGGGAGATGTGAAAATGTAAACTGCCAAGAACTCTTGGTTTTCAGTTAAATTTTTTTGTATACACATGCCAACAATGTTGATTTGTATGCTTATACTTATTATTATTTTATTTTATTTATTTTTTGTTTTTTTAATAATAAAATTATAAATGAGTTGGAGAATAAGGAGAAATATTTCCTTCCTTAACCTATAGAAATTATGATCTAGATTTGCAACTTCTCATGAAGTGTTAATCAAAATCACAAGAAACAAACCTACTCTACTACTCTACGACCAATAATTCACAATTTAGAACAAAAATCTCATACATGGAATAAGAAATCACACACATGAAAATGGTATTTTTCTTGGGGAAAGCAGTCTTCTAAAAACTCCATTTCCTACTTGCATTAATCTAATGAATAGAGATTTATTACAATTGCTTTGCATAACTGAGCACAAATTGCAAGTGCATAACCTATCTATATGATCACTGAGAAGCTTTTACCTAGATTTAGTCAATTTTTTTCTCTTCTTGAGGTCTTATTTTGTTTTGTTTTTCCTTGAGAAATTAGACCCCTATTATTTAGGAATTTCTCCAAAATGGATTGCACAATTCCTTAGGTTGATCATCTGACTACATGCAATACATATACACTCAGTACTAGTCTACAAATGATGTTACAATGCCTTGGAATCTCCACCAAGGCTGGGGAACTCAAATTATCTACATGCACCAGCTATTTTGGGTTGATTGATCAATTAACTGGATGATCATTGTGTTAGAATGAAGTCCCACTTCAAAACTGACCCTCCACTAGTTCCTTCAACAGTTAGAACTAGTTTAACTAAAAATAACCTTAGATAACAAACCTTGATTGCTAAAAATTAGCAACCACACATGCTTAAATGAACTCTAAATCATCCAACTCAAATTTACTAAGTAAAATGGGTGACACAAGCCATGTCACACAAGTTAAATACATCCAAGTTGTTTGTTGATGTGGAAATTCAAATTTTCTCAATTTAATCAAGGCACAATCAAATTGAGAATTTCTTGATGCATTTTTCAACACTCCATGTCATAAGGAAAGATATTATCAACCACTCCTATCTTGCACATGTGGAACTTGAACTTCCCTCTTGATAAGGCCTTTGTCAAAATTTCATCATCTTGTTCCTCTGTCGGAATGTACTACAACAACATTATCCTCCTTTGCACACAACCCCGCAAATGGCGATACCAGATATCTATATGCTTGGATCGATCATGAAAAACCATATTCTCAGAGAGCTTAATGCAACTCTGAATATCACAGTAGATCAAAATTGGATCCATCATCTGACCAAGTAATCCAACACGTATCTTTCTCATCTAGATTGCCTCACATGTTCCTTGACTTGCAGCCATGTAGTATGCTTCTGTCGAACTAAGCGCTACAGATATTTGCTTCCTGTAGTACCAAGGACGTCTTCGGACCCAACACTAAAAATTCCACCTAATGTACTCTTATGGTCTAATGGAATCCCTGCCCAATATCCAGATGTGAAGCCACACAAATTCAATCCATTTTCCCATCTATACCATAGTCCAAACTAGGGAGTTCCTCTGAGGTATCGTAAAACAAGCTCAGTTGCCTTCCAAAATAATTTGGTTCCCCTCATAACATATTAGCTCAACTAGTAGACTACATAGCACATATCTGGTTGTGTGTTCACAAGATACATCAATGAACCCACTATTTGTCGATAAATGGTAGCATTCTCTTCCTCACCTGAAGTGCCATCCTCCTTCCTCCAATTGGTCACTAGAGGTGTCTCCATGGGTTTGCATATCTGCATGCAGAATCTTTGTAGTATCTGATTTGCATACTTTTCTTAAGTGGAAAACATTTTTCCATCGACTTTCCATACTTCCAACCCGATGAAGTAGTGCATGAGACCCATTTTCCTTATTTCAAATTCTCTTGCAAGGTCCTCCTTGCAAGATCTAATCAGTTGTTCATCACCAGTTTAAATCACGTCATCAATATATAATATAATAATAAAAAATTTACCTTTTACTAAGATATGATAAAGGTTTGCATCCAATTCAATTTTAGTGAAGCCCAAACCAGTGAGATAGCTATCGATCCTGGTGTACCAAGCATAGAGTGCTTATTTGAGACGGTACAACACTCACTTGAGTCTACACACATGATACTCTCGATGAAAATTATCAAAACCTTATAGTTGCTTGATGTGCACCTCCTACTCAATAAATTGATTGAGGGATTTTGTTTTTACATCCATCTGGTGGATATTCCACCCTATCTGCGTAGCTAGAGAAATAATTGATCTAATGGATGAATACCTTGACATAGGAGAAAATCTCTCCTCATAGTCAATTCCTTCAACTTGAGAGTACCCCTTGGTCACAAATATGGTCTTGTACTTCTCTCTGCTTCCTTGTACTTTTCTATGCTTCCTTGTACTTCCTTCGTTTCCTTGAATATCCATCGCAAACCCCAATCGATTTACTATGTTGGTCTTGGGATGACTTCCAAAACATTTTTATTTACAATGGATTCGTATTCCTCCACCAGTGCATCAACCCATACATTTTTCTCTACTACTAAGCAATTTTTTGGGCATCTGATTATGGTTGTTTTTCAACATTTTTCTTGATGTATTCTAGAAATCCATTTTCATCCAATACCACCTCCATTCGATCCTTCCATGCAAAAAAATTAGAGGTTACTTCCAAGGAATACTCTAACCTTAGTCCATTGAAGGCCATCTTCTTAGCTCTGAAGAGATCTTGTTGCACTAAACTCCAAATTCGAACCTCCTAATAAACAACTTCAAAATTCCAGCTCTAAGGTGAATCCTACTTTGATACAATGTCGAAATTATGATGTAGATTTGCAACTGTTCATGAAATTTTAATCAAAATCACAATACAAAAACCTACTCTACTGCTCTGTGGACATTAATTCACAATTTAGAACAAAAATATCAAACATACAATAAGAAATCACACACATGAAAAATAGTATTTTTCTTGGGGAAAATAATCAATTATAAAACCCAATGCCTGCTTGTATTAATATGATGAACAGAGGTGAATTACAATTGCTTTTCTCAATTGAGAAAAACATGCATGTGCATAACCTATCTCTCTACGCACTAAGAAGCTCTAGCCCAAAATTATTCAATTTATACCTCAACTTGAGATCCTATTTCCTTGAATTGTTCCTTGAGAAATTAGGCCCTATTATTTAGGAATTTCTTGAATATGGATTGCGCAATCCCTTAGGTTGATCATCTCATTGCATGCAATGCCTATACACTTAAGACCAGTCTACAACTAATGTTACAATGCCTTAGAATCTCCACCAAG
The DNA here is from genome assembly GCA_034641835.2 of Pinus albicaulis. Taxonomy (NCBI): domain Eukaryota; kingdom Viridiplantae; phylum Streptophyta; class Pinopsida; order Pinales; family Pinaceae; genus Pinus; species Pinus albicaulis. Next base: position 227,028,351 of record CM076576.1, read on the forward strand.
CCCAAGGAACTTAAATTCTCTAAATGTACTAGCTATTTTTGGTTGATTAATCAATTATGGGACTTATATGGGTACTCGAAGCTGCTTCTGAAATCACTTTCCTTGTGCCCAAAACTATTAAATTTGAAACATTCCACATCACTTAATAGGGGAGAGAAGAAATTTCGATCTCTGAGAGGAGAGTTTTGAGATCTAAAATTATGATACTTATTCTATCTTGGATTTTCATCTCTTTCAAATTTTATCCCTCTACAATCAACAACCTTATGTCCAAAGATGCTACAATTATAACAATAACCATAAAATAAATAAGTGTACCTATTGTTGGAAGGTTCATGAGTGTTTGCATGAAGTTAACCCAGTTGTCTTGTTGATTGATTCATTCTTTGTTGGTGTCGCTCGTTCGGGTGGATGGAGAACTCCTCTTTTCCTTGCTACCATTTTTTCTTCATTTTTTCTTTCTTGATGAATCTTTTCATAGCTTTGTGGTTCCTCAAATCCCGCAGACCTAAAGTTTATATTTCCCATAGAATATTCCTATGGTCTAAATTATCCCAGGCCTATTTTGTTTCCTGGAGACTTTTGATTGTTTAGAATCTGATCTAGCTTTCTTTTTCCTTCTACAAATTTTTCATTTATACCTTTCTTGGTCTCCACTCTCTCAAGATTTGTTCTCAAGGAGACGAATTCTTCCTTGAGACTTTGGAATTTTTCTTCCCATTCATGGATCAAATCACGAAGAACATCTTCCTTTCACAAAGATTCTTCTAATTTGAATTTCAAGGAGAAAAACAATCTTTGCATGTTTTTGAGATTGCTTCCTTCTTTACCTTGAACAATTCTTGTTTTAAATGTGTTTTCTCCTCTTCTAGTTTCTCACATGTTCTCTATTTTCCTTCTAGTTGAAGGGATAAAATGTCTTTTCTTTTAATGGCTTCTTTAAGTTTTTCTTTTTGATAAACAAATTCCTCACTGTCTGAGTTATACATACCTTATTAATCACGTTGCAGTTGTTATTTTAGCTTCTTGTTCTTTTTCCTGGCCTTATTTAACTCATCAAGGGCACTAATGAGTTACCCTTCAAAATCGACTACTCCTACTTCTTCTTCTTCCTCTTCAAAGTCAACAATATTTTGTTTCTTGGAGTATGCATCAAATGCCATGAGTAAATACTCATTTGAATTGTTTTTTGAAGAGTTTTCATTGTCTGATTCTAGTGTTGAGCTATCCTCTTTTGATTAGAGCCCCATTTTCTTAAATAACTTCTTCTTCTGATGTTTTTGAGATTTATTTCTAAATTTTTTATCATCTTCCTTTCCTCTCCTTTCCTTGTAAGGGAATTTGGACAAAAAATGTCGAGCTCTTCCACAGTCAAAGAATTTAAAGGGAAACTTCCCTTTATAATTTCCCGAGCCACACTTCAGTTTACTGGAAAAATTGAGCCAACTCTTTATCAGATTCACAGCTAGAGAAATATTGACGATATTTGTGCTCCTTTTCCTTCTTGGACACTTTGAACATGTCCTCTTTGGGTTCATACTTATCTTTTCCTACTTTCATCTTATAGGCTATGAGAGTACCAAGAAATTGATCCATATTGAGTTTCTTTAATTCAACCATCTCTTCAATGGTAGAGACTTTGGCATTAAATGTCATGGGTAGAGATCTTAATACCTTATGAACAATTATATATTCTTTGAACTCTTCACCGAATCCTCTAATCATATTGGTTACTCCATAAAATTTGAGGAAGTGTTCTTATATACTTTCTTCCTCATTCATTTTTAATCTTTCAAAACTCATACTGAAGGTTTGAATTATGTCCTGCTTGACTTTATCATCTCTTTCATGACTCTAATTGAGCTTCACCCACACTTCCTTGGAAGAATTGCAGTGCAAAACCTTTTCGAGTTTTGATTGACTAATGACAAAGAGAATGGCATTCTTTACTTTAGCATTATTTCCATACATTTTTTTCCATCTGCATCGGTGGGAGGAACATCAGGGACATAATAATCTACTAGTATGGAGGTCTAGACATCTACTCCTAGGGACATATGATAAGCTTCCATCCTTACTTTCCAAAAGGTATAGTTTTTCCCATCAACGACTAGAATTTGGCTTGAGTAAGCCTCTTGACTATCTTTCCTAGACATAATTCCTTATGGATCTATGTTCTAGTGTTTAGACTATTTCTGAAGGAACCTTGACCTGATGCCAATTCTTGGAATAAGGAATTGGTAATAGGGGAGGTGAATCAGTAATTGTGAGGTTCTTAAAACTTTTTATGAATATTTCTTTAGTTCTTTCCTCTTATGTCAGTTACTTATGAGAGAATTCATTCACAATACAAATGAAAAACAAGATAAGGCAATCAAATGTACATACAAAGCATCACATGAGCATAATGCACATATTGACACAAGTATTTCTACGTGGAAACCCAAATGGAGAAAACCACCAATCTGTTTGTTGTTATGATGTAAATTAAGCACATACTTAATCACATCAATTTGTTTGTGAGCCCCACTCACAAGAGTCATCAACCCCCTTAAGATAGCAAGCACCTACTTTCCAAGAGGCACCAACCTTGTATGAATGCAGGTCACTATCTTCTCTAGCCACTGTTCTACCTTTTATACAATTTTCAAACTGAAAACAAGGGAAAATACATATACATAGAAATAAAAATTTGATTCATTACAGTATCATACTTTTTCTCTCAACCCTCTACACTTCCGCAAGAACTCTCGGACCCACACAGCAACACTGGCCCACTCAACCCCTTTTCTTTGTAGTATAGGCACACACAACCTATTTATGCAACACTTTGTCTTAGTTCAATGCTTGGCCCATTTTCTCCACTTTCCACACTCCTCTTCACTCTCTTAAGAACAAACAACAATATTGTATTCCCCACTTTTCTCTATTGTGATCCTATGTATTGTTCCTTTGCTCCACACTGGTCGATGTTGTCTCTCCTACCATCCACACTCCCTGAGAGTACTCCTGCATGATTTTCCAGGTTGTTTTTGCATCAAAATGTTTGATCCGTGTACTCACATTAAACATTGGGAATATATTTCTGAGAGTTTCCATGCTGAGAAATAAATCCTCAGTCCACTTGCACACTCCAAAAATTCTCTCCATGCTTATTTATCGCTCACATAACTTGATAGGTACTTCAACATGGATTCTATGTTCTTCATTTAATTCAATAAGGCATGCAGAGGAAATTAGAGGCAACTTATTTTAGCTTCAAGACAAGCCCAACATTCTTTTCTAAAAATCATGGTCCTCATCCCCCTTGAGTCAGCGACCTTTGACAATCATTATTTATTCCTGCGAACAACTCCTCTGCTCTCATGTACTCTAAACTGCCATCTCATCCATATGTCAGACACTATGTGTTGTAATTTCGAAGCCCATCATTTCATACCTTTTATTAAAGTGGCCTTACATAATTACAAGCTTCTGATTTTTGTTTAGCCCCTATTGCTTAGCCCCTTCTTATTTTTCCTCCATGGGACCAAGTGTTATGACCGACGACATAGCACTTAGGTGTTAAGCCCTTCAGGATTCTACCGAGGGCTTGTCTCCCTGTGTACTTTCTCACAACTCTTAGCTATTTTGGATTCCACAACCAAGTGCCAACAACATTGGAGCTCCTAGGAATTGAAAATTTTCTCAAAATTCATTTATAGCCAAGTTTCGAAATCTACAACCTCTGATATGCTCCATATCACTTAGGTGCCGATCCTTACTCTATGCCCTTGGTTCTTTGGGTCCCCACAACCAAACTCCAATCAACATCAGAGCTCCCTATGTCGAATCAGAAATTTTTAAAAGGATTCATTAATAATAGTTTACGAAATCCCAACATCCGATGTCCCAACCTTCGAATATGACTTCATGCTCTTGTCATCACCCCACATGGTGACTCCATAGTGTTGACATGTGTCACCATTAGGTCACCCAATATTACTGATTTTGACTATGATGTTTCCTTCATACTTCCACGTCACGCTGATATCATCTACCACCATCATCTCCTCAGGACAAATTAACAGCTACCATGTGTCCTGTTTGAGGAGAGAGAAAGAGTCCCCCAGTCTTTTGGTTTTGCAATGAATTCATTTTTAACTCTTATTCCTTGCAACCTCGACACTTTTAAATAATTCAATAATTAAGAACTTACGAGGTCCCAAATTTAAAATGTTCCAAGGTCCCAAGGTTCCTGATCTCTGAGGTTCTAACATTCCAACTTTCCGATATTTCTACCTTCTGAAACTCAGCCTGCTCCTTTCCATGCCATCTCGGTTCTCTTTTGAATAGACCTTTGAGGTTTGAATATGCCAACCTTCCACTATTAAGGGTTTTGAACTTTTTGAAGCTATGAGGACTTCTTACTCCCCTGAAGCTCCATGAAGAGTCTCTACAACCATCTACGTTGAGTTTGACATTGTTTCCAACTTTGGCTATGTGCCAAGACTCCTCCAATCACCTTTCAACTCCACTTTCATGGACTTAAGTCACCAAACTTTGAGTGAGAATAACTCCTAAGCCAGGAGGCCATTTGAAGACTTCCACATACTATTGGAAATATCTTTCAAAACACTTTCTAGTGGAGCAGTTACACTAGTACATTTGGTCAAAATTCCGACACTTTAGTTCCGATACTTTTGATATATTGTCGGAAATTTCCCCAAATTTTATCAATTTTTCAAATCCCGCCAACAATCATTGCTATAAAAACGTTTAGCGACATCATCAATATTGCGATGTTTAGGAACGTCATCAGAAATGCGACGTTTCTAATACATGAGTCGGTATTGCGACGGTTTGGGGAAAATGTCGTTATTTCGACGTTTAGAGACACTTGTTGGTAGTGCGACGAAATTGGGGAAAAACATAGGTATTGCGAAGATTTGAGGACAACGGTCAGTATTGCGATAGTTTGGGGAAAAATGTCACTATTTAGACGTTTAGAGACACTTGTTGGTAGTGCAACGAAATTGGGCTCAATCGTTGGTATTGTGACGGTTTGAGGACAACCGTCGGTATTGCGACGGTTGGAGGATAACCGTCAGTGTTGCGACATGTTGGCCAAACGTCGTAATAGCGACGACAGTAAACATTTTAATTTTCCTTAGATTTTAACCAATTTTTTTTAAGAAATGTTAACCCAGTTTCGTAGTCTTCATTTTATATATCCGTTCAATTACATGTACTTTCTACTCTTGACTAAGTTTTCAATCATGTCCTATACAAGTTTTAAAATAAAAATCAACAACAACAAACCTTAAAGTATCATATAGACCAGTTTTATATTTTAAATAAAGAGTTTAAATTATGTGATGAAATAAAATTTAATTTATTTATTATTATTTTTTTTAACTGTGAAATGTTGATATTTTTTAAATGAAAATGTTTAATAATAAACCATTATATTTTTATTTAGATATTTTCCCAATATTATGAATGGTGTTAATGATTTTTTTTTCGTATTTTAAAATATTTTGAAGTAGGTACATTAAAGAGATGTTCTGTTTTCCATGGAAAATGATTCAAAATGCTTCATGTAATGAAATGCGGATTTATTGAGAGTGTTTAACATTTTATTTGTATTTTTCCTTTGGATCATTAACAGGTAGGGAGATTGTGATTATGCAGAGGCAGCTAGGTTTATTTTGTATTGTTGTTTTTTTATTTTATTAATTTTTATAGGATTATAATAATATATTTGTTATTTGTTTACGAGGGTGATTTAATTGACAATTATTATGTTAGCTATTACTATGTTAGCTAGGTCAAGCTAACAAAAATAATAATATATTTGTTATATTTAATTGTTATTAATTTCTCTTGAACTTATAACATGTTTAATCTTAAAAATGAATATAAAAGAATTTATCTTTAAATTTAATGAATGAATAAATTAGAAGTTTTATTATAACTTTTTCAAAATATAATGTCCTGTGTATTGAAGAATATTTACCATTTTTTCATTACAATATTTGTATTGTGATTACCCCACAAATCGTAGCCTAATGTGGGCCCTCCCCACCTACTTTGACATGGTGACATATCACACTTTCAAGAGTTGTGATTCATGAATGTCACTCACGTAGTACTGATTAACGTGTGCGTCACGTTGGAAATTCACTTCAACATGACATTTTGCCTTCAACGTTACTTAATTTTTTTACCACGCGACCAGTATAACCTCGCACATAACCACGTCATCGTTGATGGTGAAGACTTTGTATCATAATGGTAATATGATGGATCTCATTCATTGTCAAAACACCCCTAATCAGTTCACCGAGGAAGCAACCACCATGGAAACCTTGTGCAACAAGAGCATTGGCATGTAGCACAATATACATCGCAACTCCAAGTAGAGTGAAACACCCTTAAATCATGCATAGTGTGCCTGAATAATGGTAATGTGATCTCCCTCAGTCTCAGCAATATTATGCATTCCAATACTTTCATTTTCTTTAATTACCATGACCATGCAAAGTTTTTTAATATCAACATCCCTTTTAGCTAGAGCATATCATTCGGTGCAGGTTGCAATATATGTCGTAAACTTTGTGAGTCAACTTCTCAGCGAAGGCCTCTTGACCTTAATGACTTGGCCTTCTAGCCATTGTCTACCTTCAATAACTCTCCCTCTCTAGCCTTCTGCTCGAACTTTCTATTACCCTCTCCTATGTTCATGCATGTCATCCCTTTAGCCCTTTTGCAAGCTTCACATCCCAATTGCCTTTGTCCGGGTGGGTCCAGTCGTGTCGGGTTGTGTGAGCTTGGGTCAAGTCAGGTCGTGTGAGGTCGAGTCGGGTCGGGTCGGGTCGGGTCGTGTGAGGTCAGGTCGGTTAGGTCATGTGAGGGCGCCCAAGGAATGCGTCTGAGTTGGGTCATGTGAGGGCGTCCAAGGAAACACGTTCGAGCGGGTCGGGTAGTGTTCGATCGGGTCATGTCATGTAAGGCCACACAAGGAAATGCGTTCAGGCGGGTCGGGTCGGGTCGTGTCGTGTGAGGGCACCCAAAGAAACACGTTCGAGCGGGTCGGGTTGGGTCGGGTCGAGTTGTGTGAGGGCGCTCAGGAAAACGCATTCGGGTGGGTTTGCTCAGGTCGTGGCATCTGAGGGCTCCCGAGGAAACGTGTTCAGGTGGGTCAGGTTGGGTCAGGTCATGTGAGGGCGCCCAAGGAAATGCGTTCAATCAGTTCGGGTCGGTGAGGGTCGGGGAGGGTTGTGTGAGGGCACCCAGGGAAATTCGTTCGGGCGGGTCGGGTCATGTTGGGTCATTTGAGGGCGCCTAGGGAAACACGTTCGGGTGGTTCAGGTAGTGTGAGGGTGGTCGTATCAAAAATTCTAAGTTTTGATTGCCTGTGTGCCTTGTACTACACATTTGTGCGATCTGTTTTCCGTTTTGATCTTCGTCGTGCCTTCGTTTAGGCGGGTCGGGTTGTGCCATGTGAGGGAGGCCGTATATAAAATGGAAATTTATTACAACAAAAATCGGAATATGAAAAACTCAACCGGTTCCTTGGGCGCCCTCACACAGCATGACCTGACCCGATCTGACCCGCCCGAACTCATTTCCCTCGGTGCCATCACACGACCCGACCCGCCCGAACGCGTTTCCTAGGGCACCCTGACACGTTCACAAAGACAGTTCACAAAACGCCAGAATAACTACATGGATAGAAAACGTCAGAAGTGCGACATAGGCTATTGAGATCATCGGAATAGCCACGATATGAAAAGACCATTTACAAAATGTCAGGATGGTGACGATATGAGGCTTGTTATAGATTTAATATATTATTTCATATATTAGTGTAGCAATTTTGTAATATATATATATATAAATAAAACTAGCCGTTTATCCTAACGACTAGTTTAGCCATTTCTAAAAAAAATACAATAAAAATAAAAAATATAGATAAAAAATAAAAAATATATAGTATTATATATATATATATATATAAGAAGAAAAATAAAATAAAATAAATAAATTACATAAGAATATATATATATATATATATATATATATATATATATATATATATTATCACAATTAATTTATTAATTACTTAATTAAATAAAACTAGCCGTTATTATTCGATTTTAATTTTCAAAGTCAAACTAGCCGTTATCCTAACGGCTAGTTTAGGCATAAAATATTCCAAGCTATTAGATCTAGATCTTGGTTAATAATATTTTACTATGCACCATTATCAAGGATAACTCAATATTTTGTTATAAATGAGATCAGGGTTTTCCATTCATTGTTTACCTTTGAATCTTTTATCATGGTCAAACTTTGATTACTTTTATTTTCTTTTTGCTTATTGATCTCCCATTGAGTTCAACACGTCTTGGGTTTTCTACAAGATTGAGAGAGATAATTGCTAAATATAATTATTATTTTTCTTTATAAGATAATTTGCGTCAATGGAAGAAAACATTACAGGTGGAAAAAATTGAAGAAGGTGAAAGGGGTGATAGTAAAGTTTATTGCCCTTGCAAAAAATATTGTATGATAAATTGTTAGTATGAATCCTTTGTCGAACTGTACGAAAAAGGACCACTTTAGCTACGCATAACTAATAGCCCTAACAACAAAAGTGGCTGCCAATATCTTCAGATCTGCGGTTAGTTGAACATAAAAGAGCTGCAAAAACCAGATCTATGCATGGAAAGACATTAAGCAGAAAAAATAAGGGTTTGTTCCATATACCAATAGACAAGACAAGAACAATTTTTGAAAGAATTTTTATATTAATTGGGCACCTGGGAGGAAAACAAGAAGGCATATCCAATTCTCCTCAGTGGGATGGGTTCTTGGAAGTCCTCAGCACTTCAGATCTAAGATTTCTCTCTTTTGTTGGTGTAGAAAACCCAATGCAAAGAATAGAGCTCAATGGGAGCTCACACAGCAAATGATGGAAAAATGGGACCAAGTGTATAGATCCAGAGTGATCTAATAGGCAACAAAATGTGAAGAATGGTAGGAAAAACCCTCCTATTTATAACAAAATATTGGGTCATTCTAGATCTTGGTGCATGGGTTAACCAGATCTAGATCCACTTTTTATGAAATATTTTATTATATTTGTTGGAGGGAAAAGGTATTTGACTTGGGTCAAATCCCTTAATTTGTCAAAAATAAATAAATAAATGATTTATTTATCTTTTTTAAGGAAGCGGTTAGAAGATAATCAAATAAATAATGATTTATTTAATTATTTAAGGAAGTGGTTGAAAGATAATTAAATAAATAATGATTTATTTAATTATTTGTGGGTGATTTGGTTATATTTAACAAGGAATATTATCTAAATAAGGTTTAAATAATTATTCCTAGAAAATAATAAGATAAATAAAGGTTTATCTAATTAATTTCTTTGATTTTGGGTTAAATATGACTGGGAATAATAATTAAATTATGGTTTAATTAATTATTCCATGAGGAAAATCAAACAAATATAGGTTTGTTTAATATTTCCTTTTGGGGTTTCCTGTTTTAACATAGTGAAAGCAGTTTTACTTAGGGTATAACTGGTCTTACATGGTGTACTTGGGTCCATCTAATGATAAAAGGTTAGATGACCAAAAAATGGTGTAACAAATTGCCCCCCAGCGTGCGAGTGTCAGGAGCAAATCGTATGACCGAAGTACGTTGTAAGAATACAATCACTAGACAACAAAAAGGGATGTCGGAGAGAGAAATGTGAGGTAGATAGTGTGCTGAAGGACTAGACCCTGAGGAGACGAGACTCGTAGGTGCAACAAGTCTCTTTTTATGAGAGGGTACCTGTGCTGAAGGCGGCGGGGGAGGCATACCTATGCCCGCCAAGACAAAGTACAAAAGAATAGTGTGTCCAGTAAACAAGGGACCGAACCATAAAATAAAGTTGGCATAATCATGAGCCAGATAAAAATAAAATGAGGAATCCCACATACATGTTGTGCTTGGGATAACAGCTAGGACTTGTACAATAATGTCTGAGTACATGAGATACAAATACAACCCAAATGCCCCCTGTAAATGGGGAAGGGCTCACAAAATCTGACTGATACATGCAAGTCGAAGAGGCGCTGCAAGTGGCTACGGCCAACATCATCAAACATCTGGAGCTGCATTGAAGGCTGCAAGGAAGAGGTCATCCGGGCATGTGGGGGGCTGCCTGCAGGGCCACCCCCTCATGAGGGTTGAGACATCTCACACACACCCGGGAATCATCAAGAGCTGTTGCTGGATCACTGGACCATCAAGTACACGGATCTCGATCATGCTGAAAGGAGCTGGAGAAACAATCAAGTCAAAGGGAAACGAGAGGTCCCTTTGCCTGATCTGAGGCACCGAACAAGAGTAGAAACTGGAACCGAGGTACATCGCCCTCTAGACCTGGCTTCTGGAAGGAATGAGCTAATGTCGACAGAAGGAGGTCCGCCATAGGTGAGGCAATGAGACATCCTCAACTAAGGCACGAGAGAAAGTAGTGGAGCGACGAACAGACTGACACTAATGACGACGGTGAAAATGAGAAGGACTGAGTAGCGAATGGACGACTTCCCTTGTTAGAGCATAAAGGGCATGAATGACATGGCAGCAACTGACACGATATCATAAGGGATAGGGGACAGTGGAACTGAAGGTCATAATGTGCGACACAAGAGAGAGACCAAGCAATGAAGGATGGAGGGCTATAGTGGGGTACAAAGGGACTCGGTATAGACTCCATGGAGGGAATGATGACTCAACTTGGATGCTCTAAACAAGGGCGACTCGATGGTGCTTCCACACAGTAAAGGCCCCAATGGGGGACCGTGGAAACATGAGTACAAGATGGGAACTCATGATGAAAATCGACACGAACAAAGACAAGTAAGGAGGCAAGATGGTGCCCCAAGTACAAGTGTCGTAAGTGAGGAAATTCGATTTTAAGGAGAGGTGAAGTGACCCTTCTTGGAAAAAATGTGTCCTGGTGAAGTATCAGATCACAAAAAACTAATATATACCCATTTGAGGGCTCGGTGAGAGCTTTCCAACGGTGCAGACGGTTCGTCAAACGGGGCTACGGTGTGGTCGCAGCAGTCGAAAGAAGAAACAGGGGTTCTCTTTTAATAAGGCAGTTTTCCCTCCAAAATCACTCATTTTCTATTGTTGTTGTAGTGAATGTAGAGAGGAGAGAAGGCCCTAAATCTTGCGGCGAACGTAGCAGACAAAACGACCGTTGGAATCGCGATCCGTCAGTTGCAGGTAAGAGGCCTAACCTTTCTCTTGCATTTTGATGGATTAAATTTTCAGTTTAGGACCCAGAATCCCAGACACAGCCCCTCCTTCATCTCTACGGCCGGGTCGCACTTTTTGGGCCAAAAAGTGCGACCTGGGAAGCAGGTTTCAGGCAAAAAAGTGCGACCTGTCCCACAAATGGGCAGAAAACTACAACCTGGGAGATGAGGGGGTTTTGGTGCTGTTTTATGGCTGGAAGTTGGGTTTTGTTGTTTGGTTATGGTTTTCCCGATCTGTAAGCTGAAAAAAATGATGTGTTTGTGCAGGTATGGAAGATTTACGGGTTAACTGGAGAGAAAGAGACCTGGGGACACTACGGGCAGAGATCCAGGTGGATCAGGGCGTCCGTCGTGTATTGGCTAGGTTTGGGGTTCTCAAGTTTTTGGAGAACCCTTTGATGAGGGCAGGAGAACCATTATTGGCCCGGATTATCAGCTACTGGGATCCAGATCAGGAGTTTTTCATAGTTCAGGGGCACAGGATCGAACTGACGGTCCAGGACGTGTATTTCCTAACTGGTCTCCCGCCACTGGGGATGGTGGGAAACACACAGCCAGTACTGTCGTGGGGGCGGCATATCATGGAGTTTGTGGAGCGTCATTGTCGACCGGGTCTCCAAGTAAAGGGGACTCGAATACCGATCGGGAATCTATAGAGGTTAGAAACCCGTGCAGTGGCCGCAGCTGTGCTGCGTATCCTGGGCAACCAGGCGCTCCATCACATCACTGGGGGGCAGATGATGATAGTGGATAGTGTGTTGGGTGGGACCTACTACGGGTGGGCCCAAATGATGTTGGTGTCGCTAAAGCGACAGTTGTCGCTATGCAGGCGGCAGGTGAACCATGATTTCTCATATGGGAATTTATTGTGCGCCTTCTTCTTTGAGAAGATCCTGACCTTGAGGCCTCGTGTACAGCTTCCAGATGGGGGCCCTAGAGAGCCCAAGATGCGCCGTTGGGGACGGCTACTGTGCAGAGGAGGAGGAGGGGCAGTCGGGCGAGTGTTTTGACCTGAGTTTTTTGCCCATTGGGATCAAATTCCATTGTACATAGACGACTATCCCTATAGTGGGATGAGCTACTGTGGAGAACTGGACCTGCCACTTCCACCTGGTCGAGTCTGGGGGCCCGATGGTAAGTGACAGATTGCTATTCTTGTGTGGGCATGTTAAAGTTTTTTGAATAGTAATTTAGGGTACATATTCATGTACTTTTGGTATGCAGATATAGCACCGGTAAAACCAGCCGGATATATGGGACGACCGGCAGCATCTGGAGCTACAGGTCCGAGCGGGTCGAGAGCGGCGCATAATGAGGATGCAGCCGCCCTGATGGAGGACATCCGCCATAGATGCGAAAGGTTGTTGACCGGAGTATCAGAGCGCGGGTGGCAGGACTTAGACGACCAATTCATAGAGCCATGTGTTGGTCTACCCTCAGAATGGCGAGGTGTCATGCGGCGCATGGCGATGGCCGGTCAGGCGATGCGCGATCTACATGCTGCAGGGGCAGAGCCATTGGCCCGGGATCCTCCAGATAGTGATTAGGGGTGGGGCATGTGGTGCCCCCTATTATGTATGTAGGGGAAAGTGGTGCCCCCAACTTTGGGTTTTTTTGTAACATGCTATGGGCATGTCATATGTATCAGAGTAGATGGACTCTAAACACATGTTTTGTGACACATATTATGGATATGCATCGTTTTTTGATGGTTATAAATGTTATTTTCTTGTATGAAATGTGTGTGATAAATGCCAATTTAGAACATGGTTTGCGATACTATCTACATAGTGATTATGTTCTCGAGGTACATGGTTGAAAGTTATGGTTTCAAATGCACGTATCAAGAGTTTCACTCGTAAATAGCATCTAAACAGCACAGGGTTATGCACACGATAAACACCATTTAGTTGCATTACAAGAAGTAGGGAATCCAAACGAACGTGCAGATGGAGGATGCAATGGAAGAGGGCATCGGCTAAGATACCACGCACTGCATCATATTCGGCCTAATTGTTGGTGGCAGAACCAATGCATACCCTGTTAGAAAGGAAAAGGGCATGCAAGGGGGTGAAGATGGCCCAACCTGCCGAGGCTAGGTTCCGGGAGTAACGACTTGCACCATCGGCGTAACCGATAAAGGGTGTGGACGGGGGGTCCTGCGAAATGGTGTGACAAGACAACAAATGCGGGGAGGATAGGCAATGACGGCAGCGTGAGTGCACAGAAGTCATCGGGCGGCAACCGCGGGAGGGAGTGCAAAGAGCAGGATGACTATGACTCATATACAAATCAGAGGGTGGTATATGAGGGCTATCGGAAGTATGGTGAGGACTCGGGCTGCGGAGGTCAACAGAGACACGGGTGGAGTGATCTGGTGTATGGGTAGGAAAGGGGTGGTCAAGGGACACAACAGGGGAGGATGCAGGGGGGCTAGGCTCCAAGTGTCTCGCAGAGGAGGATAGGTAAAGAATGGTTACAGTGGACCCGTCATCTGAACATCAGGGGGGGAATGTCGATGGGAGCGGGGGGATCCTCAGGCTGACCTGAAGCGTACTGCGCGAGGATGGGAGAGGCGGATTGATTTTTTTCAACCTCATACTCTCGGATCACCTCTAAAGAGGCGCGGTAATGCGTCAGGTGAGGACAATGGTGGGAGTAATGGCCATGAATACCACACAAAGCACAGGGCTTGTTGGTGCGGAGATTCTTGGGGTTCTTGGTTACGGACGAAGAAGGAATGGAGGCTTCAGGGACCGTAGACTCGGGGAACGCGACTTTAACCATGGGCTGAATACGGGGCAACTCGGGACAAGCATGGGTGGCATGACCGGTGACATCACATAAGGCGCAAGGCTTCGCGGGCGGAGAAGGGGTCGGGTCAGTCGTGGTGGTCTTGTCTTTAGGTGCCCCCTTGCGGGCTTTGCCTTTCTTCCCGGGAGCCGTCACGATAGGAGAAGGGTCCTGTGGAGGTGCTGGGGGCACAGTGGCAACGGAGGAAGCGAGGGGGACCGGTTGAACCGGTGTCAAAGCCATGTAGGGTTTGGGGTGACCGGGAGGGGTGGCGGCTGGGGGATCAAGGTACCAGACCGGTATGCCCAAGGTCAAGTTAGGGAGAGAGAGGGTGGCCATGACGGGGACAGAATACACTCCGGGAGGGGGAGCTAGGAAAGGGATCTGCCCAGCAGGGTAATGACCAGGAGGGACGGCTTCGAGATGGTTAAGGCTAGGAGGAACCGATCCAGGAGGATAAAGGGGTTCAGGGATACCAGCTGTAGGGGGAGGGCCAGAAGGAGGAGGTCCGGCTGGCTGAGATGAATGGCTAGGAGAGGGTTGCGGAGGGCGAGGGGGAGGTTGCTGACTAGCCGAGGCAAGCCGCTTACGGGCAGCTTGAGACGATTGCATCATGAAAACATTCGATAAGCTGGGATCAGTGATAGGAGGAGGGGGAAGGTTAGGGAAAGTTCCAAGCAGGGAGGAATCTTTGTAAACGCCGGGGGAGACACTGGTCAAGGAATCGACGGTTTGCTTGTTGGCTACAGAAGAGATGGTCGTCTCAGGTGAGGTCTGAGATTTTGGCTCATGATATGTCAACTAGTCAATGGTGACTATCTTTCCATTATGGGGGAAAGACATCTTGTGGAAAACCGCGGATGGGACAACAGACATAGCATAGGTGTAGCTTCGCCCCAATAGAATGTTGTAGTCTAGCGGGGCGTCTATGACTTCGACGTCAACGCAAACAGTCTTACCGGTGAGGGTGATAGGACAATTACGAAACAGGCCAATGGGCTGGGAGGCATGGCCGTCCCACGCTCGAAGGGTGATCGTGGAAGGGGCCAGCTCAGGGGATCCGAGTTGCTTCCAAACCGAAGCGGACATCACGCAGGTGGATGCCCCCTCATCAATTATACACCGGGAAATGTTGGCGTTCCGGATTTTGACTGGGATTTGGAAGGCGACGGAAGGAGGAAGAGGAGGATGGTCCGATTGAGTGGCGTCGAAAACAATCATTTGGTCATCAGCAGGATCTACAGCACCCACGGCAGATAGTAGAGCCTTCTTTTGGGAAGGACACGACTGGAGGAGTTCCAGTGTGGAAATGGCAGCAGGAGATTGCGCCAGATCATCTACTATGCTATACGAATGAGCAGCTCGACCGGAAGCAGCGTTTCGACGTAATGGTCCCTTAGGAATCTTGGTATGAACCTCAACTTTGGGTTGAGGGATATGTAAGGGGCCACTAGGTGTCGAAAGAGGCTCTGTAGAACCTGAAGGAGGAGGCTCGGGGGTAGACTGAGCAGGAGGCTTGGGGTACTGGCGAGACCGAGTTTGAAGGTGAAGATCGACAGATGGGTTAGGATCGGAGTGCATCATAAGGATCTGGTAATCAGAGGAACCAGAAAGGGAAGGGGGGGTCGCTACCTGGTTGTCGGGCGGTTGGGTAGCCACGAATCCTTGCTGAGGGAAAGGATCAGTAAACACAGCTGGCTGGGTAGTGGCCACATTAGGAGGAGCATGAGGGGAGGCGTGCTGTCCGCGCAATGTGGCTTGAGACTCCCACATCTGCCGCATCTGGGGTAAGAGGGGACAATCGTGGGTGTAATGACCGTAAACACCACAACACGAACAAGGCTTATTTGTGTGAAGCGGCCTGTCCGGCTTGGGCTGAGTGCCCTGTTGCTGGTTGGCAGTGTTAGGGTCCACACCAGGATTGGGTCCACGGGTACCAGGGGCAGATTGGTTTGGGTTGCCTCTCCGCCTTCTTTGAGAAGAAGGGGGATTAGTCACGCCCTGCTGTGCAAATACTTGCCCTGGAGGAGGCTGTAAGTGCTGTTGCGGGTTTGGAGGAGGCAAGGGAGATGGAAGCGCATATCATATCATGGAGGTGGTGCACTAGGGCATTTGCGGATAAAGTAATGGATTAGGTTGGGCAACATTGAGGAGGGGTACAGCGGGGAGGTTGGGCAAAAGGAGGAGGCATGCCATATCTGGATACATGCTACGGGAGAGTCTTTGGAGGTGTTTGGCCTCACGAGGAGAGGAACAGCCCATAGGAGGTTGAGCGTATGGATGGGAAAGGGCTCCAACGATACCGTCGGCGGAATGAGATGCCCCCGGGGCGTTAGCGCCACCGGGCCTGGGGAGGTCAGGAAGAACGGTATAAACATAACCAGATTGAGCGTAGATCGGGTCATATTTCAAGGCTATTTGGAGGGCGGCTTCTTCGGTTTGAGGAAAATGGGATGCGACATCTTTGCCGATGGGAGCGGGAAGGGTGCGAAGGAACCAGTCCATATAAACCCGATCTTCGAAGGGAGGGGCTCGACATAAGCTCCGTCTTCTTCGCCATTCCTGAACATGGGCGGAAAGGCGGGTTGAAGAGGATTGCTTGAAGGAAGTCAAGAGCTCCGTGCCAGTATCGTATCAGAGAGGGAGCTGGAAATAAGATAAAAAGGCTTGGGCAAGGGTCGCAAAGGTGGTATGGGAAGAGGTGGCTTGGTCAACATACCATTTAGAAGCTTCGCCGGTAAGCGTGCGTTGGAACAAACGAAGACGAATGGAGTCATCGGTAATGGAATTGGAGGAACACCACATGTGGAAAGATCGGACATGATTGGATGGATCTTCTCCAGCTTGGCCTTCGAATTTAGGAATGTCGGAAGGGAGCTTGGTAGGCATGGCAAGCCAACCAACATCGCTAACATCGTGGCGGATGAGGTCATAGTTTAGCCAGTTGAAATTGGGAAAAATTTGAGGCACAATGTCTGGCAGCAAAGGGGGGGGCCAGGATGGATTCTTGTCGCGGTTCCGCTGCGTAGTCGGTCCGGCGGCTCGGGCCGGGAGGCCGCGTCGCGTTAGGCCACGGACCCGGACATGGTGGTAGGGGGTCGCCGGGGAGGGAGAGGGGCCCCGTGCGTCGGGGGGAGAGGAGTCGGAGTGCGGACTCGGGGCCGGCTCGGCCGGCGGGGGGGTGGGGCTGGGGTCCAGGTCGGCTAGGAAGGCGAGGTGAAGGCCAAGAAGTCTCCGGGAAAGGTGCCTTGGGGGTGCAATGACGACAGGAAGAAGGAAACCGACAGGGGAAGAAAGGGACAGAATCAAGTGAGGTCAAGGGCAGAAAAGGTGCAGTGACAATTGATTTTAGAGTCTTGGCCAGGCGGTGTTAACCAGGCACTTCTTCACTTAGGGTTAGTGTGTGGCGTGCGTTAATTTTAATTTTTAAACCCTTTCCGTTTTGAGAGAAAGAAAAAATTGTGCTACGTAACTGAAAATAAACCTACATAGAACAGTATATAATGCTGAAATAACAGAAAAATAACAGCTACTTGTGCATCTATCTAACCCAAGAAGGCGGGTCTCTCAAAACTAATCTGAAAAGAAAGGGAAAAATCTAGGCAAAACACACGGAAAAGAGGCCAATAGATCTAAGGTCAAAAGCGACAGGGATCTAAAGGATAGAGCTGCTGAAAAGAGGTGCAGATCACAGCCAAGAGACAGAGGTAAGGTGGCTGGAAAAAGGAAGGAAATCAGCAAAAAACGGAGGGGGTAAGGTGGAGGCCCTAAAAGTAGATCCAAGCAAATCTTCAGGAGGTGATTTGAGAGGTAGAAGAGCTGATTTCAATGGATCTGAAAGGGAGGTAATAGATCTGGAAAAAAGGAGGCTGAAGCTCTGAAAAACAAACAGCTGAAACAGCTAAAACTCTTCCACAAAAAGTGGAGGGTACTAAAGCCCTAGGGGGCTAGGTTCCCACTTAGATGAGTAAAAACATATCAGAACTTGTGCGGGGTGGGGGCGGGGGCGGCCACGGCGGCGGGGCGCGGCGTGCGGAGAAATCGAAAAAATGGCAGGTCGCAGTTTCTGACCTGTTTTCAGTGCAGGTCGCAGAAAAGGGGCAGAAAAGTGCGACCTGGAGGTCCAGGTCGCAGGTTATGGGCCAAAAAGTGTGACCCCCCGTTTCGGTTGTCTCGGCGGCGGATTTTCAGAAAAGTTGTCGTCTCAGTTGCGGCTGGTGTCGCTTACCTGCGCAATAGGGCCAGAAACACACGGAAGTTAGAAATTTTAATGTTTTAGGGTTTTATGTGGGAAAAACAACATAAAA
The DNA here is from genome assembly GCA_034641835.2 of Pinus albicaulis. NCBI lineage: Eukaryota > Viridiplantae > Streptophyta > Pinopsida > Pinales > Pinaceae > Pinus > Pinus albicaulis. The sequence goes on from CM076576.1 coordinate 227,046,763, forward strand.
ATAGGAAAAATAAACAGCTGAAAAGAAACCCTAGGGTCTGAAGTAGCTGGATATGCAGGAATATGAAAAACGACAGCGGTCATAATTTAAAACCCGTGTGGAGTCACCATTTGTTAGTATGAATCCTTTGTCGAAGTGTACGAAAAAGGACCACTTTAGCTACGCATAACTAATAGCCCTAACAACAAAATTGGCTGCCAATATCTTCAGATCTGCGGTTAGTTAGACAAGAAAAGAGCTGCAAAACACCAGATCTATGCATGGAAAGACATTAAACAGTAAAAACAAGGGTTTGCTCCATATACCAATAGACAAGACAAGAACAGTTTTTGAAAGAATTTTTATATTAATCAGGCACCTGGGAGGAAAAAAAGAAGGCGTATCCAATTCTCCTCAGTGGGATGGGTTCTTGGAAGTCCTCAGCACTTCAGATCTAAGATTTCTCTCTCTTGTTGGTGTAGAAAACCCACACAAAGAATGGAACTCAAAGGGAGCTCACACAGCAAATGGTAGAAAAGAGTGACCAAGTGTATAGATCAAGAGTGATCTAATAGGCAACAAAAGGTGAAGAATGGTAGGAAAAACCCTCCTATTTATAACAAAATATTGGGTCATTCTAGATCTTGGTGCATGGGTTAACCAGATCTAGATCCACTTTTTATGGAATATTTTATTATATTTGTTGGAGGGAAAAGGTATTTCACTTGGGTCAAATCCCTTAATTTGTCAAAAATAAATAAATAAATTATTTATTTATCTTTTTAAGGAAGCGGTTGGAAGATAATCAAATAAATAATGATTTATTTAATTATTTAAGGAAGTGGTTGAAAGATAATTAAATAAATAATGATTTATTTAATTATTTGTGGGTGATTTGGTCATATTTAACAAGGAATATTATCTAAATAAGATTTAAATAATTATTCCTAGAAAAAAATAAGATAAATAAAGGTTTATCTAATTAATTTCTTTGTTTTTGGGTTAAACATGACTGGGAATAATAATTAAATTATGGTTTAATTAATTATTCCATGAGGAAAATCAAACAAATATAGGTTTGTTTAATATTTCCTTTTTGGGGTTTCCTGTTTTAACATAGTGAAGGCAATTTTACTTAGGGTAAAATTGGTCTTACATGGTGTACTTGGGTCCATCTAATGATAATAGGTTAGATGACCAAAAAATGGTGTAACAGATTGCCCCCTAGCGTGCGAGTGTCAGGAGCAAATCGTATGACCGAAGTACGTTGTAAGAACTTAATCACTAGACAACAAAAAGGGAAGTCAGAGAGAGAAATGCAAGGTAGATAGTGTGCTGAAGAACTAGACCCTGAGGAGACGAGACTCGTAGGTGCAACAAGTCTCTTTTTATGAGAGGGTACCTGTGCTGAAGGCGGCGGGGGAGGCATACCTATGCCCGTTGAGACAAAGTACAAAAGAATAGTGTGTCCAGTGAACAAGGGACCGAACCATAAAGTACAGCTGGAATAATCATGAGCCAGATAAAAACACAATGAGGAATCCCACATACATGCTGTGCCTGGGATAACAGCCAGGACTTGTACAATAATATTTGAGTACATGAGATACAAATACAACCCAAATGCCCTCTGTAAATGGGGAAGGGCTCACAAAATCTGACTGATACATGCAAGTCGAAGAGGCGCTGCAAGTGGCTATGGCCAACATCATCAAATATCTGGAGCTGCATCAAAGGCTGCAAGGAATAGGTCATCCGGGCATGTGGGGGGCTACCTGCAGGGCCACCCCCTCAGGAGGGTTGAGACATCTCACACACACCCGGGAATCATCAAGAGCTGCTGCTGGATCACTTGACCATCAAGTATACGGATCTCGATCATGCTGGAAGGAGCTGGAGAAACAATCAAGTCAAAGGGAAACGAGAGGTCCCTTTGCCTGATCTGAGGCACCGAACAAGAGTAGAAGCTGGAACCAAGGTACACCGCCCTCTATACCTGGCTTCTGGAAGGAATGAGCTAATTTCTATAGAAGGAGGTCCGCCATAGGTGAGTCAATGAGACATCCTCAACTAAGGCACGAGAGAAAGTAGTGGAGCGACGAACAGACTGACACTAATGATGATGGTGAAAATGAGAAGGAATGAGTAGCGAATGGACAACTTCCCTTGTTAGAGCATAAAGGGCATGAATGACATGGCAGCAACTGACACGATATCATAAGGAATAGGGGACAGTGGAACTAAAGGTCATAATGTGCGACACAAGAGAGAGACCAAGCAATGAAGGATGGAGGGCTATAGTGGGGTACAAAGGGACTCGGTATAGACTCCATGGAGGGAACGATGACTCAACTTGGATGCTCTAAACAAGGGCGACTCGATGGTGCTGCCACACAGTAAATGCCCCAATGGGGGGCCGTGGAAACATGAGTACAAGATGGGAACTCATGACGAAAATCGACACAAACAAAGACAAGTAAGGAGGCAAGATGGTGCCCCAAGTACAAGTGTCGTAAGTGAGGAAATTCGATTTTACGGAGAGGTGAAGTGACCCTTCTTGGACAAAATGTGTCCTGGTGAAGTATTAGATCACAAAAAATTAACAGATACCCATTTGAGGGCTCAGTGAGAGCTTTCCAATGGTGCAGACGGTTCGTCAAACAGGGCTACGGTGTCGTCACAGCAGTCGAAAGAACAAACAGGGGTTCTATTTTAATAAGGCAGTTTTCCCTCCAAAATCACTCATTTTCTATTGTTGCTGTGGTGAATGTAGAGAGGAGAGAAGGCCCTAAATCTTGCGGCGAACGTAGTGGAAAAATCGACCGTTGGAATTGCGATCCGTCAGTTGCAGGTAAGAGGCCTAACCTTTCTCTTGCATTTTGATGGATTAAATTTTCATTTTAGGGCCCAGAATCCCAGAAACAGCCCCTCCTTCATCTCTACGGTCGGGCCGCACTTTTTGGGCCAAAAAGTGCGTCCTGGGAAGCAGGTTTCAGGCGAAAAAGTGCGACCTGTCCCACAAATAGGCAGAAAACTACGACCCGGGAGATGAGGGGGTTTTGGTGCTGTTTTATGGCTGGAAGTTGGGTTTTGGTGTTTGGTTATGGTTTTCTCGATCTGTAAGCTAACAAAAATGATGTGTTTGTGCAGGTATGGAAGATTTACGGGTTAACTGGAGAGTAAGAGACCTGGGGACACTACGGGCAGAGATCCAGGTAGATCAGGGCGTCCGTCGTGTATTGGCCAGGTTTGGGGTTCTCAAGTTTTTGGAGAACCCTTTGATGAGGGCAGGAGAACCATTATTGGCCCGGATTATCAGCTACTGGGATCCAGATCAGGAGGTTTTCTTAGTGCAGGGGCACAAGATCGAACTGACGGTCCAGGACATGTATTTCTTGACTGGTCTCCCGCCACTGGGGATGGTGGGAAACACACAGCCAGTACTGCCGCGGGGGTGGCATATCATGGAGTTTGTGGAGCGTCATTGTCGACCGGGTCTCCAAGTCAAGGGGACTCGAATACCAATCGGGGATCCAGAGAGGCTAGAAACCCGTGCAGTGGCCGCATCTGTGTTGCGTATCCTAGGCAACCAGGCGCTCCATCACATCACTGGGGGGCAGATGATGATAGTGGAGAGTGTGTTGGGTGGGACCTACTATGGGTGGGCCCAAATGATGTTGGTGTCGCTAAAGCGACAGTTGTCGCTATGCAGGCGGAAGGTGAACCATGATTTCTCATATGGGACTTTATTGTGCGCCTTCTTCTTTGAGAAGATCCCGACCTTGAGGCCTCTTGTACAGCTTCCAGATGGGGGCCCGAGAGAGCCCAGGATGCGCCGTTGGGGACGGCTACTGTGCAGAGGAGGAGGAGGGGCGGTCGAGCGAGTGTTTCGACCTGAGTTTTTTTCCTATTGGGATCAAATGCCATTGTACATAGACCACTATCCCTATAGTGAGATGAGCTACTGTGGAGATCCGGACCTGCCACTTCCGCCTGGTCGAGTCTGGGGGCCCGATGGTAAGTGACAGATTTCTATTCTTGTGTGGGCATGTTAAAGTTTTTTGAATAGTAATTTAGGGTACTGATTCATGTACTTTTGGTATGTAGATATAGCACCGGTAAAACCGGCCGGATATATGGGACGACCGGCAGCATCTGGAGCAACAGGTCCAAGTGGGTCGAGAGCAGCGCATAATGATGATGCAGCCGCCCTGCTGGAGGACATCCGCCATAGATGCGAAAGTTTGTTAACCGAAGTATCAAAGCGTGGGTGGCAGGACTTAGACGACCAATTCATAGAGCCATGTGTTGGTCTACCCTCGGAATGGCGAGGTGTCATGCGGCGCATGGCGATGGCCGGTCAGGCGATGCGCGATCTACATGCTGCAGGGGCAGAGCCATTGGCCCGGGATCCTCCAGATAGTGATTAGGGGTGGGGCATGTGGTGCCTCCTATTATGTATGTAAAGGGCAGGTGGTGCCCCCAATTTTGGGTTTTTTGTAACATGTTATGGGCATGTCATATGTATCAGAGTAGATGAACTCTAAACACATGTTTTGCGACACATATTATGGATATGCATCGTTTTTTAATGGTTATGAATGTTATTGTCTTGAATGAAATGTGTGTGATAAATGCCAATTTAGAACATGGTTTGCAATACTATCTACATAGTGATTCTGTTCTCGAGGTACATGGTTGAAAGTTATGGTTTCAAATGCACGTATCAAGAGTTTCACTCGTAAATAGCGTCTAAACAGCACAGGGTTATGCACACGATAAACACCATTTAGTTGCCTTACAAGAAGTAGGGAATCCAAACGAACGTGCAGATGAAGGATGCGATGGAAGAGGGCATCGGCTAAGAGACCATAAACTGCATCATATTCGGCCTGATTGTTGGTGGCAGAACCAATGCATACCCCGTTAGAAAGGACAAGGGCATGCAAGGGGGTGAAGATGGCCCAACCTGCCGAGGCTAGATTCCTGGAGTAACGACTTGCACCATCGGCGTAACCGATAAAGGGTGTGGACGGGGGGTCCTGCGGAATGGTGTGACAAGACAGCAAATGAGGGGAGGAGAGGCAATGACGGCAGCGTGAGTGCACAGAAGTCATCGGGCGGCAACCGCGGGAGGGAGTGCAAAGAGCAGGATGACTATGACTCATATACAAATCAGAGGGTGGTATATGAGGGCTATCGGAAGTATGGTGAGGACTCGGGCTGCGGAGGTCAACAGAGACACAGGTGGAGTGATCTGGTGTATAGGTAGGAAAGGGGTGGTCAAGGGACACAACAGGGGAGGATGCAGGGGGGCTAGGCTCCAAGTGTCTCACAGAGGAGGATAGGTAAAGAATGGTTACAGTGGACTCCGTCATCTGAACATCAGGGGGGGGAATGTCGATGGGAGCGGGGGGATCCTCAGGCTGACCTGAAGCGTACTGCGCGAGGATGGGAGAGGCGGATTGATTTTGTTCAACCTCATACTCTCGGATCACCTCTAAAGAGGTGCGGTAATGCGTCAGGTGAGGACAATGGTGGGAGTAATGGCCATGAATGCCACAAAAAGCACAGGGCTTGTTGGTGCGGAGAGTCTTGGGGTTCTTGGTTACGGACAAAGAAGGAATGGAGGCTTCAGGGACCGTAGACTCGGGGAACGCGACTTTAACCATGGGCTGAATACGGGGCAACTCGGGACAAGCATGGGTGGCATGACCCGTGACATCACATAAGGCACAAGGCTTCGCGGGCGGAAGAGGGGCTGGGTCAGTCGTGGTGGTCTTGTCTTTAGGTGCCCCCTTGCGGGCTTTGCCTTTCTTCCCGGGAGCCGTCATGACAGGAGAAGGGTCCTCTGGAGGTGCCGGGGGCACAGCGGCAACGGAGGAAGCGAGGGGGACCGGTTGAACCGGTGTCAAAGCCATGTAGGGTTTGGGGTGACCAGGAGGGGTGGCGGCTGGGGGGTCAAGGTACCAGACCGGTATGCCCAAGGTCAAGTTAGGGAGAGAGAGGGTGGCCATGACGGGGACAGAATATACTCCGGGAGGGGTTGCTAGGAAAGGGATTTGCCCAGCAGGGTAATGACCAGGAGGGACGGCTTCGAGATGGTTAAGGCCAGGAGGAACCAATCCAGGAGGATAAAGGGGTTCAGGGATACCAGCTGTAGGGGGAGGGCCAGAAGGAGGAGGTCCGGCTGGCTGAGATGAATGTCTAGGAGCGGGCTGCGGAGGGCGAGGGGGAGGTTGCTGACTAGCCGAGGCAAGCTGCTTACGGGCAGCCTGAGACGATTGCATCATGAAAACATTCGATAAGCTGGGATCAGTGATAGGAGGAGGGGGAAGCTTAGGGAAAGTTCCAAGCAGGGAGGAATCTTTGTAAACGCCGGGGGAGACACTGGTCAAGGAATCGACGGTTTGCTTTTTGGCTACAGAAGAGATGGTCGTCTCAGGTGAGGTCTGAGATTTTGGCTCATGATATGTCAACTGGTCAATGGTGACTATCTTTCCATTATGGGGGAAAGACATCTTGCGGAAAACCGCGGATGGGACAAGCAGACATATATAGGTAGCTTCGCCCCAATAGAATGTTGCAGCTATTGATGACTTCAACGTCAACGCAAAACAAGCCTTAACGGCAGCGGGTGATAATAAATTACGAAACAGGCCAATGGGCTGGGAGGCATGGCTGTCCCACGCTCGAAGGGTGATCGTGGAAGGGGCCAACTCAGGGGATCCGAGTTGCTTCCAAACCGAAGCAGACATCACGCAGGTGGATTCCCCCTCATCAATTATGCATCGGGAAACGTTGGCGTTCCGGATTTTGACTGGGATTTGGAAGGTGACGGAAGGAGAGAGAGGAGGATGGTCCGATTTAGTGGCGTCGAAAATAATCATTTGGTCATCAGCAGGATCTACAGCACCCACGGCAGATAGTAGAGCCTTCTTTTGGGAAGGGCAGGACTGGAGGAGTTCCATTGTGGAAATGGCGGCAGGAGATTGCGCCAAATCATCTACTATGATATACGAATGAGCAGCTTGAACGGAAGCAGCGTTTCGACGTAATGGTCCCTTAGGAATCTTGGTATGAACCTCAACTTTGGGTTGAGGGATATGTAAGGGGCCATTCGGTGTCGAAAGAGGCTCTGTAGAACCTGAAGAAGGAGGCTCGGAGGCAGACTGAGCAGGAGGCTGAGGGTACTGGCGAGACCGAGTTTGAAGGTAAAGGTCGATGGTCGGGGAAGGATCGGAGTGCATCATAAGGATCTGGTAATCAGAGGAACCAGAAAGGGAAGGGGGAGTGGCGACCTGGCTATCAGGCGGTTGGGTAACCACGAATCCTTGCTGAGGGAAAGGATCAGTAAACACAGTTGGTTGGGTAGTGGCCACATTAGGAGGAGCATGAGGGGAGGCGTGCTGACCGCACAATGTGGCTTGAGACTCCCACATCTACCGCATCTGGGGTAAGAGGGGACAATCGTGGGTGTAATGACCATAAACACCGCAACACGAACAAGGCTTATTTGTGCGAAGCGGCCTGTCCGGCTTGGGCTGAGTGCCCTGTTGCTGGTTGGCAGTGTTAGGGTCCACACCAGGATTGGGTCCACGGGTACCAGGGGCAGATTGGTTTGGGTTGCCTCTCCGCCTTCTTTGAGAAGAAGGGGGATTAGTTGCGCCCTGTTGTGCAAATACTTGCCCTGGAGGAGGCTGCAAGTGTTGTTGCGGGTTTGGAGGAGGCAAGGGAGATGGAAGCGCATATGCTGGAGGAGCTGGTGCACTAGGCTGCGGATAAAAGTAATGGTTAGGTTGGGCAACATTGAGGTAAGCAGGAGGTTGGGCAAAAGGAGGAGGCATGCCATATCCTAGATACGTGCTACCGGGAGGGGGAAGAGTGCTGGAGGTGCTGGCCCCTCCCTGAGGGAGACCATAGCCCATAGGAGGTTGAGCGTATGGATGGGAAAGGGCTCCAACGATACCGTCGGTGGAATGAGATGCCCCCGAGGTGTTTGCGCCACCGGGCCTGGGGAGGTCAAGGAGAACGGTATAAACATAACCAGATTGAGCATAGATCAGGTCATATTTCAAAGCTATTTGGAGGGCGGCTTCTTCAGTTTGAGGAAAATGGGAGGCGACATCTTTGCCGATGGGAGCTGGAAGGGTGCGGAGGAACCAGTCCATATAAACCCGATCTTCGAAGGGAGGGGCTCGACATAAGCTCTGTCTTCTTCGCCATTCATGAACATGGGTGGAAAGGCGGGTTGAAGAGGATTTCTTAAAGGAAGTCAAGAGCTCCGTGCCAATGTCGTATCGGAGAGGGAGCTGGAAATAGGACAAAAAGGCTTGGAAAGGGTCACAAAGGTGGTATGGAAAGAGGTGGCCTGTTCAACATACCATTTAGAAGCTTCGCCGGTAAGCGTGTGTTGGAACAAACGAAGACGAATGGAGTCATCGGTAATGGAATTGGAGGAACACCACATGTGGAAAGATCGGACATGATTGGTTGGATCTTCTCCAGCTTGGCCTTCGAATTTAGGGATGTCGGAAGGGAGCTTGGTTGGCATGGCAGGCCAACCAACATCGTGGTGGATAGGGTCATTGATCAACTGATTGAAATCAGGGAGGCTGAGGCCTGCAATGTACGGCAGCAAGGGGGGGGCCGAGGTCGTTCCTGTGGCGGTTCCGCTAGTAGTCAGGGCGGCATTAGGGCCGGGAGAACCGCTAGCGTTAGGCCCTGGACCAGACATGGTGGTAGGGGGAGAACCAGGAGGAGAAGGGGAACCCGATGAATCAAGAGAGTAGTCGGAGTGCGGACTCGGCGGAGGACTGGCTCGACGACGGCGGGTCGGAGCAGGTCGATCGACCGGAAACTGAGGGTGAAGGCCAAGAAGTCTCCGGGAAAGGTGCCTTGGGGGTGCAATGACGACAGGAAGAAGGAAACCGACAGGGGAAGAAAGGGACAGAATCAAGTGAGGTCAAGGGCAGAAAAGGTGCAGTGACAATTGATTTTAGAGTCTTGGCCAGGCGGTGTTAACCAGGCACTTCTTCACTTAGGGTTAGTGTGTGGCGTGCGTTAATTTTAATTTTTAAACCCTTTCCGTTTTGAGAGAAAGAAAAAATTGTGCTACGTAACTGAAAATAAACCTACATAGAACAGTATATAATGCTGAAATAACAGAAAAATAACAGCTACTTGTGCATCTATCTAACCCAAGAAGGCGGGTCTCTCAAAACTAATCTGAAAAGAAAGGGAAAAATCTAGGCAAAACACACGGAAAAGAGGCCAATAGATCTAAGGTCAAAAGGGACAGGGATCTAAAGGATAAAGCTGCTAAAAAGAGGTGCAGATCATAGCCAAACGACAGAGGCAAGGTGGCTGGAAAAAGGAAGGAAATCAGAAAAAAAACGGAGGGGGCAAGGTGGAGGCCCTAAAAGTAGATCCAAGCAAATATTCAGGAGGTGATTTGAGAGGTAGAAGAGCTGATTTCAATGGATCTGAAAGGGAGGTAACAGATCTGGAAAAAAGGAGGCTGAAGCTCTGAAAAACAGATGGCTGAAATAGCTAAAACTCTTCCACAAAAAGTGGAGGGTACTAAAGCCCTAGGGGGCTAGGTTCCCACTTAGATGAGTAAAAACATATCAGAACTTGGTCAAAGCGGGTTGAGGCAGAGGCTGGAAGACCCTGACAGAAGCTGCAGTAGAACCCAGAAAAAATGCAGAAAAATCATTGAAAAAATGGCAGGTCGCAGTTTTTGACCTATTTTTAGTGCAGGTCGTAGAAAAGGGGCAGAAAAGTGCGACCTGGAGGTCCAGGTCGCAGGTTATGGGCCAAAAAGTGCGACCCCCCGTTCCGGTTGTCTCGGCGGTAGATTTTCAGAAAAGTTGTCATCTCAGTTGCGGCTGGTGTCACTTACCTGCGCAATAGGGCTAGAAACACACAGAAGCTAGAAATTTTAATGTTTTAGGGTTTTATGTGAGAAAAACAACATAAAAATGGGAAAAATAAACAGCTGAAAAGAAACCCTAGGGTCTGAAGTAGCTGGATATGCAGGAATATGAAAAACGACAGCGGTCGTAATTTAAAACCCGTGTGGAGTCGCCATTTGTTAGTATGAATCCTTTGTCGAAGTGTACGAAAAAGGACCACTTTAGCTACGCATAACTAATAGCCCGAACAACAAAAGTGGCTGCCAATATCTTCAGATCTATGGTTAGTTAGACATAAAAGAGCTGCAAAAAACCAGATCTATGCATGGAAAGACATTAAGCAGAAAAAGTAAGGGTTTGCTCCATATACCAATAGACAAGACAAGAACAATTTTTGAAAGAATTTTTATATAAATGGGGCACCTGGGAGGAAAACAAAAAGGTGTATCCAATTCTCCTCAGTGGGATGGGTTCTTGGAAGTCCTCAGCACTTCAGATCTAAGATTTCTCTCTCTTGTTGGTGTAGAAGACCCACACAAAGAATGGAACTCAAAGGGAGCTCACACAGCAAATGGCAGAAAATGGTGACCAAGTGTATAGATCCAGAATGATCTAATAGGCAACAAAAGGTGAAGAATGGTAGGAAAAACCCTCCTATTTATAACAAAATATTGGGTCATTCTAGATCTTGGTGCATGGGTTAACCAGATCTAGATCCACTTTTTATGGAATATTTTATTATGTTTGTTGGAGGGAAAAGGTATTTGACTTGGGTCAAATTCCTTAATTTGTTAAAAATAAATATATAAATGATTTATTTATCTTTTTAAGGAAGCGGTTAGAAGATAATCAAATAAATAATGATTTATTTAATTATTTAAGGAAGTGGTTGAAAGATAATTAAATAAATAGTGATTTATTTAATTATTTGTGGGTGACTTGGTCATATTTAACAAGGAATATTATCTAAATAAGGTTTAAATAATTATTCCTAGAAAATAATAAGATAAATAAAGGTTTATCTAATTAATTTCTTTGATTTTGGGTTAAACATGACTGGAAATAATAATTAAATTATGGTTTAATTAATTATTCCATGAGGAAAATCAAACAAATATAGGTTTGTTTAATATTTCCTTTTGGGGTTTCCTGTTTTAACATAGTGAAGGCAATTTTACTTAGGGTAAAATTGGTCTTACATGGTGTACTTTGGTCCATCTAATGATAATAGGTTAGATGACCAAAAAAATGGTGTAACAAAAATAATGTTAGAGTTTTAATAGCAACATCAACAATGCATTGTAGGAAATATGGGCACATTGATGGTGGATCGAATGACTATCATCATGTGTGCTGCATAACTGACTTCAAGCATTTGAAGATAGGTTGTATGACACCTTTAAGGCAACCAAATTTAGGATTTAAAAAAAAGGCCATCACAAGCTAGGTGAGGGCGGCTACTAGAAATTAGCCGCAAGAATTGTAAGTAGCTAAACATCTTATAATTAATTGTATCACCTTCCAACATTTTTGTAATTCCATCAAATAACATTAAAAATACACAATCGTATGCAATGTAGGGTGATGACTATGGAACAGAAACCGCAGAGGAAGACAGAGAGATCGTTTTCTGTTCTGGCTATCAAGCCATAGTTGAACGTCGTAGAAGCTTGGGATAGGTCCCAAGATCCAGAATGCCTGATAAGGTAAAACGTTAACCTTTCAATATGTTTGTTTTCGTCCATAAATTTAATGTCTAAAAATGATCCAGAAGGAGATTGGTGGCCACCTACCTATTCCACTTGGGGCCCCACCATTGTCTCTTTCAGTTTTTTTTTTCACAACTTACTATTTTTAGCAGTTTTTCGGATCTTGAACTTCCGGAGCCGTTTTGAAGCCCCAAATGGAGATAGTATGCCGAAGTTACATCCCTGGGAAATTGAAACACCAATTTACCCAAACGGGGCCCATAGTTTTGGTGCTTCATCTCCTAGGGTTAGGTTTTTGGACGTTTAGAATTCTCCATCGTTTCTCCATAATAAATAGGCCCTCAAGCCTCATTGTAATATAGTTCAGAGGTCTGTAGTCGCCACATCTCTTCTTAGAGATTCACTACCAGCACCCTAGATATTTTATTTCCATCATGTTTGTAAGCATATTTCTGTGATTTGATATTAATGAATTTGTTCCATACCCTGCGCACAAATTTGGGTATCAAATATTCAGAGAAACATTTGGTGCTAAATTATCGTGGTTGTCTACACAGATACATTCAGGAGGAAATGGAGTTCCTCGACATCTCCTTGCTTGGTACGGTATACTGCTATGCTGCCAATATTGAGTATAAATTCAAACAGAAGAAGCGAGACTTTGGATTTGTGAATCAAAAGCAAGGGAAAGGTGCTCCCAAACCACAGAACAAAGGTCAAAGCCAAGGCATGGTAGCCCAAGACAACCTACCAAAGACACAAGCAAAGAACAACACCACGAAGCCAAAGAAGGACATGGGAAAGTGGTGTGAGTTCCATAAGAGCTCCACTCACAACACAAGTGAGTGTCGGGCCAAGCAGTCGCTGGTGGCCGAGATGAGGGATTCTGAATCAGATGCATGCTCCGACTTTGAATTAGAACCTTACAAGGTGAATGACAAAGGGAAGAAGATTATTGATGCAGAGCCCAATGCCATTGTTGCCACTACAAAGATCCAGAAGGAGGAACCAGAAGATCCACAGGAGGCAGAGCATCCCTTCCACTCCTAGATGTGGGTAAAGGGTTCCCCGCTATGGTTCATTGTCAACAATGGGAGCCAAAATAACCTCTTTTCAGCAGATGTCGTGAAGCGGTTGGGCTTTCTGACCACAGCACACCCACAACCATACACCATCGAGTGGCTTCACCAAGGATGGGATCTCTGTGTCAGCCAGCAGTGCCACCTTCCCTACAACATTAAGCCATTCACGGATGAGGTATTGTGTGACATTGCTCCTATTGATGTTTTTGATGTATTATTAGGCCAACCATACTTGTGGAAGCGACATGCTGTGTATGAGTCCCGGCCTCACGTTGTTATTGTTACTTTGGGAAATAAATTGTACAGGATACCAGAGGTACCACTGCCTCCCACTATCTCTTTGGTTACTGCAAAACAATGCAGTAAGCTCATTTCCCAAACCGGGAAATTTGTTTTCTTGATGATCCACCCCCAGGGAAAGAAGAAGATTGTGGCCACAACCTCCAGACATGGCACCTCTGCACGACAACAAAAAATGGACAATGTTGTGGAGGAGTACGGGGACATCTTCACCTCACCCATAGGGTGCCTCTACACTGTCAGGTCAAGCACCCCATTGACATAACCCCGGGTTTGCCACTACCTAATGGACCAATCTATAGGGGCTCTATTCTGGAGAATGATGAAATCAAGAGGCAGATTCAGGAGCTGGTATAGAAAGGTCATAGCTGGCCAATTTCATCGCCCTGTGGGAGCCCGATCGTGTTGGTAAAGAAGAAGGATGGGACTTGGAGACTCTGTATTGATTATCGGGCACTGAACAAGATCACTGTCTGGAATAGGTACCCGATCCCACGGATTGATGACCTTCTGGACCAACTCAAAGGGGAAAAATATTTCAGCAAGATCGACTTGAAGTCTGGGTATCACCAGGTACCAATCGAACCCTCTGATGTGTGGAAGACTGCCTTCAAAGCCAAGGAGGGCCTTTTCGAATGGCTCGTCATGCCTTTAGGATTGACAAATGATCCCACGACCTTCATGAGGTTGATGGACGACACCTTGCATCCATTCACCAACTCATTTTTAGTGGTATACTTGGATGACATTCTTATCTTTAGCCAAACTTGGGAAGAGCACCTCCACCACATCCGAGAAGTCCTCCAAACACTACAACAACACAAGTTGTGTGCCAATTTGGAGAAGTGCACTTTTGGCATGACCCAGGTTCAATATCTGGGATACATTATTGATGAAAGGGAGGTGCATGTGGATCCAGCCAAGATCCAAGTCATTCGGGATTGGCCAGCCCCAACCACCCTAACAGAGCTTCGCAGCTTTCTGGGTCTTGCTAATTTCTACTGCAGGTTCATGTTGGGATTCTCCCATATCACTTGGCCCTTGAGTCAAGTCACCAAGGGAGGAGCGAAAGAAAAATTCTGTGGGTCGGAATCTCAACAGAAGGCATTTTTAGAATTGAAACATCACCTCTGTTCTGCCCAGTGCTCACATTACCAGACTTGCAACAACCATTTGAGATCGAGACAGATGCCTCTGACTATGCTATTGGGGTAGTTCTTACTCAACAGGGGCATCCAGTGGCATATCACAGTGAGACATCGTCCGACATAGTTTGAAAGTATCCCACTTATGACAAAGAAATTTATTCCATTATGTAAGCTTGTCGACAATGGAAGAATTACATTTTGGGGAAGGAGATAATCATCCACACAGACCACCGACCCCTGCAGTTCATACAGACACAAGGGAAGTTGCAGAATGATCACCATCAGAAGTGGTCCACATATCTGCAACAATTTCATTTGAACATCAAGTACAACAAGAGTAGCACCAATAATGTTGCATATTGCCTCAGCCGACCACCGATCGTGGCCATAACCACAATTCTCAACTCTTGTGGGCATGAGACTTCTGACTGGCCGCTTCTCTACAAGAATGATCCAAACTTTAGCTACACATACAAAGCACTCTTGGGGGGTATGCAAGTTCCAAATTTTCACCTCCAAGATGCACTATTATGTCACCTCGGACGCCTTTGTGTTCCTTCAAGCGAGTGTGCCAAGATGATATGGGAAGCGCACTAGAGTCGATTCGTTGGGCATTTTGGGGTCGAGAAAATAGTGGCAGTACTGCAGAAGTATTTCTATTGGCCGAACCTTCGATAGGATGTCAGGAAGTACATCAAATCCTGCACTGCTTGCGCCATTGCCAAATCGACCATCAAGAAGCAAGGGCTCTATACTCCGCTACCTACCCCTAGTCGACCTTGGGAATCCATTTCCATGGATTACATGTCAGGCCTTCCTTCTACTAAGCATGGAAACAACTATGTTTTCATGGTCATCGACAGAGTCTCAAAGATGGCCATTATGGCTTCTTGCAAGAAGAATATCACAGCAGAAGCCACTGCTAAACTCTTCTTTGAACGAGTGTGGGTGTACTTTGGGATCCCACAGTCTATCATACCAAATCGCGACAACAAGTTCCTCATTACATTTTGGTCCAGCCTCTGGTCAATGTTGGACACCAAGCTCACCAAGTCCACAGCTTTCCATCCCCAAACTGATGGCCAGACAAAGATCGTCAACAGGATGATTGTACACATTCTACGCATGTACAATTCAAATCATCCACGCACATGGGATGAGAGCCTCCCCTATGTACAACACAGTTATAACCGAGCTCTCCATATCTCAGCCGGCCACAGACCCTTTCAGGTGGGCTTGGGATTCCAACCACTATGTCCCATTGATGTAGCCATGCCATTTGCAGCTACTTAGGCTGATTCGGCTCATGTCCAGTCTGAAGCTGACAAAGCAAACAACTTCATCGAGCACATACAACACATCTTCCAACAGGTTCATGACATATTGGACGGAGCCAATGCTAAGTACAAGCAACGACATGATCAACATCAGGTGCCACACAACTTCCAGGTGGGCGAAAAAGTGTGGCTACATTTGTATAAGGAGTGCCTCACTAGACCCCACAGCGAGATTCGCCCACTCCGATATGAGTCATACACCATCACCAAGGCTGTAGGGAATAATGCCTTCGAGCTCAGTATTCCACCATTCTTTGGTTTTCACCCAGTATTCAATGTAGACCACCTTTGTCCCTACTTCCCACCTCTATTGGACACCTTTGACATTGCAGAAGAACTCACACCAAAAGAGTTAAACCCGGACTGCATGGAACAGGCCACCACAGACTGTATCATGGACATGCAAATCAAGAACGCTCGCCGATAGAAGATCCAACTGTATTGGGTTGTCAAATCTGGCCAACTCCTGCACCAAGGCAAGTGGATCACCAGGGACCAAGTTCAACAGAAGTTTCCTCATCTCATGGAGGAACTCAATGCAATGGGGACCATTGCTTCCTAAGGGGGGAGGAATGAGCCAAGTGGAGATTGGTGGCCACCCGCCTATTTTACTTGGGGCCCCACCATTGTCTCTTTTAGTTTTTTTTCACAACTTACTATTTTTAGCAGTTTTTCGGGTCTTGAACTTCCGGAGTTGTTTTGAAGCCCCAAACGAAGATAATATGCCGAAGCTACGTCCCTGGGAAGTTGAAACACCAATTTACCCAAACGGGGCCCATAGTTTTGGCACTTCGTCTCCTAGGGTTAGGTTTTTGGACGTTTAGAATTCTCCATTGTTTCTCCGTAATAAATAGGCCCTCGAGCCTCATTGTAATACAGTTCAGAGGTCTATAGTCGCCACATATCTTCTCAGAGATTCGTTACCAGCACCCTAGCTATTTTATTTCCATCATGTTTGTAAGCATATTTCTGTGATTTTATATTAATTAAATGAAGCCTTATTTCCATTATATTTCTATGTTTATGGTTATTTATGTATTCTGTTGCATTTCTGCATAAATCTAGATCAAAAAACTTTGTTTAAATTAGGGGAGAAACACTTTCAACGAGCCAAATAACGCAGTTTTAGAGAAGTGCGTTGAGAGTGAAATATTTCCAGAAGTACATGGTCCTCACATGCATCCTTATCATTCTAGTGGGGACCAGGCCGGAAATGCTACTATCAGTGAGGGCCATGACGGTAATTAATTTTCACTTATATTTTTTTCTAATTATACCTTGATGGTTGTGTCCTTCTATCGTTTTTTGTTTAAATGACAGAGAATGTTGTACTTGAGAATCCTACCACTCGAGAGAAACAAAGGGCAATGGTTCCAATGGTGACAACTGGTGCACTAGGTAAATAATATCATTGGCCTATTACAAATATCTGATTTTGTCCTTGAGGCTTTGCAAAGCCCAAGGCACAAAATATCTTCGAAAATATCTATGAAATGCTAAAAAAGGAAATAAAATTGACTTTACATGACTTACAAGTGCTAAAAAAGGCTTAACACACATTTGAATGAGCATCTTCAGAAATCTGCCTTTTTTGCCAAAATGCTACAGGAGCGTAGCAACAAAAAATTTCCTATTTTGCAGACAACATTTGAGGGACCTCCCGATGTCAAAACAAAACCCACAATAGCTCATTGGAAAGACCTAGATGTCTAGTTTATGGAACTACTTAATTTTTCCCAAAATAATCCCTTGAAGTATGTAAAAAGGTGGACTGAGTGAAAAAACTCAGGGGGGTCTCATCTGTTGATATGTGAGGCAGAAAGGTGAATTTTGACTGATTTTTGCCTCTTTGGGGGACCAAAACACTTCCTTTGGATCTGAAAATTTGTGAGTAGCTGCCCCAAATTTATTCCATCCAAAAAAATGGCATTCATGAGCTGAGGATGCTCCTAGTGCCCATGGCAGTGCCTAGAAAAATGTGCAATTAGGGCCAAAAAACACAAAAAACAAAATCATGTCAAAATTTGCTCAAATTTAGCGAGAAACCCCCTTATGGGTTCTTAGAAGCATGAAAGGAAGCTGAGGCCAAGATTTCAAGCCTAGATATGCCTTTCTCCAATTTTTCTACCAGGCGCCTCTTTCGGGCAGCTTTGAGCCTTTCTTGAGCAAGTTTGAGCTTTCTTCGGGCAAATTGGTTCAACTTCTTGTAGTGCCTGATCATATTCCTTTGTAGATCCAAGTCTTTGTTAGCTTTCTCTAATTTATCCTCCAAATGCTTGTTGGCTCTTTCAAGCCATGATTCTTTATCATTTTCTATTTTTTGGGCGAGCAATTGAGGGAGAGGATAAGATCGAACAAGGGCTGCCTCTTCTTCCTTCGTTTTCTCCAAAGCTTTCCTATGACCCATAGTCTTAGGCCTTTTTCTCATTGGTTTCTCTTCTTCTTTAGTATCATCAGATTCACCCATAACCTCTTAAAGCTTGACTTGTGCTTTGCAGGCTTCCCTTTGGTATTTGAAAGCCCGGGCCTCATAAACTGCCATTTGACCACTAATTTGTTTGTTTTGTATTTGTAGAGCATGTATGAGGTCCTTTGAACTTTCTATATCAGCTTCTAAGTCATGAATTTGTGCTTCTCTGTTTTGCAAAAGAGCCTCAAGAATTCTAGCTTCATCATCCCTAGCATCATTGTCTATCTGTATGATGTCAAATTCCATTTCCTTTTCATGACTACTCTCCTGTTTTTCCTCTTTTTCTTTACCCTTGCCTTGGGTAGACTTCTTGGTCCTTTTCCTCCTTGGAAATTAAACAATACTCTTCTTAGTAAATTTGCGTCTACTTCTTAGTTCTCTTGTGACATTTCTAGTCACTACTGGAGTGATCTTCTTCTTTGCAGATCTAGTGTTTCTAGGCTTCACCAATTTTGGAGGAAGAGTCATGGCCCCTTTTCTAGGAGAGGCAGCTAGCACATGCTCTTGGATGTGTTGAGGAGAAGAGAGAGGAGGTTTACCTACTTGCACTTGCTCAACTTGGTCTTTTACCCTGCTGCCTCCATCATCATCTGCTCCAGCTTCACCTTTGTCACTGTATTGAGTTTGTTTACGGCTGACATCTTCATCATCTTTTGCTGCTGCTTGAAGATTTCCTTGTTTACCCTCATTACTATCTTGAGTTTGTTGAGGGCTGCCTTCATTAGGACTGTCTTCATTGATATTTTGCATGCTGTCACCTCCTTCACTGTTCTCCTTACATGTTGTGTAACCAGCTTCAAAAATAGAAGAAAA
Organism: Pinus albicaulis; assembly: GCA_034641835.2. Lineage (NCBI taxonomy): Eukaryota > Viridiplantae > Streptophyta > Pinopsida > Pinales > Pinaceae > Pinus > Pinus albicaulis. The sequence continues at coordinate 227,065,518 of CM076576.1, forward strand.
GAGATATCAACACCTTAAAAATAAGCCACTTCGAGGGGGAAACCTCCAATACATTACATAAATGCACAATTCTTGGATGATACAATTTACAAAACCTCCTTTCTATATATAGGAGTCCATGGGGCCATAATGTAATCCTAGTGGGCCCAATGTAATCCTAGCCGACCTAACAATAATAATTTAAGGGCACAATAATAACAAAATGGGGGTTACAAGGGTACAATAATAAAAATAAGGGGGTTACCATAACAATAATAAGGGACTATACTAGTGATATAGGGACCTAACATGCCCCTCTCCTTCAAAAAAGTGTTGTCCTCAACGCTTGAGTAGCTCCGGGTGCTTCTGTATAAAATTCTCATCCTCCCATGTAGAATCTTCAGTGGGTAAGTTCTTCCACTTGATGAGACACTCTGAAATTGATCGATTCCGTAGCTGTCGAGTTCTTGTTTCCATGACTGCTTCAGGTTCCAATATGATTTTTCCTTCCTCATCAAGTTCTGGCAATATTGTTTGAACCGGAATATTTTCACCTATAACCTTCTTTAAGCATGAAACATGGAAAACTGGATGTACTCGCGAAGAAGCAGGAAACTCCAATTTGTATGCCATAGTACCAATATTTTGCAACACCTTGTAAGGACCATAGTTCTTTGGTGATAATTTATTATCCTTCTTAGCTTGCTTGAGGGACATTTGTTTGTATGGTTGTAGCCGTAAAAATACCCAATCTCCTACATCAAAACTTCTCTCGCTGCGATGTTGATCTGCCTGTTGCTTCATTCGATTTTGTGCCAAATTCAGGTTATCCTTTAAGAGTTGGAGAACTTCTTGCTGATGCTCGATGTGATCTTCCACTGCTTGAACCTTCGAATTTTCTCTTAAATATGATGTGATGGATGGTCGATGATATCCATAAAGTGCCATAAATGGGGTCATTTTTGCTGCAGTATGGAAGGAAGTGTTATACCACCATTCAGCAAGAGGTAACCACTTGACCCATTGTGTTTGTTTATCAGATACAAAACAACGAAGATATCCTTCCAAACATTTATTTACTATCTCAGTTTGACCATCAGATTGAGGAAGATAAGATGAGCTATGAGCTAATTGAGTACCCAAACAAGAAAATAACTCCGTCCAAAAATTTCCAGTAAAAATGGGATCCCTGTCGCTCACAATAACCCTTTGGTTTTGATGTAGCTTTTGAATTGCGTCCATAAATGTAGTAGCAACTGTACTTGCTTTAAATGGATGAGATAATGCACAAAAGTGTGCATACTTGATAAGTCTATCAACTACCACCATGATGACACTCTTTCCTTCGGACTTAGGTAAACCTGTTATAAAATCCATTGAAAACTCCTCCCAACGTTGACTTGGAATGGATAAAGGTTGTAGAAGTCCCGGGGTCTTAATTGTTTCCACTTTATTCTGCTGGCAAACCAAACATTCCACCACAAAATTTTGAATATCAGATTTAAGGCCATCCCAAAAAAATTCTTTCTTCACCCTGTGGTAAGTTTTTAAAAATCCCGTGTCCTCCTAAAGGATAAGTGTGAAATTCCAGAAGAATCTTTTGTTTTAGATGGGAATTCTTACAAAGATATAAGCGATCTTTGTACCATAAGGAATCATTTTTCCAACTAAATGTATCAGATGTACTAGGATCTTGCTGCAACTTTTGAATGAGTATCCATACATCTTTGTCCTTCTTCCATTCATCTCTTCCTTCAGTTATCCAATCTGGTTGGATAATAGAAATGGCACAAAGCAATGCTTCCACCTCTTCATTCTTTCTTGAGAGTGCATCTGCAACAACATTAAGCTTTCCTTTTTTGTAGATTATTTCAAAGTCATAACCCAACATCTTTGTGACCCATTTTTGTCGCTCTTCTGAAGATAGTCTTTGTTCCAAAAAGTGTTTAAGACTATCATGATCAGTTTTTACCTTGAAGTGTCTTCCCATTAGGTAAGTTCGCCATTTCTTTAGTGCATGCAGGATTGCTAACATTTCCTTCTCATAAATAGGTTTCTGTAAATACTTTCCTTTGATTGGACGACTTTCAAAAGCAATGGGTCTTCCTTCCTGCATTAAAATAGCACCAATTCCATTTCCTGAGGCATCACATTCCACAATAAAGGTTTTGGTGAAGTCTGGCGTAGCTAAGACCGGTGCTAGGCACATTGCCTCTTTAAGATGTTCAAAGGCCTTAGTTGCTTCAGGAGTCCATGAAAATGCATCTTTCTTCAATAATGTTGTTAGAGGTGCTGCTATTCTCCCATAATTCTTAACAAACTTCCGATAATACCCTGTTAACCCGAGAAATCCTCGCAACTTCTTTATGGTTGTGGGGACTTTCCATTCCTTAATGGCTTTAATTTTGTTAGGGTCTACTTTAACACCCTCGTGAGATACAATATGATCCAGATATTCCACCTCTTGTACTCCAAAGAAACATTTGGATTTTTTTGCATATAATTGTTTCTCCTGCAATAGTTTGAGCACCCTGTCAACATGTTCAACATGATCCTTCCAAGACCTGTTGTAGATTAGTATATCATCAAAAAATACTAGCACAAATTTTCTAAGGAAGGGTTTGAAAATGGAATTCATCAACCCTTGAAATGTAGAAGGTGCATTGGTAAGGCCAAAAGGCATGACCAAAAATTCATAATGATGCTCATGAGTTCGAAATGCTGTTTTTAGAATATCTTCAGTCTTCATTCTAATTTGATGATATCTGAACGAAGATCCAACTTGGTAAAATAAATTGCTCCATGTAATTCATCCAATAATTCATCAATCACAGGAATGGGAAATTTATCTTTAATGGTGAGCTTATTGAGCTCCTTATAATCCGGACACATTCGCCATGATCCATCCTTCTTGTGTACCAATACTACAGGAGCGGAGAAAGAACTTTGACTAGGTTGAATTATACCCGCCTCTAACATTTCTGCAATCATACGTTCAATTTCGCTCTTTTGGAAGTAAGGATATCTATAAGGCCTGATGTTTGGGGGAACACTTCCTGGAATCAAATGAATAGCATGATCATGATCACGAATAGGTGGGAGTCCTTTGGGAGTTTCAAACACCTTGGAATGATTGTCCAAGACTTGTTGGAGATCTGCAGAAATAGATGATTTTGATATCGGAACTTCTAGTGAGCATAATTGTGCAATTAATCCTCGTTGTTCTTTCTTTAGAAGCTTTGTCATGACATTAGAGCTTATTATCCTTCCCGGCTTCCCTTCAATACCCCGTAATTCGACTTCCTTTCCTTCTGAAGAAAATTTCAAGAAAAGTTCTTGAAAATTAAAAGCTACCGTCCCCAAAGATTGTAACCATTGTACTCCTAGTACAACATCGGCACCTCCCATAGGAATGGAAAGCATTGGACTAGTCAATACATATTCCCCCATGGTTAGCTTGATATTATGGCATTTCCCAGAGCAATTTATAGTTCCTCCATTTGCAACCATCACTTGGCATTATGGTGCTGGGTATAGGAAACAATTTAATTCCTTGGCTACCTTACAATGAATAAAATTATGGGTGCTACCTGAATCAATCAACACTATTACCTTTTCTTCTTGATATTTCCTTCTATCTTGAGAGTTTGAGGAGTGGTAATTCCTACCAGTGCATTACACAATATGGTCGGATTCATTTCTTCCTCTTCTAGGGCTGGTTCCTGGTGTATATCCTCTTCTTGTTCATTTTCTTCTTCTTCTTCACAATCTATGTAAAATAATTTCTTTTCGGCACACTTATGACCTTTAGTGTATTTGCTATCACAACTGTAGCAAAGCCCTTTTGCTCTTTTTTCTTCCAATTTTTGTGGTGTCAACCTTGTAGGTTGTGGAAATCTAGGCGTAGCAACACTTCCTTCTTTATAGAATTGAGTGGTAGGCTTCCTTGCCGCCATAATTTTACATTCAACTTTTCTTGCCAACCTGAATGCCTTCTCCAATGAATCAGGTTCCAAAACACGAACTTCATGTTGGATGTTATCCTTTAGAGTACCTATGAAGAGATCAATCCCGTGTTCCTCTGGAATATCAGTTACCCTTATATTCAATTTTTGGAAGTCCTCAATGTGCTGCCCCACTAAACCCTTTTGTTTGAGATTTATCAATTGGCTAAAGAAGGTGTTGTTCTTTGTATCCTCATAATGTGCTATCATTTCCTCCGTAAAAATTGACCAAGTGACAATTTTTTTACGGGAGCAAAGCCATCGATACCACACAAATGTATTTTGTTCTAAATGTAAAGTTGCAATGCATACCTTTTGTGTGTTTTGCATGTTATGGAGATCAAAATATTGCTCCATCTGTAGTATCCATGTTACAGGATCCTTTCCATCAAACTTCCTCATATCCATCTTTGGAATATGGTGGTTCTTCCCGCCAACATTAGAGTTTATGAAATCACAATTAAAATTTATTTTGTTCTCATCATGAGGTTCTTCTACTATCTTTTCACCATTAGGAAACCTTTCTTGTATCAACTTTGTCAAACCTTCCATGTCTACTTTTAGAACATTCTTCATGTTTTCCATTTTCTCATCGATCTTAGCTTCCATGTCATCCATCTTAGATTCCATGCCAGCCTCCATGCCATCTATCTTAGATTCCACGCCTTTCTTCAAACCATCCATCTTAGTTTCCATGCCTTTCTTCAAAACTTCCATGTCATTTTTTGTTGCTCTTTGCGAGAGCGAAATTTGTCGCACTTGCTCTTGTAATTTTGATATGTCATGTTGCCATTCTTCGTCTTCATGAGTCATAGTAGAGCTTTCCAAAGGCTTAATGGGTGTTGAATTCTTTTTAGGGGCCATTTTATAATCCAATACCGATATCTATTCTACAATATGCCCTTGCAATCAATTCAACTTGATTCTTCAAACAAGACTTATGCAATTCGGAAAAAAAATACACACCTTTTACTTTCTTTTGAGGAGCTCGATATTGAAATTGTATTATCTCTGTGATTGCGGCTCTTCTATATCTGAAATTCAGCACTGAAGTAGCCCTCTGAATTCTCTTTTGAATGCCACAGGTATGACCTGATTTTGATTCTCCAAGACAAAGTTGTGTCCAACCTCCCACAATGACCTAATTATGGACTGGTTCAGTAGAGAGAACTTGTACAACTTGCCACGTGTCACTTTTTGGTCCTTTGTCTCTGAAATTGATATCCAAGAAACTAAATTCTATGTACTTGCTACCACTTTTTACGGAACTCCAATCCGATGCCCAGAGAGAGAGTTATTCAAATTTTTCCACGATCACCTCTTTGAGATGAAATTCAGGAGCCTGAAAAAGCACTACCTTCCACAGATCATATCTCCAAAAATATTGCGAACCAATATCTGAAATTTTTTTACGACTTTCCTCAGGATTTCAGCTTCGTGCCATACGAATTTCAGATTCTGAACCTTCGTAGAAAAAAATTTATAGTGCAAATTCCACGATGACCTGTTTAGGAGCCTGAAAAAATACCTAATTTCCACAAATCATATCTCCGAAAATATTGCGAACCAAGCTCTGAAATTTTTAGCCAATATTCCTCAGGCTTTCATCTTCACACCCTAAAAAATTTAGCTTCTGAAACTTCGTAGAAAAAAATTTATAGCGAAAATTTCGCGATGACCTGTTTGGAGCAGCGAAACCCTAGAATCCAAAGCTCTGATACCAAATGTTGTGTAACCAGATTCAAAAATAGAAGAAAAGAGATATCAACGCCTTAGAAATAAGCCACTTCGAGGGGGAAACCTCCAATACATTACATAAATGCACAATTCTTGGATGATACAATTTACAAAACCTCCTTCTTATATATAGAAGTCCATGGGGCCATAATGTAATCCTAGTGGGCCCAATGTAATCCTAGCCGACCTAACAATAATAATTTAAGGGCACAATAATAACAAAATGGGGTTTACAAGGGTACAATAATAATAATAAGGGGGTTACCATAACAATAATAAGGGACTATACTAGTGATATAGGGACCTAACATTACATTATATGAGTGGGCTGCCATCATGATCACTGCTTTGCTGGGAGGTGCTTTTTTCACTGTCTCTTTGATTGGTTTCAGGACTTTGTTGAGGACTGTGGTGTTCCTCATTGCTACTTTGAACATTTTCCTTTTGCTCTTCATCACCACTAGCTTGCTGCTCTTTATAATCATTACTTTGCACTTCTTTTTCCTCACTGTTTCCTTGCTCATTTTCACTGCTTTGTTTGCCTTCACCATCACTACTATGCTCACTATCATTTTTTTCATGGTTGCCATCCTTTCCTTCTTCCTCACTGTCATGTTTAGATTCTTTACTTTGTCCCTCATCATCACTAGTTTTCTTCTTGTCACTTTTCCCTTCCTCATCACTAGTTTGATTCTTCTCTTCTTCACTCTCAATCATAGGGGATTTTTTCCTTTTAGGAGTAGATTGAATAGAAGAGGGAGAGAAATGGTGAGTGGATGGTGAGGAAGGCGCATGAGATGAAGAGGCAATGGCAAAATCAGTATGAGAAATGAAATTCTCCCAAGACACTCCTTTCTTTTCAAGCTGGTGAAGGATGATGATTTTGATGAGAGAATGATGGAAGAGACTAGCTTTTTGCTGAGCAGGAGGTCTCTTTTGAACAAGGGAGGACATCTTGTCTATGATTTTGCAGAGGAAGAAAGGTAGTTTCAGCAACTGAGTTCTTGTGAAGTGCATGAGAAGCCTAATGTGATAGGAATAAATCCAGGAAAACCTCCCTTCACATGTGAAATACTTCATGATGAATTTCATGAGGGGGGCATAGCTGCTCAATAAATGAGAAAAAGGGAAAATAGCTTGGCAGGCATCCTGATGGTCTGGTTTAAAGAAAGTTTTATAGTGATTCAGATCTAGGTATGCTTGTTTGAACCACTTTTCTCCTATATAGGGGATTTTAGTTGCTTTGGAGACAACCCTAGGAGTGAGTTTAAAATCCAAACCTACTAGATGGACATGCTTTCCTCGCAGCGTCAGGGCGAACAATTGTGTTAAGGGAGGATAATTGGTGACCTCCTGGACTTTTTGGAAAAAATCAAGGCAGCCCACCTCATGGAAGTTAAAAGAATTGAAGGGGATTCATTTACTTCTAGAGTTGTCAAAGGCTCAAACCTTTTGTGAAATCCACCCTTGCTGACTTTCTTTGGAGGCATTTTGCTTTTGATACCCTTCATTGGCTAACCAAAACAAAGGTTCAAATGATCACTGAAAATGCACTCAATCAAAACCCTATTTTCCTCTTTGTGAGACTGAGTTTTGTTTTTAGTTGGCAAACAAGTTTTTGTTAAGTGGAAAAAAATTCCCTTTCCTTTTGACACTAAAACTCTTTTCCCCTTGAAGATTTGTGTTTGTATTTAGTTGCTCTCAATAAGAAACCCCTTGATAATAAACACTCCTTCCTTTATCATTGTTTCTCTGTATCTTGATAAACATGCAGTTTTAAGAGTAACTGTGTTTTCTTTAAGTACTGGCAGACAACCTTTTGATTTTGAGAGGAGGATTGTTCTCCCTTTAACACACAATTGTTCTTCTCTTTTCACTGTTTCTCTGTGATTTTTAAACAAACAGAGTACTCTTGGAAATGGCTATTTTTCCTCTTTTGAAAATCATTGTTTAAGGGACCCCTTTTAAACTGACAAACAGACCTTCTTTAATCAATGTCCCTTGTTTTGTTTAATAAACATGGTGGTTTCTAGCATAAACAGTATTTTTTCCCTTAACAATACTATGTTTTTCCTTAACAAATTTGACTCTTAACCCCCTCTTCAAACTCAAAAATTTAGGGAAGAAAGCAGTAGAATACCTCTTAAAGAGTATGTGTGCTTTTTTGGAGAAATTTTCAATTGGCAAAAAATTCGATTTGATGTGGATTGGAGGCAGTTTGAGTAGCACTACACTCCTGTGCATAGGCGCGTAGCGTTGAACGTTGCGTTTGAACTGTCGGGTCGGGCCCTGGGTGCCCGTTGAACACTAGTGTGGTCGGGTTGGGCGGAGTTAACAGGCGCATCGCGCCACTCTACAGGAGCATCGCACCCAATGAAAAAACCTTCTGCAAGCACCTACAGGTGCGTCACACTAAATTCCAGGTGTGTCGCGTCCTCGATTTCTTACCAACTTGCTTGCCTAGGGTTCGGAAAGAAGTTTTCTTCAGCTTGTTTGAAAAATGGAAATGATCTTTAAATTTGAGAGCTTTTATAGCTCCCTTTTAAAATGTTTTTTGAATGTTTTTTTCTTCCCTCCTTATTGTGATTTGACCTTTTTCTTTTTGTGAAGAAGGCCTTTAAACACTTTGTTTTTTGCCAATTCATCTCAAAGGTTTTCTCCAAACTGTGACATCGTATATTATGTGAAAGAAGCTCAACAAAACCCCACTACTACAGCCATTCAACACCATAAGGTAAATCCATTGTTTTATGAAGTGAAGAGGGTCTTTCAAAAACTGTGTTGGTCTATGTTTGTTTACAAAGGTTTCACCCTAAAAATACTACTGCAGCCATCTTAAAACCACTATGCCAATCCTTTGAACCATGATTTGACCTATTGATTTTTTCCAAGGAGTTAATCCTTTTTAAAACTACTACTGCAGCCTCTTGAAACCATAATGAAAACCCATTGTTTTATGAAGAGAAAGAGGTCCTGAAACCATTTGTTTTCTCCTTTTGCTTGTTTACCAAAGAGATCAATTTAAAACATAAAGAGCTTATCTTTATCATACAGTGTGCCTTTTTGTCCTTTTGAAGGTAGCCTTTAAAACTTGAAACTTGAATTTATCCTCTGATTTAAAACACCTAAAAATGCAGATTGCTTGTATCCACCAAGAAATGGTCTCCTACATCTTATGGAAACATCCTTTGATTGAATGTGAATTATGGTTTCATCAGCTTTTTAACCCTTTGAATGAGTTGATTCATAGTGTAAATATTTTGGATATCTGACCCTTTTATTCATCACGTGGAGGGAGTAACTTTGATAAACCATAATGAATTTGTCTAAAAACAAGAATGCCATTTTCCACATAAATCATCTTGGGGAACTATCTCTTTATATCAGTTGCGGAAGTCACTTTAATCAGAGCTTGGTCTACCTCCTTGACCATTTTAGATGAGGTTGCTTTAATCAAAATTATAACCTATGATTTATCCTTTGCAGGAGGATTTCATAAACATGAGAACAAATGCCTTTTAGCACTATCATGTCACTCTTTGGCTTTTGATGTGGAAGAGGCCTTTGACCTATAAACTCTCATTTGTTTCACCACTATTCTTCAACTAGGATTTCCAAAAGAAAACATTCTCAAACATAATTTTAAACCCTGCTATGCATTCTCTGTTCATCTTTGGAGGAGGTGGCACAAAACAACCTCTGAAGTTACTTGAAACATTGTTGACCCTTTGCTTGTTTGTGAAGGAGGTCACAACAATGTTTTTCTAACCCTCTGCTTTTTTAGGGAGGTTTCCATCATTGTGCTTCTAACCCTCTACTTATCATTGAAGGAGGTTATCATTAAACACAGAATCTTCAGTTATTTCAACACTGTACCTTGCTCTGTATGTTTGCTTGAATTAGACATTGTCTGAGATGTATATCCCTTTTTTAAAATATCACTGTGAAATCTAGACCAGAAGAAATGTGATTGGTATATGGAGAGTGTTCACTACTAGACATCATTGAAATATCTTTTCCCTTGACTGTGTTTTCAGAGGTATATTGAAACTGCCTTTGACTAATGTTCACACCCCAGGTTCAAAGTAACATAAGAAACAACTGTCTTCTTATGCCCTACATGATGATGCCCTTTGGAAAGATTATGCAGCACTGGTGATCAGCATCACTCAGTACTTTGTGTTCATTTGATTTGAGGAATGATCTCTGCTCTTCAGGAAGCCTTTGGATTTAAACCATGTACACTTGCTTCTCTTTTACTTTACAGCTCTCCATCTGATTATTGAAGGAAAAATATTTCAGTATGAGAAACCTATTCAGTTGATCCTTTTCTCCCATTTTCACACTTATCATCATTCAATAACACCCCTGCAGAGATGTAAAAACATATGCTTTTGAACCTTGGAGAGCTCCTTTGGTGTTTCATGGAGATTTTGCCTGATCTAAGCATATTTCTTCAGACAGTGAACATCCTTATCTTTTCTTGATTTGGATCTTTGTTGAACTTCTTCTTAAATGAGACAAAGTGACCTCTTAGTGGTGTGCGACCTATGGATAGATCAAGGCTTGTTTTGCAAAATAGGAAAAGATTCAAGGCTGAATGGTACTAGACACGGGATTTTTGGCTTACGATATCTTAGCCAAGGAAAAAAAACTCCCTAAACACCACTATCTAACTTAGAGACAATAGTCATAGATTCTGAGTGTTTTCTTAGGCATGATCAGATTGTCATATGACAAGATGATTAGGGATAGAGGAGCAGACACTTTATCAATTTTCGGATAGTGAATGGCACGAGAAACAAGGGACAATGATAGTGGAGAAGCGAAGTTATGATAGCTATATACAAAGACACTTTGTTGAAGTGAGATATGACTTGGAAACTGAAGATTGTTCTCATCATAGACTGACAGGGAGGGGTAGGAAGACAAAAAAAAAATTGGGGTGTTTGCTAGATGACAAATTCACAGATTGAGATTAGCTTCTAGAAAACTCAGCTAAGGAAACTAGTCATCAACAACAGGTAAAAAATACTGATGACTAACAGTGGCTCCATTTGGGGAGGGCAGCTCCTTTTTAGGAGGTGCTAGAATTGTAGATCTCTTGCTTGTGAAGACTAGTGCCTTATCCATTGGCACAAATTTCTCTCTTTCTTGGTGCTATTTCTGAAAATTGACAGCATGATTAGCATCAAAGTCATCTCTACCTACCCAGCTATATTTCCTATCATTTTTTTCTTCTTTAGGTGCATTTGGACTAGCAACCTTTCGACATGATTATTTTTTATAAAAGAAAACTATCTAACTCTACACTTATATCTTCCGAGAGTTCAAATTAAACTGATGAACTCCTTTGTTTCTCTACCTATGCAAGATCGACTGTCAAGATTAAGTTGTTTGACAGGATTTCATTCACTAAACTAAAACATGAAATTGAAAAATGACTAAATCAGGATTAGACGGTTTGATTTGTCATGTGTTTGTGGCATAAAAGACAAGCTGCACACAAATATTATTTTGCATGAAATGAGATTTAGAAAAACCAGGGCTAGGATACATAGTTTGTTTTTCATCACTCTTTTCCTCTTTGGTTCTGTTTTGAGCGTGTGGAACCAGTATCTTTTCCTAATCTACTTTCTTTAACAAGTCAAGCTTACATATTTTGACTATCATTCTTTTTTACTAACTTATCAGCAATCAATTTAAAACATGTTCAGTTATGATTAGGCTAGATAACTGAACAAGATATCTTTTGAGCACTAGTAGTGGCATTTAGGCTTGTGCACTTTCAGTATGACTATTTTTTGAACATGGGGATTTTTTGTTGTTTTTAAAACTGCCTCTTTTCAACTTTTCTACTATTTTTGTATTTTTTGTTTTTGACTTATTTATTCAAACAATGATATGTATAATGAGTGAATTTTTTTTAAAACTGGAGCTCTTGACAAAAGTACTGTTTTAGTGTCTTGCTATTTACAGGACCTCCAAAAATTTTAGTCCCATCAGGTTCTTGCAGGAAAAAAGCATTGTTTCCACTAACCGAACTGATAATGAAAGGCCCTTTCCATAAGTTTTCAAACTTGCCATGATTTCCTTTATATTCTCTTCTGGAATCCCATTTTAATACTTTATCCCCAATCTGAAAATCATTTTCCTTGGTCCTTCTATCAAAAATCTGTTTCATCTTATCTTGCGCTAACTGAGTCCTTTGGTAAACTTATTCTCTTGTTTGTTGTAAATGGATAGTCTGATTTATCCTCCTTTGCATGTCATTTCTTCTATTTGAACTTCTTGTAATAGCTTCATCACTGGAACCCCTAAAGATGTCGGGAAAATGGCATCCATGCCATACACTAGTTGATAGGGAGACATACCGATTGATTTTTTGGTGGTTAGTCTATCAGCCCATAGTGCATGCACTAGTTTTCCATGCCATGCCTTTTGATTTTGGTCAAGAAGCTTCTTAATGATGTTGACTAGGATTTTGTTAGACTCAGCTAAACCATTACCTTGGGGGTAATAAGTTGTGGAATGTCCTAATGTAATATGGTATTTTTAATAGAATTCAACCATTCTTTTGGAGGAAAAAGCAGCAGCGTTATCAGTGATAATTTTCCTAGGACAGCCGAATCTAGACAAAATGTTGGTTTCTAGGAACTTAATGATGACTAAATCGGTAGCATACCTGGAGGGTATGGATTCTATCCATTTTTTAAAGTAATCAGTGGCTATAAGGATCCACTTGTGTTGAGCAGACGAAGAAGGGTGAATCTCCCCAATAAAATCTAAACCCCATTATTGGAAAGGTCCTTCAACTATGATGGGATGTAAGGGCAAAGGTAAAAGTTTTTTCTTGCCATCAAAAATTTGGTACTTATGGCATGTCATGACTAGTTTGTGAGTGTCAGGAAACAAGGTAGGCCAATAATAACCGGCTCTAAGGACTTTTTTGGCTGTGGTTTTCCAGTAGAGATGCCCTTTGCATTCTCCTTCGTGCATTTCGTGCATAATTTTTTCTGCATCATCCTCAAGCAAACATTTAAGCAACATACCAATGGGATTTTTCCAATACATAATTCCATCTAAAATACAAAACTTTAAAGATTTTTGTTTGAGAAATATTGCTTTTGTCTTTGATAAGGTTGGAAGAGCATTAAGATAAAATAACACATAAAAAATATCAGCATACCAAGATGAATTTAAAAACATTTCTTCAACATGAAGGGTTGCACTTTCTTCCTGTTCTTCTAAGGTGTCAACAAAATTTATATCTAATGCTTGGATGTTTGTTTCAGCCATTAGTCTTACGAGTCCTTGTCCCTTAACAAGTTTGGTGGGTCGGATTTCTAAGTCATATTCTAAGATGATAGCGATCCATTTTCCCCTTTTACCATCGGGATCTTGATTTAATATATCTTTGACGATGGTATGGGGAACGAAAGAGATGATATGAGAATGCAAGATATAAACTCGGAAATCTTTCAGTGCTTTTACCAAAGCGAATGCTTGTTTTTCCATGATATTATATTTTAAGGGAGAATCTCTTAGGGATTTGCTAAAAAAGGCTATGGGTTGTTCTTTCCCTGCTGCGTTCTTTTGTAATAATACTGTAGCTATCGTGTGTTCAGATGCAAATGAGAAAACGTAAAAATATTTGGTGAAATAAGGAGTTATCAGTACTGGTCTTTCAGTGAGTGCTTTTTTAACCAATTCAAAATATTTTTTGGCTTCTGTAGTCCATTTAACTCCAAATTCATTTTTTAACATGTTTGTGATATCTCTTAGAAGTTCAGCAAGATTTGGGATGAATCTTCTTAAGAAAATAATTTTTCCAATAAAGGATTGTAATTCCTTAATGTCTCTGGGGTGACTGATTTGCAGTATGCCTTCGATTCTTTTGGGGTCTATTTTTATTCCATCTTCAGAAATGATGTGACCTCGGAGTTTTCCTTCTTCGAGACCAAAAAGTGTTTTCTTGGGATTTAGAGATAAACCGTATTTTCTACATTTTTTAAAAACCTTTCTCAAGTGAACCAGATGCTCTTCATTTGATTTGGAATATACTGTGATTTCGTTAAGATATATGACTATGAAATAACCTATGTCTTCTAAGAAATATATGTCCATGGCTCTTTGGAATGTGGCACCGGCATTCGTTAATCCAAAAGGCATTTTAACATACATGAAAGTTCCCCAAGGCGTGGTGAAAGCAGTTTTGTGTTGATCACTAGGAAAAACCAGCACTTGGTTGTATCCGGAAAAACCATCAAGCAATGAGATGCTTTTAGAACCCACCACTTTCTGAAGTATGTGGTCCATTTTAGGCAAAGGATAGTTGTCTTTTAAAGAGGCTCTATTCAGATTTCGGAAATCAATACAAAGTCTAATCTCACCTGTCTTTTTTCTGACTGATACCAGATTTGAAACCCACTCAGAGTACCTAAGGGAAACTATTATCCCTGCATCATACATCTTTTTGATCTCCTTCTTAATTAAAGGTAGTAATACTGGATTTATTCTTCTCAACTTTTGTTTCAAAGATTTCTGGTTTTCTTTGAGGGGGATCTTATGTTGAATGATCCTTGTGTCGTATGATTTCAAATCTTAGTATCCCCAGGCGAACACATCTTTAAACTATTTAAACAATTCAATGTATTTATGTTTTATGTGGGGAGGGAGAGTTTTGGAAAGTTTGATCATTTTTGTTTCTTCTGTGCTTCCTATGTTATATTCTTCTATATCAACCTCAGTAGATTCCATTTTTGATTTTTTGGCCACGTCATTAAAATCAAACAATTCCTCTAAGGGTGCAAGACCTCTAAGTATGGTGTCATTTTCACAATGTAATACTTCAAGCTCTCTTTGGTCTAGGTCCTCACATGTTTCAACTTCATAAGGACGATTAATTAAGTTTATATCTGTTGGAGAAGGTAAATCTGGCTCTTGGTCTTCATTTTTGTCAAGACTTCTTTCTTCATATCCTAATTTTGTTTCAGTTATTTCAAACTCATTTGTAGATTGCAAAAAATCATCAATTTGCTCATAATTTTTAATATTTTCCAATGGTGGATGTTGTCCAGCACTGTAGGATGATGTTTGACTTGGATACTGTATTGTTCGTTCGCAAATGGTTTTTGGAAATTTCTTGCAGCAAAGGCGAGTTCATTGGCTAGGCTATTTTGAGTCCTAGGAACATAAGTGAGTTCATATCTTTCGAAATTTTTAAGGATGTCTAATGTTGCATTCCTATATTCTCTCAGTCTTGAGTTTTTTTCCGAATATTCACCCTTGATTTGTCTAATTACAAGTTTTGAATTTCCCTGGGCTGATATTTTCTTAGCGCCTAAGTCTTTGAGTAAGTGTAGACCAATGAGAAGGGCCTCATATTCCGCAATGTTATTGGTACATTGGAATTCTAATCTGAAAGAATGACCTTCATTAGTATTGTGTATCCAGATGCCAGCCTCGAAACTAGTTTTTCCAGAGGAACCATCGAATCTTATACTCCAAATAGTTTCCTTTTCATACGTTTTACTAAGTTGTTTTTCAGGTTTCTTAGAGTTTTGATCATTAATTTCTTTGTCTGGAGATGAGTAATGTTGTTCTGATGGTTTGAATTCTTCTTCATTTCCTTTTATCTGCTCATTTATATCACTTTCATTGTATAAGATAAAAGAATCTAAATTGGAATGAATGGAATAAACTGGAGTATTGTTTTTCCTATCTAGGTTGCTTACCATATATTTCATGTGAGTTTCTCGGTACAGCCTCCTAGTTTTGTTAAAGACCGGGATGGTAGCAAATGACATGTCCATTTGAAGGCTACCTTGTATTTTGGCGACCCATGATCTTGATAATAAAATTCCATACTTGGGAGGAATATCGGCCACTACTACGTCCATGACTAGGCTTTTATCCGGTATTTGTGTTAAAGCGAAACAAAAGTTCTTTATTAGGCCTAAGCATTTGACCCGTCTAGAATCGAATAATGTACAAGTCTTTGTAAGGTTTAGTTACCTCTAGGCCCAAACTCTCCATGACTGCTTTAGGCATGAGGTTATGGGAGTCACCAGAATCTAACATGGCGTTATGTAATATCTTTTCATGGATGTTCAAACTTACGTAGAAAGGGGAAACAGTTCTTTCTTGGTATTCACCTTCTATTGGGACCAAATAAAAGTTCAGGTTTGTCATCTGTCAGATTTAAAGTATCTGCATCATTTCCTATGTTTAAGACTTTAAAGATTTGAGATCTGTACCTATCTACAGTTACTAGCTCAGTGAGGGGTATGGTTATCTTGATCTTGGCAATTTCTCCTTCGAAACTAAAAGGTGCTTGGGTTTTGCGCATATTCATCTCAGTTCGATCAGCCATAAATTATTCTATATTCTTGATTTTCTGATTTTGATTCGAGTTTTCGCTCAATATAGTTGTTTCGGGAAACTTAGTAGAGGTACTAGGATAGTTGGGATCAAGGCTTGCCTGGCTAGTTTTGTCTTTATTTTGGTCAGTTCTCTTAGCCATGATTTTGTTACTATATGCTGTTCTTTTAAGAATGGTATCGGGGGCTTTTGTAACAGCAGTGTCTGAGCTACCTTTCTTATAATTGTCTTGAGTTTTCTTACTCCTAAGATCATATTGCCTATGAGCTTCCATTATGGCATTTTGTAATCCTATTTCAGGATCTTCGGGGTCCTCATAATTTTTTTCATTTTGGTTTGGGGAGAAGAAAACTTGTTCTTCTTCTGTGAGGAAAACCTCACCCTCATTATCAGAACCTATCAAGTTTAAGCAGTTTTCATCAAGTGGTTCCATATCTCTTTCTACCTCACCAACATAGTTTTCATGGAAAGGTGGCCTGATCTGTTGATCATTCTCCCTTGGTTTTCTCTGAGGTGGGTCTCTTCTAAAGTTTTGGTTCCGGTTTCTATTTTTAGGGTTTGGTTGGTTGTCCTTAAGAGGTGTTTTTTCATTCAGATTTATTCTTTCCCACATTTTTTCCATGGATCTAACTAGGTTGTCTATTCTGGGATCTGAGGAGGAAACTAAAGGCATGGCCTCATCTCAGTATGTGACTTTCTTTTCTGATATGATCCTAGCTCTTTTTTTAGCTAGGTTGGCTTCGACACTAATAGCTACCTTTTGCATTTCTTCCAAAGTTGCGGGGTCTCTTTCTCTTAGTTGGTATGTCATATCCGGATCGAAACCTTCGGGGAATTTTACTAGTTCTGAGCCAAGTGGAGGTTTCATGTGAGGCGGGAGGGCATTATAGACACTGTTGAACCTAGTGCAATAGTCCTGAACACTTTCCCCAATATTCCTTTTAAGATTGTTATATTCGGAAAGTATTTGGATGGGGTTTTTCCTGATTTCCCACCTATTTATGAAAGTTTGGTAAAGTGATGGAAGATCATGTATATTGTTAGGAGCTAAGTTTTTAAACCATTTCTTGGGTTCTCCACCTAGGCTTTGGGCGAACATTCTCATCTTTATGGTTTTGTATGCTAATTCCATGTAGTCAAAAGCATCACTGATTCTATCTACATGCTGTTGAGCAGTAGTAGCCTCAGTTCTGGTGAAGTGTGGGATTCGGGATTGGTAATCATTTTGAAAAGGTACCAAAGGCAGAGGTAGCACTAAGGGCGCATACCAAGTTGCCATGATGGGAGCGGATGGTAGATTTACAGTATGAGGGTTTGTAGTATGGGATGAGGTGATTTGCACAATGGTGGTCTGAATGGGTGTGGTAGAGGTACTTGGACTCGTGGACTGATTCTGAGCAGATTTGGGGTGATAAGAGACAAAGTGGTGGAGAAGCTGAAAATGAGGAGGTGTAGTGGGTGAGGCTTCTCTACTAGGACTCTACTGCAAATCTAAGGGCTCAAGATCGTCAAGGTTGATCTTACTTTGCGACTTGCTTCTAAAAAGGGCTTTTTCTGAACTCAAGTCAATCTGGGAATCTTGCAAGGATGTTAGATGTTCGGGTACAGAGCTTGCTTTTTGGATGGTCCTATCGGTAGCTAAGTTACCAGTTTCAGAAGTTTGCCACAAAATCTTTTCTGGGTCATCAACTATGATAGGGGGATTCAGGTCCGGGTGAGATTCGGTATTAATTCTTCGTGAAGCCAGATTTCAAAGTCAAAGTTTAGAGAGGGTGATAGTTGTGATCATTTTTGGATGGATGTCCTCTCTAGGGGTTTTGCTAATGTGAAGAACAAATGAAGGCTAGTGGAGTCGCCAGGTGGATTTTCTTGAGATTTATGGTCCACCACCAATACTGACAAAGATGTTTTTTAGGAAAATGCTTCTCTAGAAAACTTTTATGTGGAAACTTGCAAGAATGACTTAGAATTCAGTTTCAATAATTTTCTAGTTTGTTGAGAAAGCTGTAGTTCTATTTGCAAGTTATTCTATTGATTTCCTATGTTTAGATGAAGATTTCTGAATCCCTAACCTGTACTTAGTTTGTCACTGATTTCAGAGGCTGCATCATGAACTTTGAGTTTTTGGGAAAGGTAAGTCAACAGGATAGTATGATTTATGAAATTTTTGGTTTTTTATGGAGTATTAGGCCTACCGGAGGCTAGTGGAGTCGCCAAGTGGGTGTTTTGTTGTTTTTAGAGATATGTACTTATGGTCCACGACCAATAACTGAGAAAAAGCCAATCAAGGGATGTTTTTTGGGGTTTTCTGAGTTTTTATATGCAGCCTAGTTTGTAAGAGTGTTCTAAACCTGATTCATCACTTTGCTAAGATGCTGAAACATTAAGAGTTTACTCTAAGTGATTTCTTAGGATGTTTGTCTGAGTTTAATTTTGAAGGACTAATGAGTCTACAAGAGTTTGTTAGACTGTCATGTGCTCAGTAGGTCCCATCGTGGTCGCCATTATGGTAGTGTGGCGATGAGGTGGCTGATTCACTGGATATTCTTGAAGACAAGGGATTTCTAGAATCCTAATGTATACTTAGATTGTCACTAACTCAGAGTCCCACCGTGATCGCCATTATGTTAGTGTGGCAATAAGGTGGCTGATTCACTAGATATTCTTGAAGACAAGGGATTTCTGAAGTCCTAAGGTGTAATTAGATTGTCACTAACTCAGAAAATTCCCACCGTGATCGCCATTAAGTGTGAGCGGTGGGGTAATTCGACAAGATGGTTTTCTTAAGGGATGCTGAAATGTTTAGGGAGGTCCAAGTTTGTTTATTACTCAGAGTCCCACTGTGATCGCCATTATGTTAGGGTCCCGTGATTTGGCAGATTCGCAAGCCAAGTGATAGGGTAACATCAAACCAACTTTGGAGCCCTAGGACCTAGCCTTCCTGGACTCAGCGAGGGCTCTCTCTATTATGAAAGGGATGTAGATTTGTTTGCTTCTTATGTATTTGATTTTAGGCTAGTTGTTAAGTATGTTTTTAGTTTGTTTTAGGTTTTTGAGGGAGCAACTGATCAAAGGATAAATAGATAAAAATATTCTCAGATCAATTGGGCTATGGGGTCAAAAAGGTCAAGAATGCCTCAAATGGTGGAAAAGGTATATTGAAGGGCCGATTTGGTCGAGGTAAAATGGATTCTTTAGGTGGAGTGAAATCATATGGACACTAGGTTTGTGAAGGACAAAGAGGTTTAAGCATAACTAGTTTTACAGTAGACATACATGTGGTAGGGTTAACCATTAATCACTATATATGAAACTTCAAACTGATAGATGCATAAAATAAACATTCAGGTGATACATATAAGTATAAGACCCTCTAAATTTGGGAAAATCACCTTCAGACTTTGGGGAAAACAAACAAGACAAACAAACAACTCAATCTATGAAGAGGGAACTCCTAAACATCATATTCGAGCTATCGGGAAATTTGAACTAAGATTGCAGAGCATGGGCAAAGGGAAAGATCGAAACAAGACCTCTTTGGTTTAACTAGGACAATCAAACATTCAGAGAAAGGTTTAAGTGATGGGGTTTTGTTTAGCTATGAGTAAGCAGGGCGTACCGTGAATCATACTAGATAGCATACATAATAACCATTAATGAAATTGATAACAAGTTCTTAGGGTATCAAAGAGCAGTTAAGAATTCTTTGACATAACTAAGAAAGAAGAAAAACATAGAAGCTGTAATGAATCAGGGTTACTTGAGGTGCCTCCATGGGCATGTCTCAAATCTATTCTTTACTGACCTACGGCAAGCAAGAAACATGAAAAAATGTATGATAAACTAAGGAAACATAACAGATAGGGAACACTATACCATTTACAAAGTCATGGAATCCTACAAACAGTCCTCTTCCACCATCCAAGTCACACAAGAAATTATCCACTTCATGAGACAAAGTATTTTTTCAAAGCTTGTAATACCATGTATCGCTCTATAACATAAATTTCAGCCTCTTGTTACAATGAAATCTCTTGGAATATATAGGCTAAAGAGAAAGAAACTATCCAAGAGCATCTATAAGGCCATTGGCCTATTACAAATATTTGATTTTGTCCTTGAGGCTTTGCAAAGCCCAAAGCACAAAATATCTTCAAAAATATCTATGAAATGCTAAAAAAGGAAATAAAATTGACTTTACATGACTGACAAGTGCTAAAAAAGGCTTGACGCACATTTGGATGAGCATCTTCAGAAATCTTCCTTTTTTGCAGAAATGCTACAGGAGCGTAGCAGCAAAAAATTTCATGTTTTGCAGACAAATGTTGAGGGACCTCCCAATGTCGAAAGGAGGCCCGTGATAGCTCGTTGGAAAGCCCTAGATGTCTAGTTTTGGGAAATACTTATTTTTTCCCAAAATTATCCCTGTAAGTATGTCAAAATGTGGACTGAGTGAAAAAACCCAGGGGGTGTCATCTGCTGATATGTGAGGCAGAAAGGTAAATTTTGACTGATTTTTGCCTCTTTGGGGGACCAAAACACTTTCTTTGGATCGGAAAATTTGTGAGTAGCTGCACCCAAATTTATTCCATCCAAAAAAATGACTTTCATGAGCTGAGGATGCTCCTAGCACCCTTGGCAACACCTAGAAAAATGTGTAATTAGGGCCAAAAAACACAAAAAAAAAATCATGTCAAAATTTGCTCAAATTTGGTGAGCAACCCCCTTATGAGTTCTTAGAAGCATGCAAGGAAGATGAGGCCAAGATTTCAAGCCTAGATATGCCTTTCTCCACTTTTTCTACTGGGCGCCTCTTTCAGGCAGCTTTGAGCCTTTCTTGAGCAAGTTTGAGCTTTCTTCGGGCAAATTAGTTCAACTTCTTGTAGTGCCCGGTCATCTTCCTTTGCAGATCCAAGTCTCTGTTAGCTTTCTCTAATTTATCCTCCAAATTCTTGTTGGCTCTTTCAAGCCATGATTCTTTATCATTTTCTATTTTTTGGGTGAGCAATTGAGTGAGAGGGTAAGATCGAACAAGGGCTGCCTCTTCTTCCTTCTTTTTCTCCAAAGCTTTCCTAAGACCCATAGTCTTAGGCATTTTTCTTATTGGCTACTCTTCTTCTTCAGTATTATCAAATTCACCCATAACATCTTCAAGCTTGACTTGTACTTTGTAGGCTTCCCTTTGATATTTCAAAGCTTGGGCCTCATAAGCTGCCATTTGACCACTAATTTGTTTGTTTTGCATCTATAGAACATGTATGAGGTCCTTTGACCTTTCTAGATCAGCTTCTAAGTCATGAATTTGTGCTTCTCTATTTTGCAAAAGAGCCTCAATAATTCTAGCTTCATCATCCCCAGCATCATTGTCTATATGTATGATGTCAAACTCCCTTTCCTTTTCATGACTACTCTCCTGCTTTTCCTCTTTTTCTTTACCCTTGCCTTGGGTAGACTTCTTGGTCCTTTTCCTCTTTGGCAATTCAACAATACTCTTCGTAGGAAATTTTCCTCTACTTCTTGGTGCTCTTGTGACATTGCTAGTCACTGTTGGGGTGATCTTCTTCTTTGCAGATCTAGTGTTTCTAGGCTTCACCAATTTTGGAGGAAGAGTCATGGCCCCTTGCCTAGGAGAGGTAGCTAGCACATGATCTTGGCTGTGTTGAGGAGAAAAGAGAGGAGGTTTATCTACTTTCACTTGCTCAAATTGGTATTTTACCCTGCTGCCTCCATCATCATCTACTCCAGCTTCACTTTTGTCACTGTTTTCT
Organism: Pinus albicaulis; assembly: GCA_034641835.2. Lineage (NCBI taxonomy): Eukaryota > Viridiplantae > Streptophyta > Pinopsida > Pinales > Pinaceae > Pinus > Pinus albicaulis. The sequence continues at coordinate 227,087,389 of CM076576.1, forward strand.
TCACTGTATTGAGTTTGTTTAGGGCTAACAACTTCATCATCTTTTTCTGCTGCTTGAAGATTGCCTTGTTTACCCTCATTATTGTCTTGAGTTTGTTGAGGGATGCCTTCATTAGGACTGTCTTCATTGATATTTTGCATGCTGTCACCTCCTTCATTGTTCTCCTTAGATTCTATGTGTGGGCTTCCATCATGATCACTGCTTTGCTGGGAGGTGATTTTTTCACTTCTCTTTGATTGGTTTCAAGACTTTGTTGAGGACTGTGGTGTTCCTCATCACTGCCTTGAACATTTTCCTTTTGCTCTTCATCACCACTGGCTTGCTGCTCTTTATCATCACTACTTTGCACTTCTTTTTCCTCACTATTTCCTTGCTCATTTTCACTGCTCTGTTTGCCTTCACCATCACTACTATGCTCACTATCATTTTGTTCATGCTTGCCATCATTTCATTCTTCCTCACTGTCATGTTTAGATTCTTTACTTTGTCCCTCATCATCACTAGTTTTCTTATTGTCACTTTTCCCTTCCTCGTCACTAGGTTGCTTCTTTTCTTCTTCACTCTCAATCATAGGGGATTTTTTCCTTTTAGGAGTAGATTGACTAGAAGAGGGAGAGACATGGTGAGTGGATGGTGAGGGAGGTGCATGAGATGAAGAGGCAATGTCAAAATCTGGATGAGAAATGAAAGTCTCCCAAGACACTCCTTTCTTTTCAAGCTAGTGAAGTATGATGATTTTGATGAGAGAATGATGGAAGAGACTAGCTTTTTTTTGAGCAGGAGGTCTCTTTTGAACAAGGGAGGACATCTTGTCTATGCTTTTGCAAAGGAAGAAAGGTAGGTTCAGCAACTGATTTCTTGTGAAATGGATGAGAAGCCTAATGTGATAGGAATAAATCCGGGAAAACCTCCCTTCACATGTGAAATACTTCATGATGACTTTCATGAGGGGGGCATAGCTGCTCAATAAGTGAGAAAAAGGGAAAATAGCCTGGCAAGCATCCTGATGGTCTGGTTTTAAGAAAGGTTTATAGTGATTCAGATCTAGGTATGCTTATTTGAACCACTTTTCTCCTATATAAGGGATCTTAGTTGCTTTGGAGACAACCCTAGGAGTGAGTTTAAAATCCAGACCTACTATATGGACATGTTTTCCTTGCAGCCTCAGGGTAAACAGTTGTGTTAAGGGAGGATAATTGGTGACCTCCTGGAATTTTTGGCAAAAATCGAGGTAGCCCACCTCATGGAAGTTAAAAAGAATTGAAGGGGATTCATTTACTTCTTGAGTTGTCAAAGGCTCAAACCTTTTGTGAAATCCACCCTTGTTGACTTTCTTTGGAGGCATTTTTCTTTTGATACCCTTCACTAGCTTACCAAAACAAAGGTTCAAATGATCACTAAAAAGGCCCTTAATCAAAACCCTGTTTTCCTCTTTGTGAGATTGAGTTTTGTTTTTAGTTGGCAAACAAGTTTTTGTTAAGTGGAAACAAATTCCTTTTCCTTTTGACACTAAAACTCATTTCCCCTTGAAGATTTGTGTTTTTCTTTAGCTTCTCTCAACAAGAAACCCCTTGACAATAAACACTCCTTCCTTTATCACTGTTTCTCTGTATCTTGATAAACATGGCAGTTTTAAGAGTAACTGTGTTTTCTTTAAGTACTGCCAAACAACCTTTTGATTTTGAGAGGAGGTTTGTTCTCCCTTTAACACACAATTGTTCTTCTCTTATCACTATTTCTCTATGATTTTTAAACAAATAGAGTACTCTTGGAAATGGCTATTTTTCCTCTTTTGAAAATCATTGTTTAAGGGACCCCTTTTAAACTGACAAACGGACCTTCTTTAATCAATGTCCCTTGTTTTTCTTAGCAAACATGGTGGTTTCTAGCATAAATAGTATTTTTTCCCTTAACAAGTCTATGTTTTTCCTTAAAAAATTTGACTCGTAACCCCCTCTTCAAACTCAAAAATTTAGGGAAGCAAGCAGTAGAATACCTCTTAAAGAGTATGTGTGCTTTCTTGGAGAAATTTTCAGTTGGAAAAAAAATCGATTTGATGTGGATTGGAGGCAGTTTGAGCGGCACTACGCTCCTGTGCACAGGTGCATAACATTGAACGTTGCATTTGAACTGTTGAGTTGTGCCTGGGAACCCGTTGAACGCCAATGTGGTTGGGTCAGGCGGAGTTAACAGGTGCGTCGCGCCACTCTACAGGCGCATCGCGCCCAATGAAAAAACCTTCTGCGAGCACCTACAGGCGCGTCGCGCTAAATTCTAGGCGCGTCGTGCCCTCGATTTCTTACCAACTTGACTGTCCAGGGTTCGGAAAGTAGTTTTCTTCAGCTTGTTTGCAAAATGGAAATGATCTTTGACTTTGAGAGCTTTTATAGCTCCCTTTTAAAACATTTTTTGAACATTTTTTTCTTCCCTCCTTATTGTGATTTGACCTTTTTCTTTTTGTGAAGGAGGCCTTTAAACACTGTGTTTTTTTCCAATTCATCTCAAAGGTTTTCTCCAGACTGTGACATCGTATATTATGTGAAATAAGCTTAGAAAAACCCCACTACTACAGCCATTCAACACCATAAGGTAAATCCAATGTTTTATGAAGTGAAGAGGGTCTTTCAAAAACTGTGTTGGTCTCTGTTTGTTTACAAAGATGTCACCCTAAAAATAATATTGCAGCCATCTTAAAACCACTATACCAATCCGCTGTTTGTGAAGTAAGGAGATCCTTTGAACCATGATTTGACCTACTGATTTTTTCCAAGGAGTTAATCCTTTTTAAAACTACTACTGCATCCTCTTGAAACCATAATGAAAACTCATTGTTTTATGAAGAGAAAGAGGTCCTGAAAACATTTGTTTTCTCCTTTTGCTTGTTTACCAAAGAGATCAATTTAAAACATAAAGAGCTTATCTTTATCATACAGTGTGCCTTTTTGTCCTTTTGAAGGTGGCCTTTCAAACTTGAAACTTGAATTTATCCTCTGATTTAAAACACTTAAAAATGCAGATTGCTTGTATCCACTAAGAAATGGTCTCCTACATCTCATGGAAACATCCTTTGACTGAATGTGAATTATGGTTTCATCACCTTTTTAACCCTTTGAATGAGCTAATTCATAGTGTAAATCTTTTGGAGAGCTGGCCCTTTTATTCATCACTTGGAGGGAGTAACTTTGATAAACCATAATGAATCTGTCTAAAAAAAGGAATGCCCTTTTCCACATAAATCATCTGGGGGGACTATCTTTTTATATCAGCTGTGTAAGTCACTTTAATCAGAGCTTGGTCTACATCCTTGGCCATTTTAGATGAGGTTGCTTTAATCAAAATTATAACCTCTAATTTATCCTTTGAAGGAGGCTTTCAAAAACATGAGAACAAAGGCCTTTTAGCACTATCATGTCACTCTTTGGCTTTTGATATGGAAGAGGCCTTTGACCTATAAACTCTCATTTGTTTCACCACTATTCTTCAACTAGGCTTTCCAAAAGAAAACATTCTCAAACATAATTTTAAACCCTACTATGCATTCTCTGTTCACCTTTGGAGGAGGTGGCGCAAAACAGCCTCTGAAGTTACTTGAAACATTGTTGACCCTCTTCTTGTTTGTGAAGGATGTCACAGAAATGTTTTTCTAACCCTCTTCTTTTTTAGGGCGGTTTCCATCATTGTGCTTCTAACCCTCTACTTATCATTGAAGGAGGTTATCATCAAACACAGAATCTTCAGCTATTTCAACACTGTACCTTGCTCTGTATGTTTGCTTGAATGAGGTATTGTCTGAGATGTATATCCCTTTTGTAAAATATCACTGTGAAATCTAGACCAGAAGCAATGTGATTGGTATATGGAGAGTGTTCACTGCTAGACATCATTGAACTAGCTTTTCCCTTGACTGTGTTTTCAGAGGTATATTGAAACTACCTTTTTTTAATGTTTGCACCCCAGGTTCAAGGTAACATAAGAAACATTTCTCTTCTTATGCCCTACATGATGATGCCCTTTGGAAAGATCATGCAGCACTGCTGATCAGCATCACTCAGTATTTTGTGTTTAAGGAATGATCTCTGCTCTTCAGGCAGCCTTTGGATTTAAACCATGTACACTTTCTGCTCTTTTACTTTACAGCTCTCCATCTTATTACCGAAGGCAAAATATTTCAGCATGAGAAACTCGTTCAGTTGATCCTTTTCTCCCATTTGCACACTGACCATCATTCAATTACACCCCTATAGAGATGTAAAAACATATGCTTTTGAACCTTGGAGAGCTCCTTTGGTGTTTCATGGAGATTTCGCCTGATCTAAGCATATTTCTTCAGACAATGAACATTCTTATCTTTTCCTGATTTGGATCTTTGTTGAACTTCTTCTTAAATGAGACAAAGTGACCTCTTAATGGTGTGCGACCTATGGATAGATCAAGGCAAGTTTTGCAAAATAGGAAAAGATTCATGGTTGACTGGTATTAGACACAAGCTTTTTGGGTTAGGATATCTTAGCCAAGGAAAAAAACTCCCTAAACACCATTATCTAACTTAGAGACAATAGTCACAGATTCTGAGTGTTTTCTTAGGCATGATCAGATTGTCATATGACAAGATGATCAGGGATAGAGGAGCAGACACTTTGTCAACTTTCAGATAGTGAATGAAACGAGAAACAAGGGACAATGATAGTGGAGAAGCGAAGTTATGACAGCTATAGATAGGGAGACTTTGCTGAAGCAAGATATGACTTGAAAACTGAAGATTGTTCTCATCCTAGACTGACAGGGAGGGGTAGGAGGACAAAAATTTGTTTGAGGTGTTTTCTAGATGAAAAATTGACAGATTGACATTAGCTTCTAGAAAACTCAGCTAAGGAAACTAGTCATCAACAATAGGTAAAAAATATTGATGACTAACAACAAGGATGCATCTTAGAGTAAAAAATACTATATCAATTAAGTGTATTTATTGTATAGATAATTATGGATTTTGAATGACTTGGCAGCACAGGTACAAATCCTCTTGCATCATGAGCAATACAACTTGTCAACTAGGGTCATGTCTAGGATTTTTTTCTTGTGCGCTTGACCAGGTTCGTAGTGTCACATTTTGTAAGTTCCTTTACAGTTCATAATTCAATATGAAGCTTGTTCATGATTATTATCTGGTTTTTTTTATGCGTTTTTTCCTCTATTTGATTGTAAGTTTGAACATGCTTTTAAACATTGAAATATTTTTTTATATATACTATTTGTATACTTACTTGTTCTATTTATGGTGATATAACCACCATTGTATCGTATCCATCTTATTGCATTCCCTTTGTTTGTAGTTAGGTACAAAGGAACTCCAAACAGTTCCAATTCCCTCACATTCCTCTTGGCCAACAACATCAATTTAATATATGTGGGTTCCCCAGCCCAGTGACCCCTTTTTCAGTAGAATGAGCGCCCTTATTCTGGTAATTGTATATCTATTATATTAGCCTAGGAGTGGACATAGAGTATTTGCAGCCAATTTCTTCCTACCACCATTTTCTGGAAGTCTATTCTGTTAGGTCATAAACTCCATTGGGTCATTTATTTCCAAAACCATGCCAATTATTTGGAGTTCAAATCTTATATCTCATATGGAAAAAAAAGAAATATTAAATACAAGTTTATTTAAAAACTCTTAAAATTGCAGCAAATTTACTTGGTATGGTGGTGTTATAATATGTTTCAAGTTTCCAACATTCATTTGTAGGTCCAGGTGCAAGTTAGAAATTTGGACCTAGATCTAACAAATTACATTGATTCCTTGAGTTTTTTTTAGGGGTTACTCCATGTACGTAAAATGATTTCCACTCAGGATTCAAAACTCCCCACTCAGCCCAGTCTTGCAAGGTTGAAGGGTTCACTCAACACAAGGTTTATCGTACTAAGTGAACACAATGAGATCTGCAGATAACCTCCTCCTCATTCAGATGATGATAAATTTTCTTGAAGATCACAATCTCAATTTTAGCTAGGTTGACCTAGTTTTGTGGTCACTTAGACACTAATAAAATTATCTTATTGCATCTTATATTATCTCCTCATGCTCATCATCCTAGAAGGGGATAAGCCACCAACCAATAGAATGATGGATAGGACACTTGTTACCCCCAACTAGGGGGGCTGACAATGAAGGATAGGGGACAAACCCCAAAAATAAGGATGGCTTTATGATGGAAAATTGGCATATATTTTTCCTACAAACATCAATCTATCATCAATAACTATTTATTCTACGCAAGGTATCTAAAGTCGCTCTACCGATTCATTTTAATGCCAAGAATTCACTACACGAAACAAAATAATTGTTATTTTTTTCAAGTTAGGATACAGTTTATAACGTTAAAAAGTTGGTATTGGTTATAGGTCCATAGTGTTGTATATTTTCTATTTGAATTACATCAATATTTATAATAATTATGTTTATGTCTGTGTGTGTAATTTGTGTGTGTGTGTGTGTGTGTGTGTGTGTGTGTGTGTGTGTGTGTTGGCTCACACACAGACACAATGTTGAGCCGTCAAAGATGAATCTCAAAGGTGTTTTTCAAAATATCAGCGCACATGGGCATTATTGAGCCAATAATTCCTGCATATTTCCTTCTCATGAACAAGTCTCAATGTGGAAAATCCATGAAATATAATTATGTCAACTTTTTCATGTAATTCTTCCACATTTTTCCAAAAAAACACATTGCCACGTGCTCTTGTTTTCTCATTTTTCTAAGCAAGGAAATGGGAGCATGTTATGCTATTGATGGTGAAGGTTGTTGTGTCTACCTGTAGGTGCCCTCCTATGGGTCAAGGCCTACTACATCTGTCTTGTCACCAAAAAACCTTAGAGATAGGTCACTGAAAATCTCAGAGAAGATGTCTGAAAATCTCTGTTTATAGACTGTTTGAAGATCACAATTTCAATTTGCAGTGAAGAACAATAATATATTCATTGGTATGTGGAACACCCACATGGAAGATAACATGTCATTGTTATTTGGTTCATGATGTTGTGGCACTGAAGTAGAATGATGTGGCACACCTATGTGGTAGATGGTGTATCATCATGACATGGCTCATTGGTGATGTGGTGATGACATGGTGAAAACATTGCACTAACGTGGCACTGGCATGGAGAGGAAGTGGAAGGTGATGTGGAGCGCATGTCGAGGAATTGATTCTGAGAAATTTGGAATCCAGTATTTGGCCTATCTCCCAATACTAATAGAACCTAAACTTTTTTAGTTATATTTATTGTAGCTACAAATCCAAAAGTAACCTAAGACAGTATGAAATACTTGTAGCTTCCTAATTATGTAGCCATCGTGTTATGCATTATGTTATTAGAAGCATTTATACAAACTGATAATAAATGAAAATAGGCTATCCCAGTTGGGCATGATGTCCATTATTAGTCTAAATTTAACATTAAACACGGTGTATTTTTTAATAAACATAAATCTTTGGTGGAGACCCTAGATTCTTCTTGAATGAGAGGAATTACAACCCAAAAAATTAATCCTGATCTCTTCTTCTTGATATGATGAAGGAGCGAGGTTCCCAAGAATTATTCAAGTGTAGAATGGTTCAAGAGAGATTCTCAGGGTGACTAATTGTAGCTTGTTTTGAATATGAATTTAGATGCTGCTACAATGCTACAGCCATTAGCTTCAAAATTTCCTTCTTCTCAAATCAACAGGTCTGGAGCCTATTTCTTTAGATATTTGAAGCCCTCTTAGAGATTCCATACTCTGGAGGACTTCTTCTTCCATTTTTTAACTTCTGAAGTAGATCCAAATGAACCTTGAACCTTTGAATAGGGCTTAACGTAGTCACTAGAGACAAGGACTTGAAGGCTTCCAATATGAACTTCTGTGTTGGGAAATATACTGAGAGGGGGGGGGTGAATCAGTATCTTGATTTGTCAATCAAATTTTTACTTTTCTTTTCTCAAAAACCCATACGCTACTTTACAGAACAGAATTAGCATATATACGCGGATATCCTTAAGGAAACTCGCGTATGCTAAGATCTCTTATTATGCAGATAATTCTTATCTTAGATTATTGCATCATTCACTTATTAGATGTTAGTAAGCAGTAAACATGTACAATAAGAACAGAATAAATCAACACACATACGCATCACACATGAACACCAGGATTTTAGGTGGAAACCCAATTCGGGAGAAAACCACCGCTGTCGTCGTCTCAGTCTTCAATATTTATTATAAAGAAAACATCTTACAACTGTGTACTGGCGCAAACTCATACCAGCACGCAGGCACCCACCTGCAGAAGGCTACAACCTTCTCTCTTTTACCAGCCTCTCCTGGAAGGGAGCTACAACCCCCTGCTCTCGTTTACCAGCCTCTCCTGGAAGGTAGCTACTACCCCCTGCTCTCGTTTACCAGCTATCACTGGAAGGGAGCTACTACCCCCTTACTGAAGGCTTCGACCCTTAGCACCACTGCAGACCACGTTTCATCAATTTTCAAACTGGATCAAACAACTTCAACTCAACCTTTCATTTTTCAACAAACATACTTTGCCCAATGCTTCAAACTGAACAGTGAAACCACTGTAACCAAAATATCAGATATTACCCAGACTTCAGAATAGATATGCAGAAACACATTCAACCATGAGCAACATTTAGTTCAAATTCCATACGCGCTTTTATTTAAACAGACCCGCGTATACACGCGCTTTTCATTAGACTAACTCGCGTATACATCTGTGCATTTTTTAGTAAACCCTAGCTGATCCATACGCGCTTTTATCAGATCAGATCCACGTATACATGTGTTTTTTCCACAACAAACTCGCTTATAGATCTGTAAATGAAAGCTTTGCAAAACAGACCAGATCTATAAGCTTACTCAGATTTCTTCATTACCTTCAGCAGACTGTGCGCCAGATCTTCACCAGTTCTTCTTCTGCATATCATCTTAGAGATTCATCATCATCAGATCTAAGGATTTAGAAACATCCATGGGTGCATCATAGATTCAGATTTATCAATCAAGAACAAATTTCAATCATGCAGATATACTTCAAAGTGAAGTATTCATTCAATACCCAGACACATGCCCCCCCTTGCACAATTATCTTCTTCTCCTTATCTAGGTTTAGCCTTTATCAATACCACGAGTCAAAACCACACCACTTCCGATGGTATTCCTGGACGGGACCAAATAGATAATCAAGCGCTCAATACAATGGGTCAATACCATGGTAACACCCCTTGGTATTCTAAATTTGGAGCGCAAAAGGGCATACGCGACTTGGCACGTACTTTTCTGCATGCATACGCTACTGCGCCTTAACAAACCCGCGTATGCTTTGTGACACATCATATTTATCATTTTTCTGTCACTTCCTTTCTTCTGTTCCTTCTGAGCTGATCTGTAGATACATCATCCTTCCTTTTAACACACAGATACATCATCCTTACAAATTTAACACATAGGTTGCTTATCAAAGGCAACTCATCAAGAACAACTTCATCAAATAGGTTTCCATCAAGGACAACACATTGCATCATATCGCCGACAGTCTTATTTCATCAAGTAGGTTGCCATCAAGGACAACATATGCCAACAATCTCCCCCTTTGGACTTGATGGCAACCATGATGGTATTTGATCATCACAACAACAGATAGATACATTGATTATAATCATATGCAAACACCATGATATTCTCCCCCTATTCAAACACCATGCTACTCTCCCCCTTTGACATCAAGGGCAAAGGGCGGATCAAAGCCAAGACAATGTTTTTCTCATCATGTAGAAAGAAGAGCTCTGTAGATCTGATGTGCATTGAAGTTACCATGCTCCCTCTGAGTTCATGTTGAGTCTTCAACATAATATTCAATGAAGTACATGACTCTATGACCTTTCTTATCACCAAGGACTCATAATTACATCAATGATCCAACCAAGTGGATTGACATATGTGACACAAGTACCCAACCAAGTGGGTTTACACATTTTGACTCAACTACCCAACCAAGTGGGTTTACAGATTTGAACAAGCCCTTTACAAGACTGAATATTGCAATTTACATCATAGGTCTCAACATAACCTTTTCATCAAATTACAAATATGACTTTTTATAACCAAGACCAAAAAGACCTCAAGAGAGATCATATTTCAGAACCATCATAATGCCAACAATGCATTACATTCAGCAATGCTAATGCTCCCCCTGAAACTGTGCATCCAATGCATCCTTTCCACATGACCAGTGCTCCCCCTTTGCTTGTGCATCTTGAACACTTTCAACAGCAATTCATCAAGGCATCTTTATCGAGAGACATCAGAGAATGAAATAGAATTATGAAAACTAGAACACCACAAGAGATACCAAACAACATCAGAGATACCAAACAGCACTGCAGCTGTGCTGAAGAATGCTTACCCCAAGTAAAATTTGTCAACAACTAACCATACGCGGTTTTATTTACATAAACTCACGTATATACGCGACTTTCGTTCAAGAAACCCGCGTATCCAATTTAATCTTCTGAATTTAAGCAGTTCTGATTTTCTTGCAAGGCAGAGACTACTCCCAGCTTCTGTCTGAGATATTCGAACGCTTCCCTGGGCAGAGGTTTGGTAAATATATCGGCAACTTGTTCTTTGGAGGGAACATACTCCAACTTCACCTTTTGTTCAAGCACTTGTTCACTTAAGAAGTGATACTTGATGGGAATGTGCTTGGTCTTGGAATGCATAACAGGATTCTTTGAAATACTGATGGCACTTGTATTATCACACATAATGGAGACAGGAGGTGTGCACTTGATTTGAAAGTCTTGTAAGGTTTGCATCATCCAAATAAGTTGTGTGCAACATGATGCGGCAGCCACATATTCTGCTTCTGCTGTAGATAAGGCAATAGATTTTTGCTTCTTGCTGAACCAAGATACTAACCAGGGCCCCATATAGAATGCTCCACCACTAGTGCTTTTCCGATCATCAACATTTCCAGCCCAATCTGCATCAGTGTAAGCATGAAGAGTAATATCAGCATTCTTTGGATACCATAGTCCAAAGTCTTGAGTTCCTTGTAGATATTTGAATATTCTTTTGACAGCCTGAAGGTGAGACTCTTTTGGATTAGCTTGGAATCGTCCAACAATCCCAACAACATGCATAATGTCAGGTCTAGTCCCAGTGAGATAAACTAGACTTCCTATCATAGATATGCATTCTGGTTGATTCACCATGGGGGAATCATCATGAGAACTAAGATTACATCCGGTTATCATTGGTGTACTTATAGGTTTGCATTCTTCCATGCCATACTTCTTCAGAATTTGCTTAAGGTATTTTTCTTGTGATAAGAATATACCATCGGTAGTTTGATGCACTTGCAAACCAAGAAAGAATGTTAGTTCCCCAAGTAAAGACATTTCAAATTCTTGTTGCATGACAAAAGCAAATTTCTGACTCATAGATTTGTCATTACTTCCAAAAATGATATCATCAACATATACAACCACAATCAAAAGTTTATCATTTTCAATTTTTGTGTATAAGTTGCTATCAGCAGACCCCTTTGAAAATCCTTGTTGGTGAAGATATTTGTCAAGATGATAATATCATGCCCTTGGAGCTTGTTTGAAACCATATAGAGCCTTTTTAAGTCTACAAACAAGATTTTCATCATTTCCCAAAATGAATACTTTTGGTTGTTCTATATAAACTTCTTCTTCTAGATCACCATTGAGAAATGCAGATTTAACATCCATTTGATAAACTTTGATTTGTTGAAAGCTTGAAAAGGCAAGAAACATTCTTATGGCTTCAATTCTAGCTATAGGAGCAAAAGTTTCTTCAAAGTCTATACCTTCTTGTTGAGTATACCCCTTGCAAACAAGTCTAGCCTTGTTTCTTACAACATCCCCATTCTCATTTAACTTGTTTTTGAATATCCATTTAATTCCAATGACATTTTTGTTATGAGGTCTTGGTACTAATTCCCAAGTGTGATTCTTTTCAATTTGATCAAGCTCTTCATTCATGGCTTGAACCCAACATTCATCTTTGCTAGCTTGATTGACATTGTGAGGTTCAATAGTAGATAGAAATGCCAGATAGCTAGAAGATCCCACAAGAGTCCTCCTTGTTTGTACACCTGATCCCTTATCTCCCAAAATTTGAGATTCCGGATGATTCTTTTGAACATATCTGGATGGAGCCTTTTCAGATAAATCATCTTCAGGTTCTTCATTGGGTTCACTGTCTATATCATTGCTATTTGATGTAGAAGGACATAAGTCACCATCGTCTTCATTTGTTATCTTTTTTTCTTCCTTTGGGGCTGCAGGAGACTCATCAATAACAACATCAATACATTCAACAATCTTCCGAAGTCTTTTATTGTAACATTTATATGCTCTACTCATAGAGGAGTAACCAAGAAGTATTCCTTCATCTGCTCTAGGTTCAAACTTGCCAAGTTTTTCATCATTATTTTTGATAAAGCATTGACTTCCAAAAACTCTAAAATGCTTCACAGATGGAGAATTACCATACCAGAGTTCATATGGAGTTTTGTCACTATTTACACGAACATGTGCCTTGTTGAGAATGTTTACCGTTGTATGAGTTTATTCTCCCCAAAATGTGTCAGGTGTTCTCGAATCATCAAGCATAGCTCTAGCCATTTGTTGAACTGTTCTATTCATTCTTTCTGCTATGCCATTTTGTTGTGGAGTTCCAGCTACAGAAAATTGTCTTTTTATGCCATGTTGTTCACAAAATTCAAGAAATTCATTTGAAGTATATTCTCCTCCTCGATCAGATCTAAGACATTGGAGTTTTAGATCTACTTCATTTTCAACCAGCGCCTTGAAGATCTGAAATTTCTCAAATGCTTCATCTTTGTGCTTCAGCAACCCAATCCAACACATTCTAGAGAAATCATCAATAAATAAGATATAGTATTGTTCACCACAAGGTGACTTTTTCCTCATAGGTCCACATATGTCAGTATGAATGAGTTAAAGAGGCCTACTTGATGATCCTTCCTTGGCATTAAATTGCACTCTGGTCTGCTTGCCGAATTGGCAAGATTTGCATATGATACTTTCAGGTAGACTAATATTGGGAAGACCATGAACAGCATTAAGTCTACTTGATTTTTTGATTTGAGAGAAGCTTAGATGTCCCAACCTTCTATGCCATAGCCAGTTTTCTGAAGATTTACTCAAGTAACATTGTTCTTTGCAGTTCTTCAATACATATAGGTTGCTTGGAGTTATTTTTCCTTTTATGATTGTTTTACATGTATCAAGATCACGAACCACACATTCTTTTGAACTAAAGACAACTTCAATTCCTTGATCACACATTTAACTTACACTTAACAAGTTATGCCTTAATCCATCCACATACATGACATCATTAGCCTTCACCTTATCTTTTAGAAACACAAACCCTTTTCCTTTAATTACAGCAGGAGTATCATTTCCAAAAGTAACTTTCTTTTACTTTTCTAATGTACTATATGCACGAAGTTTGGTTTTGTCACCTGTCATGTGTCTTGAGCATCCGCTATCAATGTACCATTGATTTTCTTCTCCTTCTGCAAATAATGCTATGCCACAATTTTCAACCTGTAAATATTTCTTTTTCCATACTTTGGAACTTGAAGAAAAATGCTCTTTTGGCTGAACTTTGCTCCTGCATTCAGATTCTTCATGCCCAAATTTATTGCAATAAGCACATTCAACTTCATTTAGAAGAGGAGAAAAATTGTTATAGGTATTCTTCTTTATTTCAATATCAGTCCTTTTCTTTCTCGCTTCTCTTGTCATGATGGTTTTATATGCAACACATTGAACAACTTTGTGACCAAAATTGTGACATGAGAAACATTGTCCGTTGAAGAAGAAATTTCTGCGATCATGAAATCTTCTACTTGAATTTACCTGTTGATTGGTGTTTCTTTGAAATATATTCCTGTTAGTGTTCTTTGAATTGAGATGATCATGCTTTACCTGTAAAGATTCTTTATTCCCTTGTTGAGTGGCAGAATTTTGTAAACCTGCTGTAACTGCTTTTAGATAATTTGGTGCTGAAGCCTGACAAGATTCCCCAGTATATCCAAGACCTGTCTTTACAAGAGGAGAGCGTTGTACCTTGATAATCTCATTTAAGGTCTCTGATCCTTTAGTAAATCTAAGATTCAGAGTCTTTTCTTTCTCAAAATCTTTTCTTAGACTTACCACTTCACATTCTAATTTCTCAATGTGTTTCTTTGCTTCTTAAAACTGCCTTTTCATAGTTTCTATGGTTATTTTCCTTTCTTCTAAGAGTATTTTACATTCTTCCAAGTGTATTTTGAGTTGATTGTTTTCTTCAAGAAAATCATTGTCCTCTAGAGCATCCACAAAAGTATCATTTTCTCCTCTAGATTCAAATGCCATGAGAAGTCTAAGATATTGTTCACATTCTTCCTCACTATCAGATAACCCATCACTATCTTCATGAGTATAGTAACTTTTTCTAGTGCTAGACCGGTTCTTATTCCTTCTTGCTACTTCTTTCCCTTTTGTAGATATTTCTTTATAAAGACACTTAGCAGCATAATGACCAACTCTTCCACAATCAAAACATTTGAAAGGAAGCTTACCTCTAAACCGTCCTGTGCCAAGTTGAATTTTCTTTACAAAATTTACCACATCTTCTTCTAAGATATATCTTGATCCTTCTGCTTCTTGCACTTCTTTCCCTTTTGTAGAAGCTCTAAAGATGGCTTCTTTGACTTCAGATGGTCCTCCTCTTCTCATTTCATATGCAGTTAGTAGCCCATGAATTTGCACCACAGTAAGATTTTGAAGATCTTGTTTTTCTTCAAGAGCAGAAACTTTTGACTCAAATTTTGTCGTTAGAGATCTTAAAATTTTCTCAACCAAAGTAGATTTGGTTATTGTTTCTCCCAGATTTCTCATACGATTTACAACATCATCAAGACGTAAAAAGAAACTGGCAATACTTTCATCACTATGCATCTTTAAATTTTCATATTCAATTCTGAGAGTTTGGAGTTTTGCACTTTTTACCTTTGCATCACCTTCATAACTTAGAATGATTTTTTCCCACATTTCCTTTGCTGTATTTAGCTGCATAACTTTGACAAATTTAGATTCAGTCAGACTTCCCGTTATAGCATTGACCGCCTTTGCATTTGATTCATAATTCTTCTTTTCAGTCGGATCTGTTGGTATTGTAGCTGGATATTGATATCCTTGTTGAACAATGGCCCATACATTTGTTCCCATAGACTGAAGATAGGATCTCATCCTTGTTTTCCAGAAGATTAAATTTCTTCCATTAAAGAGGGGAGGCTTGATAGATGTTGTTCCATCTTGAATGCTCATCTTGCTTGATCTTCCTTCTAGCGGCTAAGCTTTTTCAGAAGGACCTGCTCTGAAACCAATTGTTGGGAAAGATACTGAGAGGGGGGGGTGAATCAGTATCTTGATTTGTCAATCAAATTTTTACTTTTCTTTTCTCAAAAACCCATACGCTGCTTTATAGAACATAACTAGCGTATATACGCGGATATCCTTAAGGAAACTCGTGTATGCTCAGATCTCTTATTATGCAGATAATTCTTATCTTAGATTATTGCATCATTCACTTATTAGATGTTAGTAAGCAGTAAACATGTACAATAAGAACAAAATAAATCAACACACATATGCATCACACATGAACACCAGGATTTTAGGTGGAAACCCAATTCAGGAGAAAACCACCGTTGTCGTCGTCTCAGTATTTAATATTTATTATAAAGAAAACATCTTACAACTGTGTACTGGCGCAGACTCATACCAGCACGCAGGCACCCACCTGCAGAAGGCTACAACCTTCTCTCGTTTACCAGCCTCTCCTGGAAGGGAGCTACAACCCCCTGCTCTCGTTTACCAGCCTCTCCTGGAAGGGAGCTACTACCCCTTGCTCTCGTTTACCAGCTATCACTGGAAGGGAGCTACTACCCCCTTACTGAAGGCTTCGACCCTCAGCACCACTGCAGACCACGTTTCATCAATTTTCAAACTGGATCAAATAGCTTCAACTCAACCTTTCATTTTTCAACAAACATACTTTTCCCAATGCTTCAAACTGAACAATGAAACCACTGTAACCAGAATATCAGATATTACCCAGACTTCAGAATAGATATGCAGAAACATATTCAACC
This sequence comes from Pinus albicaulis, assembly GCA_034641835.2. Lineage (NCBI taxonomy): Eukaryota > Viridiplantae > Streptophyta > Pinopsida > Pinales > Pinaceae > Pinus > Pinus albicaulis. The sequence continues at coordinate 227,103,639 of CM076576.1, forward strand.
ATGAGCAACCTTTAGTTCAAATTCCATACAAGCTTTTATTTAAACAGACCCGCGTATACACGCGCTTTTCATTAGACTAACCCGCGTATACATCTGTGCATTTTCAGTAAACCCTAGCTTCCCATACGTGCTTTTATCAGATCAGATCCGCGTATACACGCGCTTTTTCCACAACAAACTCGCATATATATCTGTAAATTAAAGCTTTTCAAAACAGACCAGATCTATAAGCTTACCCAGATTTCTTCATTACCTTCAGCAGACTGTGCGCCAGATCTTCACCAGTTCTTCTTCTGCAAATCATCTTAGAGATTCATCATCATCAGATCTAAGGATTTAGAAACATCCATGGGTGCATCATAGATTCAGATTTATCAATCAAGAACAAATTTCAATCATGCAGATATACTTTAAAGTGAAGTATTCATTCAATACCCAGATACATGCACACCCTTGCACAATGATCTTTTTCTCCTTATATAGGTTTAGCCTTTATCAATACCATGAGTCAAAACCACACCACTTCCAATGGTATTCCTGGACGGGACCAAATAAATAATCAAGCGCTCAATACAATGGGTCAATACCATGGTAACACCCCTTGGTATTCTAAATTTGGAGCGCAAAAGGGCATACGCGACTTAGCACGTACTTTTCCGCGTGCATACGCTACTTCGCCTTAACAAACCCGTGTATTCTTTGTGACACATCATATTTATCATTTTTCTGTCACTTCCTTTCTTCTGTTCCTTCTGAGTTGATCTGTATATACATCATCCTTCCCTTTAACACACAGATACATCATCCTTACATATTTAACACATAGGTTTCTTATCATAGGTAACTCATCAAGAACAACTTCATCAAATAGGTTGCCATCAAGGACAACACATTGCATCATATCGCCGACAGTCTTATTTCATCAAGTAGGTTGCCATCACGGACAACATATGCCAACATTCTGGAATAGGCATATTTGAGATATCTTCCCTCAAACTAGTCCTTCACATTATTCACTGTATAAGCCTTCACATTATTCAAACTAGGATAGTATTTTTTTTCCCTCCTTCTGTTCACCTGTTCCATTCATCACAAATGACAGACATTTGGACGAAGAGAGTAGCATGCCAATTTATAGTTCACTAGGTTTTTCCCTTCTTGTCATTTGTTCTTTGTGTACATAATTCTCCCAATGGTTCCTTGTGCTCACAATCCCATAGGTGTACATCCAACAAATGAGAAATGGAAGGAAATTTCTTATCAATTTAAGGTATAGATGGGTGCCTTTATTTGTTTTTCTTAGAACTGAACATATTCCACTTCTTTGGATTTCTTATCAATGCATCTATGTTAAATGTTGACAGGTGAAAAATCACTATCCCTTATTTGACATGGCTTATCAAGGTTTTGCATGTGGTGACATTGTATTTTCTGTTGATTCTTTCAAGTATATGATTGCCACCGACCTTGGATTGATGTCCTTATAGCTTCACAGGGCCTTATGAAAAACTAATAGCTATAAGCATGTGTTGTGAAACCAGTTCCAAAAATAGAAGAAAAGAGATACCAAGAAATAAGTCATTACATGAATGAACAATTCTTGGATGATACAATTGAAAAAACCTCCTTTCTATATATAGGAGTCCATGGGGCCACAATGTAATCCTAGTGGGGCCACAATGTCATCCTAGCCGACCTAACAATAATAATGTAAGGGCACAATAATAACAATATGGGGGTTACAAGGGTACAATAATAACAATAAGAGGGTTACACTAACAACAATAAGGGACTATAATAGTAATATAGGGACCTAACATGCTCCTCTCCTTCAAAAAAGTGTTGTCCTAAACGCTTGATTAGCTCCGGGTGCTTTTGTATAAAATTATCATCCTCCCATGTAGAATCTTCAGAGGGTAAGTTCTTCCATTTGATAAGATACTCTGAAATTGATCGGTTCTGTAGCTGTCGAGTTCTTGTTTTCGTGACTGCTTCAGGTTCCAATATGGTTTTTCCTTCCTCATCAAGTTCTGGCAATATTTCTTGAACTGGAATTTTGTCCCCTATAACCTTTTTTAAGCATGAAACATGGAAAACTGGATTCACTCGCGAAGAAGCAGGAAGCTCCAATTTGTATGCCATAGTACCAATATTTTGTAACACCTTGTGAGGACCATATTAGTTTGGCGATAATTTATTATCCTTCTTAGCTTGCTTGAGGGACATTTGTTTATATGGTTGTAGCCGTAAAAATACCCAGTCTCCCACATCAAAACTTCTCTCACTGCGATGTTGATCTGCCTGTTGATTCATTCGATTTTGTGCCAAATTTAGGTTATCCTTTAAGAGTTGGAGAACTTCTTGTTAATTCTCAATGTGATCCTCCACTGCTTGAACCCTAGAATTTTCCCTTAAAGAAGATGTGATGGACGGTGGATGATATCCATAAAGTGCCATAAATAGGGTCATTTTTGCTGCAGTATGTAAGGAAGTGTTATGCCACCATTCAGCGAGAGGTAACCACTTGACCAATTGTGCTTGCTTATCAGATACAAAACAATGAAGATAAACTTCCAAACATTTATTCACTATCTCTGTTTGACCATTGGATTGAGGATGATAAGATGAGCTATGAGGTAGTTGAGTACCCAAACAAGAAAAAAATTACATCCAAAAATTTCCTGTACAAATGGGATCTCTGTCACTTACAATAATATTCGGGTTTCCATGTAGCTTTTGAATTGTTTCCATAAATTCTGTAGCAACTGTACTTGATTTAAATGGATGAGATAATGCACAAAAGTGTGCATACTTGGTAAGTCTATCAACTACCACCATAATGACACTCATTCCTTTGGATTTAGGTAAACTTGTGATAAAATCCATTGAAATTTCCTCGCAATGTAGACTTGGAATGGATAAAGGTTGTAGAAGACCTGGGGTCTTAATTGTCTCAACTTTATTTTGCTGGCAAACCAAACATTCCACCACAAACTTTTGAATATCAGATTTAAGGCCATCCCAAAAAAATTCTTTCTTCACCCTATGGTAAGTTTTTAAAAATCCCGAGTGTCCTCCTAAAGGAGAAGTGTGCAATTCCAAAATCTTTTATTTTGTTTTTGGGAATTCTTTTAAAATAAACAAACGTCTATTTGTACCATAAGGAATCATTTTTCCAACTAGTTATCGAGATCAGGACTAGGATCTTCTTGCTGGCTTTTGGATGAATGTCCACATATGCATCCTTCTTCCATTCATCCCTTGCTTCGGTTATCCAATGCGGTTGGATAATAGAAATGTGCAAAGCAATGCTTCCACCTCTTCATCCTTTCTTGAGAGTGCATCTGCAACAACATTTAGCTTCCATTTTTTGTAGATGATTTCAAATTCATAACCCAAAATCTTTGTGACCCATTTTTGTTGCTCTTCTGAGGATAGTCTTTGTTCCAAAAAGTGTTTAAGACTATCATGATTAGTTTTTACCTTGAAGTTTCTTCTCATTAGGTAAGGTCTCCATTTCTTTAGTTCATGTAGTATTGCCAACATTTCCTTCTCAGAAATAGCCTTTTGTAAATACTTTCCTTTGATTGAACGACTTTCGAAATCAATGGGTCTTCCTTCTTGCATTAAAACAACACCAATTCCATTTCTTGAGGCATCACATTCCACGATAAAGGTTTTTGTGAAGTCTGGTGTAGCTAAGACTGGTGCTAGGCACATTTCCTCTTTAAGATGTTCAAAGGCCTTAGTTGCTTCAAGAGTCCATGAAAATGCATATTTCTTTAATAATGTTGTTAGAGGTGCTACTATTCTCCCATAATTCTTAACAAACTTGTGATAATACCCTGTTAACCTGAGAAATCTGCGCAATTGCTTTATGGTTGTGGGGAATTTCCATTCCTTAATGGCTTTAATTTTGTTAGGGTCTAACTTAACACCCTCGTGAGATACAATATGACCTAGGTATTCAACCTCTTGTACTCCAAAGAAACATTTGGATGTTTTTGCATATAATTGGTTCTCCTCCAATAATTTGAGCACTCTGTCAACATGTTGAACATGATCCTTCCAAGACCTGTTGTAGATTAATATATCATTAAAAAATACTAGCACAAATTTTCTAAGGGTTTGAAAATGGAATTCATCAACCCTTGAAATGTAGAAGGTGCATTGGTAAGGCAAAAAGGCATGACCAAAAATTCATAATGACCCTCATGAGTTCGAAATGTTGTTTTCGGAATATCTTCAGTCTTCTTTCTAATTTGATGATATCCTGCACGAAGATCCAACTTGGTAAAATAAATTGCTCCATGTAATTCATCCAATAATTCATCAATCACGGGAATGGGAAATTTATCTTTAATAGTGAGCTTATTGAGCTCTCTATAATCCGGACACATGCGCCATGATCCATCTTTCTTGTGCACATTACTACTGGAGCAGAGAAAGAGCTTTGACTAGGTTGAATTATACCAGCCTCTAACATTTATGCAATCATACATTCAATTTCGCTCTTTTGGACATAAGGATATACGCTGGGCACGATGTTTGACGGAACACTGGAAGCAAACAGTTTCCATGATCATGATCACGAATAGGTGGGAGTCCTTTGGGAGTATCAAACACCTTGGAATGATTGTCCAAGGCTTTTTGGAGATATGGAGAAATAGATGATTTTGATGTTGGAACTTCTAGTGAGCATAATTGTGCAATTACACCCCGTTGTTCTTTCTTGAGAAGATTTGTCATGACATTAGAGCTTATTATCTTTCCTGGATTCCCTGCAATACCCTGTAATTTGATTTCCTTTCCTTCCGAAAAAAAATTTCAAGAAAATTTCTTGAAAATTAAAAACTATCGTCTCCAAAGATTGTAACCATTGTACTCCTAGTACAACATCAACACCTCTCATTGGGATGGAAAGCATTGGACTATTCAATACATATTCCCCCATGGATAGCTTGATATTATGGCATTTTCCAGAGCAATTTATAGTTCCTCCATTTGCAACCATCACTTGACATTCCGGTGATGGGTATAGGAAACAATTCAATTCCTTGGCTACCATACAATGAATAAAATTATGGGTACTACCCGAATCAATCAATACTATTACCTTTTTCTTCTTGATATGTCCTTCTATCTTAAGAGTTTGAGGAGTGGTAATTCCTGCCAATGCATTACATGATATGGTCGGACTCATTTCTTCTTCTTCTAGTGTTTCTTCCTGGTGTATATCCTCTACTTTTGAAGTTTCTTCTTCATTTTCTTCCTCCTCTTCACAATCTATGTAAAATAATTTCTTCTCAACGCACTTATGAACTTTGGTGTATTTGATATCACAACTGTAGAAAATCCCTTTTTCTCTTTTTTCTTCCAATTGTTGTGGTGTCAACCTTGTAGGTTGTGGAAGTATAGGAGTAGCAACACTTACATATTTATAGATGTGAGTGGTAGGCTTCCTTGTTGCCATAATTTTACATTCAATTTTTCTTGCCAACCTGAATGCCTTCTCCAATTAATTAGGTTCCCAAACATGAACTTCATGTTGGATGTTATCCTTTAAAGTCCCTATGAAGACATCAATCTTGTGTTCCTCTAGAATACCAGTTACCCTTATAGTCAATTTTTGGAAGTCCTCAATGTGCTCTGCCACTAAACCCTTTTGTTTGAGATTTATCAATTGGCTAAAGAAGGTGTTTCTCTTTGTATCTTCATAATGTGCTATCATTTCCTCCGTAAAAATTGACCAAGTGAAAAAAAAATTACGGGAGCAAAGCCATCGATACCATACAAATGTATTTTGTTCTAAATGTAAAGTTGCAATGCATACTTTTGTGTGTTTTGCCCATTATTGAGATCAAAATATTGCAACATCTGTAGTATCCATGTTACGGGATCCTTGCCATGAAATTTCCTCATATCCATCTTTGGAATATGGTGGTTCTTCAATCCAACATTATAGTTTATAAAATCACGATTAACATTTGTTTTTTCCTCATCATGAGTTTCGCTATTAGGAACCATTTCTTGTATCAATTTTGACAAACCTTCCTTCAAAACTTCCATGTCTTCCTTCAAACCTTCCATTTTTTTTCTTCCATACCATCCTTCAAACCTTCCATCGTAGCTTCCATACCTTTCTTCAAACCATCCATCTTAGCTTCCACGCTTTTCTTCAAAAAAATCCATTTCATTTTTTGTTTCTCTTTGCAAGAGCGATATTTGGTGCATTTTCTCTTGTAATTTTGTTATGTCATGTTGCATTTATTCATCTTCATGAGCCATAGTAGAGCCTTCTGAAGGCTTAATGGGTGTTGAATTCCTTTTAGGGGAGAATTTTAGAACCCAATACTGATATCTATTCTACAATATGCCCTTGGAATCAATTCAAATTGATTCTTTAAACAAAACTTATGCAATTCGGAAAACAATACACACCTTTTTCTTTATTTTGAGGAGCTCGATATTGAAATTCAATTATCTCTGTGATTATGGATCTTCAATATCTAAAATTTGGCCCTGCAGTAGCCCTCTGAATCCTTTTTCGAATGCCACAGGTCTGACCTGATTTGGTTTCTTCAAGGAAAAGTTATCTCCAATCTCCCACAATGACCTAATTATGGATTGGTTCAGTAGAGTGAACTTGTACGAATTTCCACGTATCACTGTTTGCTCCTTTGGCTCTGAAATTGATAGAAAATAAACTAAATTCCATGTACTTCCAGCCACTTTTTACAAAATTCCAATATGATGCTCAGAGAGAGAGTTATGAAGATTTTATCATGATCACCTCTTTGAGATGAAATTCGGGAGCCTGAAAACGACCTAACTTCCACAGATCATATCTCCGAAAATATTGCGAACCAAGCTCTAAAATTTTGCGACGATCGTCCTCAGGAGTTCGGCTTTGCACTCTAAAATTTTTAGCTTCTGAACCTTTGTAGAAAAATAGTTATAGTGAAAATTCCACGATGACCTATTTGGTGTAACGAAACCCTAGAATCCAAAGCTCTGATACCAAATGTTGTGAAACCAGCTCCAAAAATAGAAGAAAAGAGATACCAACGCCTTAGAAATAAGCCACTTCGAGGGGGAAACCTCCAATACATTACATGAATGAAAAATTCTTGGATGATACAATTGAAAAAACCTCCTTTCTATATATAGGAGTCCATGGGGCCACAATGTAATCCTAGCCGACCTAATAATAATGATGTAAGGGCACAATAATAACAATATGGGGGTTACAGGGGTACAATAATAACAATAAGGGGGTTACACTAACAAGAATAAGGGACTATAATAGTAATATAGGGACCTAACAACATGTCACTGTTTCTTTCTAGCTTCAACATTTGATTGATGACTATATTGCTTCAGGTCTGTTTTCCTTGGATCTTTCAAACTTCATGACAGTGATCAAATATATATGAGATTGGTGACTACCACATGTACTCAGTCACCACAGGATTTTAACTTTGTAAGAAGAGTACAGTACCAGTGTCATGAGGACACATATTTGAAGAAGAGATGTATTCTATCACAAAGATAGAAATATCTATGCTTCAGACTTTTGACAAGTTTAGAATTATTGACAGGGATCAACTGTATGCCCAGAAGAGGACCTTAATTAATTTGGATTGGTGCTTCTTTTAGTCATTTTTTATTGTTGGGAAGTTTTTCTTACTACAACAGAAAGCAATTGGAGTCGTGTTTTAATGACTGGGCAATTTTCCTTGCTACAACAACAAAGAAATGGGGTTGTGTTTTGATTATTGGGCAGTGTGTCTTGCTACAGTAGCAAGGAAATGGAGCCATGTTTTAATTACTGGGAAGTATATCTTGCTACAGTAACAAGGAAATGACCATCGCTAAACTTCACATCTAGTGGCTCAACACTATTACCATCACTAACTTATTTCCTATTGACCACCAAACTAGTGGACTTATCCAACTTTGGTGTTTGTGTTAACCAACTGAAATTAGTTGTGCATTTTTTCTTTAAAATTTTGCAAAATATAGTTGAGTCATGGAGTATTTTACACTGTAATGGTAACATAAGACTAACTGGTATAATTTGTGTGATTTTCATATATAGTTGGTCTTTATATGAGATATTTCCATCACTTGAGTGTGTAACCATGCTAAGCACTAGTACAACGACATTCCATTCTTGATATGGTAAGATTCTTGGACATGTTAATTCCTTTGTGACGTGGCATTTCCATGGTGCTTTTGATGTTTATTTCACAAGGAAAGCTTCATGGATGGTAGATCATAATAGGTATGTCAATTATGTGTACACTCGAATATGAGATTAATATTGTCATGTTATTGGTTTTGTTCTATCATAATACCTCTCTTGTATGTACTACAAGAGTAATCACCCTATTTAATGGTTTATAATTGGGTATACACTTGATGACCCTTCCCACATGCACCATGTATTAAATGAATGCAGGTATAGAAACGTATAGAGGCCTCCCTTTGAGGCAAAAAATAGGACTTCTTTAGAGGTAGCAGTATGAAATGATAGTTGCAGGTTTCATTTCCCTCTTTACAATCCTCTTGTGTTGGCTCCCTTGGAGGAATTTCAAGCATAGCCTTCCAGTCTTGTAAATGCAACCAACGGGTTTCAAACCTATAGAACACATCTAATAGAACAATGGTGTGGTCCTTTTCATTTGGTTGAAAAATAAGTATACGGACTGGTCTTATTCACACATGCATAAATCCTGGATCCTTATGTTATTGCTGAGTAGGGTGCCATTGTAGGTAGATCAAACTTGAGGTGATAAAATAGGTTCTTTGACATATGAAAAAGTATCTATAACCCATCAAGCATAACTGAATATCATAATCATCAAGTAATACCAAGTGACATATCACTGATGTCTGATACTCTGTTGAGTATCAGTTATTACCCTGGAGTAATGCCACATCGGACTATAGAGGGATTGCATTTATCCAACATTATTTAGTCCAATATCCTTTCCATAACCATCTATCAGATTTGCAAAGTCTTATTTAGCACTATTATCTATATCAATAGAGAAAGGTACATCACATCACTATGATTTAACTTATAGGCTCAGCCTAACTGGTAAATAATTTCTTTGGCATAAATGATTCTCTGAAATTTCTACTCTCGGCCTTGTGGTGGAATATTAAATCAAACGAGAGATATTTTAGAATGATTTACATCTTTTTTGGCTCATTAATATTTCTTTCGTTAATCTTTGTTCCATCCAAAACACTCTTCAACCACTTTGGTGAATGATATTCCTTTATTCGCAAACTGTGTGGCAAGACATTCCACCTTCTTTGGCATGTTTGCAGGCTCTCATCTCCCAATAGTCTAAAGGTATCTTCAAAATGAATTTTTTCCTACTCCTATTTTTTTTGTAGACAATTGTCATCGGTCAATCTTCTACTATAATCATTTGGTTAATAGTGATAATGCAAGCGCCTTGTAGTTATTCCATGATCCACAAAGGTTATTAATCTCTTTCTCCATGGTCCTTTTGATTTATTCTTCCATGGTCTATTCACGAATCATACAGGAGGCTAAGAAATAAATTTCACATCACCTAGCTGAGAGTTGGGGTCCCACACATTCATAGCAAGCAGTATTGAATTATCCATATAAAATTTTGCCATCTTATCCCTATCTTGAATGTTACACCTAAGGAAAAAATCAATGAATGTTTTGATGTTTTGGAAAGGAGGGGATCCTTGTTGGGCTAATACTCTAGTCTAAAATTGGCACCACTATTATTTGACGAATAGAGAGTATGTTTTTAATGGATGTATAGAGTGTGTCTACTAATATTTCCAACCTTGATTTTGATCATCCAAATACATTTCTTGAAAATTTGTTAGTCGCCTTATTGATTCCTGTGAAGCTGTTCCCAACAATCCAATTTGTGAAGAAGGTAATGATCCCATCTCTGTTGATCTAGACCCCAAAAACTTGATGGAAAATTTCCATCCTCACAGGATGAGCATTGATATGTAAATTCACTGGGTTGCGTCATAGTCCGATCGCAGTAGATATATGGATCTCAGATTTTTGGGCTCCAAATATGTAGGGACAACTCTCTGTTTTTGCACTTTGAAGAGGTGTATTTTTCTTTCTTGTTGATATCTAAAGAATATTAGGATTTAATATTTTGCTCAAGTCCTTATTTTACAGGATTCTAGGCACTAATGCACTGTATCTAAATCCTTGGTCTCTAAACTTCAATCCAATGGAGGAATTCTCCTCGTTTTGTTATGGGTTTGCATCCCCTTTTTTTGTAGATCTTTTGGGACAAGGCTATTCTAAAGGATATCGATAGTGACTTTGGGAAGTTACTTGAAGTGGCAGAACACAAGGGATGCCAATTTTTGTGTCTTGTATTTGTGTTGAAGTCGAGTTGGATAAAGGTCTCGTGGAGGCCATTCCTCTATAACTGGATGAGAGGATCTTCCTCCAAAAATTGTATTACTATCAACTACCTTTCAAGTGTAATATTTGCCACATATTTGGGAATTTTTTTAGAAATTTCTAGCAGGATTCTCATTCTGCTCCTAATCAATCTTAGGGGAGAAAGGAACAAAGCAATGAATAGGATCAATCTCAATTTAGGCTAGTGATGATTAAGAAGAAAATACAATTTGTAAAATCAAAGAATCAAAAGCTCCCATGATTGATACGTCTAGGTCCAGTTGATTTCATGCTATAGGAATCTCAAATATGTAAGAATAAAACCAATTTCTTCAATCAAAGAATCAAAAAGCTCCTAAGATTGATCCATCTAGCTACACTTAATTTCATGCTCAAGGAGTCTCAAAGAAGTAAGAAGAAAAACAAGTTGTATAATCAAAAAATAAAAAAGATCCCAACATTGACCTGTCTACGTCCAGCTGATTTCATGCTTTAGGGGTCCAAAGGTGTTCAGGATGACTAAGGAATGAGGGGAGTCATTTCCTCAAATGGGCACACCCCAAGCACAAAGGCACATTGATTCCAAATGTAGTGTAAACCTCCAAGCAGGGTCCCCTATAGTAGAAGTGGAAAAATGATATTTCAGTCAGCTGATGACATCAAGATATTTAAACTACCCAAGCCAAACAATAATATGAACAACACCTCATTCATACAGTCACAGAAGAAGAGAGAAGAATGGAAAGAAAATGAGAAAGGGTTAGTCCTCAAAGTTATGCTGAAAATAGTGCTCCTTATAGTGCACTATACTGAAAATAGTGTGTTTGCCTTGTAGAATGGTACTTTGGAGCAGGTTAAAAAAACTTGTTAGTATTCTCAATGAAGTAGAAGTGCCATCTAAAGATGTTGTGGGTAAGTATGTAGTAGATAAGGCCCCTTGGAATCTGGACTGTAAATTCATTCTCAGTGTTAGTGTCCCGTGATTTGGCAGATTGGCTAACCAAATGACAAGGTAACATCAGACCAGTCTTTGGAGTCCTAGGACCTATCCTTTCTGGACTCAGAGAGGGCTCTCTCTATTGTGCGAAGGATGTGAACTTGTTCGCTTCGGATGATTGATTTTAGTCTAGTTGTTTAAGTACAACTTGTTTGTTTGTTTTGGGTTGGGGTAAGATGATTAAGTAGGATAGGTGGAATGAGAGAATATAAAATGAATAGGGCTATGGGGTCAGCTGAATTCAAGGGTGTCTAAATGATGAAGCAAAGTGTATTGCAGGGCTGATTTAGAAAGGTTAATGGATCCTTTAGGTGATGTATGAGGTGAACATTAAGTTTGGTGAAAAGACCTAGAGGTCTTATACATCTATAATTTGAAACAATAACTCATGAGGTATGGAAAACCATTAATCTCTATGAACAATACTCAAACTGATAAACATACAAGATGAACAATCCAGTGGTACATAGAAGCATTAGAACACCTAAATTTAGAAATGCACCTTCAGATTTTTGAGAAAACACATAAGATAAACAAAAAATTCAATATATGGAGAGGGAACTCCTAAACAGCATATATCAAACTATCTGGAACTCTGAAACAAGTTGATGAGCAAGGGCAAAGGGCAAGATCGAAACAAGACCTCTTTGCATTAATCTAATCAATCAGTATTCCATAGGAAAGCTTCACAATAAGTTTTTGAAAACTTTAAATAAGCAGGGCATGCTATGAATCATATTTATAAGCTAACATACTAATCATTCATGACACAAAGAACAAGTTTTAGTGGGCCTAAGGAGCCATCAAGAATTCCTTAAGATGACTAAAAGAAGAAAACATCAAAACTATAGCAAACAGGAGGTTTGAGGTGCTTCCATGAGAATATCTCAACCTATACTTTTCTGATCTACAGCAAGCAAGCAGACTGAAACAAAATGAGGACAAGAAAACACTAACAAGTTATAAAAACATCACCATTCACCAAGCTATGGAATCCTCCAAGCAAGCTTCTCCAACATCAAGCCACACAAGTCATTCATTCACTTCATAAAACCAAATATCTTCTCCAAGCTCATAAACCATGTATTTCTCTATAACACATCAATTCCCAACTGTTTACAATGAATCCTCATGGCTTATATAACAAGCAAGGAGTAAGAGAGCTCACTAGAGCATCTAGAAGCCTATTGGCCAAAAAAAATGTCCTAACTTGTCCTTCAGGCCTTGCAAGGTCCAAGGCACAAAATATCTTCCAAAATATCTTTTCCTGACTAAAAAAGCAAAAACATTGACTTTTAGGCTCTTACATACATGAGGAAACTTGCCTAATGCACATTTTCTGAGTCACACACAGGAACGTAGCATACTGTCTAAAAAACTTGAAAATTTTCTAGGAGCGCAGCACCAAAAAAGGTCTTTTTGCAACAAAGTTTTGGAGGCCTTCCCGATGTCAGAAAAGGATCCATGATGGCCGTTGGAAATATGTAGATGTCTAATTTTAAAATATACCTTTGTTTCCTCAATATTACCTCTGCAAGTTTCCCAAAAAGTAGAAAAAGTCAAGGTTTCCAGAAGCGCAACACCTTATCAGAAAAGAGGGCAGAAAGGTGAAAAAATGAGTGTTTTTGGCCCTTTTGAGGGACCAAAACAACTCCAATTGAGCTGAAATTTGGTGAGAATACTCCTCTAATGATAAGGAATCCAAAAATGTAAGCTTCTCCTCTGAAAGTGCCCTAGGAAAAAGCGCAGCACCCAGGGTGCTGCGTTCCTAGGCTTAAAATTTTACAAAAAACAAAAACTTGTTCAATTTTGCTCAAATTTGGTGAGTGGGTCCCTCAAGGGTCCTTAGAGACCTGCAGTGAAGCTTGAGCCAAAATTCCAAGCCTAGCTTGGTCTTTTCCATCATTTGTTGTCGGGCCCTTCCTTTGGGCAGTTTTTGAGCTTTTTCCTTGCAAACTAATTTCTCTTTTTGTAGTGCTCAGCCATCTTTCTCTAAATGTATATTTTCCCTTTCAAGCCATGATTTTTTGTTATGCTCAATTTCCAAGGCAAGGAGCTCGGTGAGAGGAAATTATTGGGCTTGGGCTGATTCTTCCTCTTTATGTTTTTCCAAAGCTTTCCTAAGACCCATACTCCTAGGTCTCCTTCTTGTTTTCCCCTCTTCATCACTGCTCTCCTCATAAGTGCCCATGTACTCCTTCAATTTCACTTGCGATATTTGAGCCTCTCTCTTGTATTTGAGTGCCTGGGCTTCATAAATGGCTAGCTGGCCACTCATTTTCTTATTTTTCATCTGTAGGAAATGAATAAGATCTTTTGACCTTTCCAGCTCAACCTCCAAGTCTCTGATTTGTGCATTCTGGTCCTGTAGGAGAGAATTAACTATCCTTGTTTCATTTTCCTCATCACTGTCTATGTGAATGAGTTCAAATTCCCTCTCTTCCTCATGATTTCTTTCCTCTTCTTCCATTGTTTACTTGACTTTTTCCTTTATTGGCTTTTTACCCTTGTCCTTCATTTGCTTTTTAGCCTTGTCCTTCATTTACTGTTTACACTTGCTCTTCATTGGTTTGGTGATTTTTTCCTTCACTGGTTTTGAGGAGGAGTGCATGGCCCCTTGCCTTTTGGAGGTAGCAAACACATGCCTCCTTCCTCTCTGATAAGTGATGGTGAAAGGTTCCATAAACTTTGTTTGCAAACTTTGATTATTGACAATATTAGGACTGTATCCTCCTTGAAAAATTCTCTCTGTGTGTATATCCTCCCTACCTTGCTACTGGTTGTCCTTTGGATCAACATTTTCAACATTTTTCATGCTTTTGTCACTATCAAGACCCTCAAAACCGCTATGCTCTATTTCTGCAATATCAGAGGAATTTGTGCTTGGCATGTCTTCACTTTCATGAATATTCTCCTCCTCACCCTTTTCATTACTTTTTTCACTGCCAACTTCATTTTCTGCATCACTGCATTCATTCTTTGGACTTTTGTAATCATTTCCTTGTTTATTAAAAACAATTTTAAAATATGTTTCTGGGCTTCCCTTGTCATTTTGGTCACTGTCATGGCTTTCTTTTGCTTCCTCGTCATTGCTTGCTATAGTGTTTTTAGAGCCTTATTCTTCATTATGAGACCCATTTATTTGGCTCCCTTGACCATCATCTGTATCACTGCTTCCACCTCTATTTTCTTCTTGATCTACATCCTCATCCCTGCTTTTTCTTTGACTGTTTTGCTTTTGGTCATTACTGCTTTATTCTTGGCCATCTCCCTCTTCTTCATTTTCTCCCTCATCTTCATCATCATCTCCCTTACTACTTTCCTCATGATCACCACTGCTTCTTCAAGGCCACCACTGCTTTCTTCAAGGCCATCATTGCTATTCTCATGATCATCACTGCTTTCTTTAAGATCATTTTTCTTAGGGGAAGGTATATGATGAAGGTTTGTTTGGGAAAGTGATTCGTGTGAAGAAGATGAACCAAGGTCAGTGGAGGGAAATGGAGGTGTATGAGGAGGATTTTGAGAAGATGATTCATATTTTTCAAAGGGATGGAGGGCGAAGTTGTTAATTCATATTGGGTGATAAAGACCTCCCAATTAATGCCTTGTTGCTTTAATTGGTATGAGACAATTACTTTGATAAGAGAATGATGAAACAGGCTTGAGATTTTTTGGGCTGGAGGCCTCTTTCGCATGATGGAGGACATTTTTTCAATTCTTTTTCAGAGGTAGTAAGGCATGTGCAGTAGCTTGGTCTTGGTGAAATGCATGAGAAGTCTAATATGATAGGAATAGGCTCTGGATAACCTACCCTCACAGGCAAATTATTTCATGATGATCTTCATAAGGGGGGCATAACTGTCCAATAGATGATAAAAAGGAAAAATGGCTTTACATTCAGCTTGACAACTAGGTTTTAAGAATGGATGATAATGGGCCAAGTCAAGATGTTTCTGTTTAAACCACCTTTCTCCTATGCAAGGCCTTTTAGTGGCCTCAGAGATGGCCCTGGTGGTTAACTCAAATCTTACCCCTACTAGATGTACTTTATGCCTGTGAAGTTTTAAGGCAAATAACTTGTTCAACTGAGGGTGACTTTTGATCTATTGCACTTTGTTACAGAACTCATAGCACCCTAACTCTTGGAAACAGGAAAGAATAAAAGGGGAGGCTATCAATTCTGCAGTGCTTATGGGTTCAAACCTATTGGGAATTCCTCCTTTCTTTTGCTCTTTTCTTGGACTTGTCTCTTCATTTAGGTCAACCCTCCCTTCTTGAGACATGGTGTTTCCTTCACCCCTTCCTCCAAATCTTTAAACATAAAGGATTTTTTCTTGTGAAATAATGGGGAAAAAGGTTTTAGGAGATGCTAAGCTTTTAAACAAGGTTAGGAGACTTAGCAAAAAGTAGGTTAAGCTTCCTTTTCAATTTTTCTTCAAGCTTTCTTTGACACCAATTTGGATCTACTTGCCACCCTTATCAGTTATAAAATTTGTGAAGAGGTGATAATTTAGGGAAAATACCTCTCAAAATTGTCTTCTGCAGCAAAAAGATGTCATTTCTGAGCTTTCTGGGTAGTTTGGGCGCCTCTGCACACTTTTTGGATGATGTTGTGTTTTTATGCCAGGAGCGCAGCACCCTGGGCAAGCCTGAACGCAATTTCGTTCAGCGCTGCACGCCCGTGGCAGGAGCGCAACATCGTTGTCCCAAGAGGGACTAAACGCAGCATCGGGCAGTAGAGGCAGTGGTGAACGCACAGCGTGGTTGGCGGGTGAGAGCTGCACACGATGTCGGGCGGTAGAAATGAGTGCCAGAGTGCAGCAACGGGTCGGCACCCTGCACATTGTTTCGGGTGGTTACTTCTACATGCTGGGCGAGACTAGAAGAGCCCAGCGCCCACCTACAGGCGCAGCGCTCAGAAGGAAATTACACTGGCAGTAGCTAGAGGCGCACAACGTCCACCTACGGGAGCGCAACACTAAGGGAATTTTGCCCGAGGATACCTGCAGAAGCCGAAAATTTGCACTCTGTCTTTGCAAAAGGTGAAATGAAGGGGGGAAAGAGTTATTGTAGTATTAATAACCCTTTTTTGAAATAATTAAATTTAAAAACCCTCATTCTAAAGTCCCCTTTGCACCTTTTTCTTTTGCTGCTTTATTTTTTCCAATGCCTCTGACTGCCTTTTCAGTATTTTAACCACTGTCTTCTTTAGCACTTGGGCAATTGGTTAGGCTCATGATGGCTCACACTTGTTGTGAACATCTGCAGAGTGATTAAAACTATATTTTCTTCCATACCCTTTGAAACAAACCTTTAACTGTTCCTTTGTAAAAAATTTAACTATCAAACTTGATTTTGTTTCTTCAGTGCAATGGCACACAGTGCCCCAATACCTCATTCTTTGACCCTTTTTAGACTTCAAATATCATCCTTTGATTTAGTGGAGTTTGTGCCCTTTTTACCCAATCTTAAAAAAAAGTTTAGGAATTCCTTTTTACACCCTCTGCTGTTGATGAAGGAGGTGCTCATTTCCACTTATCATGCCTATTTGCTCAATATCCCAATTTTGAGATTTTAGGGATATCCAGTAAGACAAACAAGGCTCTCTTCAGAGTTTTTCTTTTAAAAGGAAATATATATTTGAATTCACTTCTAATGACCAATAAAGTATGCAATGCTTATTTGGAGGGTTGGAGGAAATCTTTAGCCTTTGTAGCCCAAATAATTTTTCATTGTTTGGTAACAATAGTCATATATTTGCATTTTCAACCAAAACACACCTACTGTTTTCTTCATGAATGTGATTGTCTTTCTTGATGTTGGTCTTAGTCTTTACCTTTAATTTATGGCTCATCTGATAAATTTTTTGGTCTTGTTGTAGGAATGTGGCAAAGGACAATTGTCCCTTTACCAGCTTCATTATTGAGGCAAAAATCCTTTCCAATGATCTCTTTGTTGTAATGCGCCATGTTGCTCATATGCCACTATCCTTTTGAAATTTACACAGACCTTTTGATGAGCAGTACTTTTACCACTTATTATGAGCTCTTGATCTTCCCTATAGCCTCCAGCTCATTTTACCTTTTTATCAACTGCAAATGACTTCATGAATTCTCTTAGGTGTCTTTCTTTGCCTCTGTTTTGCTTTAGACTAATCTTCAAGGCATTCCTGCAGAAATTCTTGGATATGACAGTCTATTCCTTTGCAGATTTGTTGTTGGATCAAGAGGGTGCCTTTGGAGGTTGCTTAAGTACATCTTTAGATAATGATAAACCTCAACTCAGTTTTCTCTTGAATTTACCTTTGAATTCCTATGGAAGTAATGGAATGAGAACCATGATAGTGCACTGACCTAAGAAAACCTATTTGACTTAGGTTTTAGAATGGGTTTCTGACTGAATGTTTGAATCAGGGTTTTGAATGAAGAAACAAGGTTTTGACACTCTACTTATGCACCACCATCCTATAAAACTAGACAATTTTGCTTTGCTTCAAAGGGTTTTTTAGACATGACCTTTGAAAACACCATTGCTTGAGGCACATGGTGAATAGGGGAAAATTTTTGGTTGACTTGGTGAGACAAGGGGTGAGAAATATAAGGCTTAGGAAAAAAGAGACATAGGGTTATAGGCAAGGGTAAAAAATATAGAGAGAGTGAGGGACACTAGTCCAGGATGGGGTTTTATCTGGATAAACAGAATGACCATGCTTGAACAGAGAGGAGGGATAGTGGAAAGTTTCTCTTTGAGGAGATTTCTAGAAGACACAATGATTCTTGAATTTTGATTTCTAGAAATCTAAGACAAAGCATTTAGTCATCTAAAACAGGTGAAAATTACTGATGACTAACAATGGCTCCACTTGGGGAGGGCAGCTCCTTTTCAGGAGGTGTCCAGAATTTAAGATCTCTAGTTTATGAAGACCAGTTCCTCATCCATTGGGCGGATTCTCTCTTTTCTTTTGTTGATGCTTTCTCTGAAGTAGGAATTTTGAAACTCTGAAAGCATGATTAGCTCAACTTCGCCTTTAGCTACCCAACCTACTTGCCTAACATTTTTTCTTCCTTGGGTGCACTTGAACTGGCAAACCCGTTGACATTTTATTTTGAAAATGGAAACAAACTATCTACTTAAACACTTATCTCTTTTGGGAGTTCAGATTGAGCTGTTGAACTCCTTTAATTATCTATCTATTCTACTCAACTTTCAAGGTTAAACTGTTTGACAGGATTTATTCACTAAGCTAAAAACATGACTAAATCAGGATTAGACAATCTGATTTATCATGGGTTTGCGGCATAAAAACAAGCTGCACACAAATGTCATTTTTGTACAAAATAAGATTTAGAAAAATCAGGGCTAGGATACATAGTTTGATGTTCATCCCTATTTTCCTCTTTGGTTATGTTTTGAGCATGTGGAACCAATATCTTTCTTTTCCTAATCTATTTTCTTCGATAAGTCAAGCTTCAATAATTTGACCAGCATTCTTTCACTAACTTATCAACAATAAATTGAAAACATGTTCAGCCATGATTAGGCTAGATGATTGAACAAGACCTTCTTTCAGAACAAGTAGTGGCATTTAGGCTTGCAAATTTTCAGTATCACTATTTTTTGGGTATGGGGCTGTACCCCTTTTTCAAATCTGCCCTCTTTTTCTACTTTTCTTTGTTTTTTGTTTTTTCATTTTTTCAAAACAATCTAGAACTAAAAGGATACTCAGAAGGCTAAGCTTATTTCGCATACCTATATATCCTAATCTAAACTATACATGAAAGACATTTATTTGGTGAACTGTCTTTTCTAATATAACCAGTCAAGTAGATGATTGCATGGGTGATCTTGTTTCAGCTCTTTGAGGATGCTGAAGAAATCAAAAGGCCACTTTCACCTCACTTGTGCTTGAACAGTAGTGCCTAAAATTCTCTTTAAACCTTGCATCAAACTATTCTTGGTAGAAAACACTCCTCTTTTAGATTTCTAGAGGAAAACAACAAATGGATCTTGGAATGATACCTGATCTTGAGGACTTGAGACATAAACTTCATCTAGGACTACTCCTTCTTCCACTTGGCTATGCTTGGGACTCTTTTGGGAAAGAAACTCCACCTCTTCCTCATGATCATATGAACTGGTAGATTCATCATATGTGGCAATGTTATCCTCTAAAAAACCTGATGTGATTTGATAAAGTGGGCTGAAATGTGTGTGAAGGGCATCATATTGATGAGCAGGAGCACTCTTTGGCAACAGATCTTCTTGAGAAATAAGTGCAGCAACTTTCTTGTGATCATAAATTTCCATGCCTTCATCGGCAATTTGTAATCCAAAGGAACTTGGTGATTGCGTATCTAGAGCTGAGAAAAGTTCTATGTCATAAATGATTTCCTCAACCATTTCAGGAGGATGCTTCTAATTTACAACTAGTTCAAGAAACTCATTAGCTTTCCCAACCTCATCTGCAAAACTGATAGATTGTTGATTTCCAATCAAATGAAAACTATTTCTGATGGACTGAAGTGAAGTAGAGCAAAGACTAAGAGACTTTTCACTTACTTCTAAACTTTCAAGGCTTTCCTCATCAGTGTCATAGGTGACCTATCTTAGTTGATTACTGCTTTCAATCTGATGATAGTGAACTTCATCCCACAAATCAACTATTAATGGCTCTGCAAGGTTGGCTTCTCCTTGGATATCATAATCATCAATATATTGATCAAACCTTGGAGAATCATTAATATAAGTAATGTCACCAGCCATACATATTGGACTATCAGATTATTTCTCTTCGAATTGATTTACAAATCTATTTTCTGACTTATGGTATGTAAGATTAGTAGGAGAATGATTAGAAAATTTTTGGTCATATGAAGTTTTAGAGGCTGCCTGCATGTTTAGAAGCTAATTTATTTCTTCTTCAGTTAAAAAAGGAGGCATTTTTATTTTTCCTTGGAAATAACTACAATAGTCCTCTTTCTCTTGTGAAGGTTGATTTAGAGGTTGAATGTCTTCTTGAGCCTCACCTAGAAGAGATGATGAATCATCACTTGTGTTTTTAGAGGGTTCCTACGGGTGTTCTTTCATTTTTTATTAGTTTCATCCTCTATCAACTCTTCTTGATTTTTGTGATAGTTACTTTGAGCATGAGATTCATAAGTTGCCTCTAATAGGTTCTCGGGGTGCCAATTTCCTTTTAAAATCTGAAATGAATTGAAGCATAAGTGTAGAGACTCTAAATGTGTTATCTCATCCTTTATTTCAGATTTGATTTCATCCTTAATCAAATTTTCTTGATTTATGTGACAGTTATCTTGAGCATGGGTTTCCTGAATAGCTGCTAAGAGATCTTTAGGATGCAAATTTCCTTTCAAAATCTGAAAAGAATTAAAGCATAAGGGTAGAGACCCTAAAGGTTTTGAGTCTTACTCTATTTCAGATTTTGTGATTTCAAGATGGCTGATTTTTTCTTTAGGGCACTCCTCTCTGTTTTTATTTGCAACTTGCTCATAATGCTCTCTTAATAATGAAGCACAAGATGTAGGAAAGTAACTTGCATGTACTTGGCAGCATTCTTTACTCTCTTCTTTCCAGTATTTCTCATCATGCATATTTTTTTTGTTGTTCTTGTTTTGTAGTGATTTAGTTTGATTTTCCCAAGGAATAAGTATATGTTGTTTTGAATAAGTAGCATCAACCTTAACCCTGTACCTTTCCTCTTGCCTGTCAAGTAGATGCATCAGCTTGTTAAATGTATCTATCAATATCTCTAGTTTTTCCTCTCTGTTCATACTTGGATCCATCTTTGTTTATCAGAAAGAGGTCACTGCATCTTTTCAGCCAGTCTAGAGTTCTATACCAGTGGAGTCTTTAGGTCTATTGAGGGTTGTGGAGTCGCCAGGTGGAAGATTTGAACTTTGATGTCCACCATCTTCATGATTGGGATTGCTTAATGCTTTCCTAGGGGATTTTATAAGAACTAGTGGGGTAATAGGCCTATTGGAAGCTAGTGGAGTCACCAGGTGGATATTTTAAGTTGTTTTGAAGGTATGTTGTCTATGGTCCACCACCAATACTGACAAAAAGCCAATCTAGAAATGTTTTTGGGTTTTTCTGAGTTTCTATATAAAGCCTGAAAATTTTTAAGAGTGTCCTATAGCTGAGTCATTAATTTTCTAGGATGATGAAATAACTAGTTTCTACTCTTAGGCTATTAGTTAAGTTCTTTATGATTTGAAAAAAAATTCTGAAGTCCTAAGGGATACTTAGTTTGTCACTAACATCAGAGGTTGCATCATGATCACCATTTTGTTAGTGAGCGGTGGGATAACTCCAAAAGATATTATTCTTAAGGGCTTCTGAAATGTTTAGGTAAGTCTAAGTTTGTTTATTACTAAGAGTCCCACCATGATCGCCATTATGTTAGTGTGGCAATGAGGTGGCGGATGAACCACCAGATACTATCAGTCGAACTCAAGGGTCTAAAGAGTCTTAAGAGGTTTTCAGGCAATTATATACTCAAAAGGTCCCACCGTGATCGCCATTATGTTAGTGTGGCGATGAGGTGGCTGATGAACCACCAGATACTGTCAGCCGAACTTGAGGGTCTAAAGAGTCTTAAGAGGTTTTCAGGGAATTATATACTCAGAAGGTCCCACCATGATCGCCATTATGTTAGTGTCCCATGATTTGGCAGATTGGCTAACAAAATGATAGGGTAACATCAGACCAGTCTTTGGAGTCCTAGGACCTAGCCTTCCTAGACTCAGAGAGGGCTCTCTCTATTGTGCGAAGGATGTGAACTTGTTCGCTTCGAATGATTGATTTTAGGCTAGTTGTTTAAGTACAGTTTGTTTGTTTGTTTTGGGTTGGGGTAAGATGATTAAGTAGGATAGGTGGAATGAGAGAATATCAAATCAATAGGGCTATGGGGTCAGATGAAGTCAAGGGTGTCTAAATGATGAAGCAGAGTGTATTGCAAGGTCGATTTAGCAAGTTTAATGGATCCTTTAGGTGATGTATGAGGTGAACATTAAGTTTGGTGAAAAGACTAAGAGGTATTATAAATCTATAATTTGAAGTAATAACTCATGAGATATGGAAAACCATTAATCTCTATTAACAATACTCAAACTGATAAACATACAAGATGAACAATCCAGTGGTACATAGAAGCATTAGAACTCCTAACTTTAGAAATCCACCTTCATATTTTTGAGAAAAAACATAAGATAAACAAACAATTAAATATATGGAGAGGTAACTCCTAAACATCATATATCAAACTATTGAGAACTCTGAAACAAGTTGATGAGCAAGGGAAAAGGGCAAGATCAAAACAAGACCTCTTTGCATTAAACTAATCAATCAATATTCCGTAGGAAAGCTTCACAATAAGTTTTTGAAAACTTTAAATAAGCAGGGCATGCCATGAATCATATTTATAAGCTAACATAATAATCATTCATGAAATAAATAATAATTTTTAGTGGGCCTAAGGAGCAATCAATAATTCCTTAAGATGACTAAAAGAAGAAAACATCAAAACTATAGCAAATAGGAGGTTTGAGGTGCTTCCATGAGCATATCTCAACCTATACTTTTCTAATCTATAGCAAGCAAGAAGAATGAAACAAAATAAGGACAAGAAAACACTAACAAGTTAGAAAAACATCACCATTCACCAAGCTATGGAATCCTACAAGCAAGCTTCTCCAACATCAAGCCACACAAGTCATTCATTCACTTCATAAAACCAAATATCTTCTCCAAGCTCATAAACCATGTATTTCTCTATAACACATCAAGTCCCAACTGTTTATAATGAATCCTCATGGCTTATATAACAAACATGGAGGAAGAGAGCTCACTAGAGCATCTAGAAGCCTATTAGCCAAAAACAAATATCCTAACTTGTCCTTGAGGCCTTGCAAGGTCCAAGGCACAAAATATCTTTTCCGGACTAAAATAGCAAAAATATTGACTTTTAGGCTCTAAAATACATGAGGAAACTTGCGTAACTGACATTTTCTCAATCACACACAGGAACGCAACATACTGTCTCAAAAACTTGAAAATTTTCCAGGAGCGCAGCACCAAAAAAGGTCTTTTTGCAACAGAGTTTTGGAGGCCTTCTCGATGTCGGAAAAGGCTCCGTGATGGCCCGTTGGAAAGCTGTGGATGTATACTTTCAAAATATATATTTTTTTCCTCAATTTTACCACTAAAATTTTTCAAAAAAAGTAGAAAAAATCAAGGTTTCCAGGAGCGCAACACCTGATCAGAAAAGAGGGCAGAAAGGTGAAAAAATGAGTGTTTTTGGCCCTTTTAAGGGACCAAAACAACTCCAATTGAGCTGAAATTTGGTGAGAATACTCCTTTCATGATAAGGAATCCAAAATTTAAGCTTCTCCCTCTGAAACTGCCCTAGAAAAAATCGCAGCACCTAGGGTGCTATGTTCCTAGGCTTAAAATTTTACAAAAAACAAAAACTTGTTCAATTTTGCTCAAATTTGGTGAGTGGGTCCCTCAAGGGTCCTTAGAGACCTTCAGTGAAGCTTGAGCCAAAATTCCAAGCCTAGCTTGGTCCTTTCCATAATTTGGCATCGGGCCCTCCCTTTGGGTAGTTTTAAGCTTTTTCCTTGCAAACTGATTTCTCTTTTTTTAGTGCTCAGCCATCTTTCTCTGTAAACCCAAAGTTTTGTTGGCCTTCTCTAATTTAGCCTCTAAATGTATATTTACCCTTTCAAGCCTTGATTCTTTGTTATGCTAAATTTCCAAGGCAAGGATCTCGGTGAGAGGAAATTGTTGCGCTTGGGTTGATTCTTCCTCTTTCTGTTTTGCTAAAGCTTTCCTAAGACCCATATTCCTAGGTCTCATTCTTGTTTTCCCCTCTTCATCACTGCTCTCCTCATAAGCGCCCATATACTCCTTCAATTGCACTTGCAATATTTGAGCCTCTCTCTTGTATTTGAGCACCCGGGCTTCATAAATGGCTAGTTGGCTACTCATTTTCTTGTTTTGCATCTGTAGGAAATGAATAAGATCTTTTGACCTTTCCAGCTCAACCTCCAAGTCTCTGATTTGTGCATTCCAGTCCCGTAGGAGAGAATTAACTATCCTTGTTTCATTTTCCTCATCACTATCTATGTGAATGAGTTCAAATTCCCTCTCTTCCTCATGATTTCTTTCCTCTTCTTCCATTTTTTTCTTGCCTTTGTCCTTTATTGGCAAAGAATTTATCTTTAAATTTAATGAATGAATAAATTAGAAGTTTTATTATAACTTTTTCAAAATATAATGTCCTGTGTATTGAAGAATATTTACCATTTTTTCATTACAATATTTGTATTGTGATTACCCCATAAATCGTACCCCAATGTGGGCCCTCCCCACCTGCTTTGACATGGTGACAGATCACACTTTCAAGAGTTGTGATTCATGAATGTCACTCGTGTAGTACTGACTAACGTGCGCATCACCTTGGAAATTCACTTCAACATGACATTTTGCCTTCAACGTTACTTAATTTTTGTACCACGCGACCAATATAACCTCGCACATAACCACGTCATCGTTGATGGTGAAGACTTTGTATCATAATGGTAATATGAAGGATCACATTCATTGTCAAAACACCCCTAATCACTTCACCGAGGAAGCAACCACCATGGAAACCTTGTGCAACAAGAGAATTGGCACGTAGCACAATATACATCGCAACTCCAAGTAGAGTGAAACACCCTTAAATCATGCATAGTGTGCCTGAATAATGGTAATGTGATATCCCTTAGTCTCAGCAATATTATGCATTCCAATACTTTCATTTGCTTTAATTACCATGACCATGCAAAGTTATTTAAGATCAGCATCCTTTTTAGCTAGAGCATATCATTCGGTGTAGGTTGCAATATGTGTCGTAAACTTTGTGATTCAGCTTCTCAGCGAAGGCCTCTTGACCTTAATGACTTGGCCTTCTAGCCATTCTCTACCTTAAATAACTCTCTCTCTCTAGCCTTCTGCTCAAACTTTCTATTACCCTCTCCTATGTTCATGCATGTCATCCCTTTAGCCTTTTTGCAAGATTCACATCCCAATTGCCTTTGTCCGGGCGGGTGTAGTCGTGTCGGGTCATGTGAGGTCGGGTCGGGTCAAGTCGTGTGAGGTCAGGTCGGGTCAGGTCATGTGAGGGTACCCAAGGAATGCATCCAAGTTGGGTCTTGTTGGGTCATGTGAGGGCGCCCAAGGAAACACGTTCGAGCAGGTAAGGTAGTGTTCGATCGGGTCGTGTCATGTGAGGCCACACAAGGAAATGTGTTCAAGAGGGTCAGGTCGGGTCATGTCGTGTGAGGGCACCTAAGGAAACGCGTTCAAGCAGGTTAGGTTGGGTTGGGTCGAGTCGTGTGAGGGCGCTCAGGAAAATGCATTCGAGCAGGTTTGCTCGGGTCGTTTCGTGCGAGGGCACTCAAGGAAACGCGTTTGGGTGGGTCGGGTTGAGTCAGGTCATGTGAGGGCGCCCAAGGAAATGCGTTCGATTGGGTCGGGTCGGTTCGGGTCAGGACATGTGAGGGCGCACAAGGAAACGTGTTTGCTGCGGGTCGGGGAGGGTTGTGTGAGGGTGCACAGGGAAATTTGTTCGGGTGGGTCGGGTCGTGTCAAGTCGTATGAGGGTGCCTAGGGAAACGCGTTTGGGTGGGTCAGGTAGTGTGAGGTTGGTCATATAAAAAATGCTAAGTTGTGATTTCTTGTGTGCCTTTTACTACACTTTTGTGTGATCTATTTTCCGTTTTCATCTCCATCGTGCCTTCGTTCAGGCGAGTCAGGTTGTGTCGTGTGAGGGCACGATAGGAAACACGTTCGGGTCGGATCGTGTGAGGGAGGTTGTATCAAAAATGGAAATTTATTACAACAAAAATCGGAATATGATAGACTCAAGTGGTTCCTTGGGTGCCCTCACATGGCACGACCCGACCCGATCTGACCCACCCGAACTCATTTCCCTCGGCGCCGTCACACGACCCGACCTACCTGAACGCGTTTCCTAGGGCGCCCTAACACATTCACAAAGACCGTTCAAAAAACGTCAGAATAATGACTTGGATAGAAAACGTAAGAAGCGTGACATAGGCTATTGATATCATCGGAATAGCCACGATATGAAAAGACCATTTACAAAATGTCAAAATGGTGATGATATGAGGCTTGTTACAGATTTAATATATTATTTCATATATTAGTGTAGAAATTTGTTTATATATATATATATATATATATATATTATCAGAATTAATTAAATAAATAAATAAAACTAGCTGTTATTATTCAATTTTAATTTTCAAAATCAAACTAGCCGTTTATCCTAACGACTAGTTTAACCATTTCTAAAAAAAAAAAAAATATATATATATATATATATAAGAAGAAAAATAAAATAAAATAAATAAATTACATAAGAATGAATATATATATATATATATATATATATATATATATATATATATATATATTCATTTACATATATATATATATATATATGAATGAATATATATATATATATAGAATGAATATATATTCATTATATATATATATATATATATATATATAGAATGAATATATATATATATATATATATATATATATATATATATATATATATTCATTCTATATATATATATATATATAGAATAGATATATATATATATATATATAGATGGATATATATATATATATTATATATATATATTCATTCTATATATATATAATAATATATATAAGAATATAATATATATATATTATCACAATTAATTAAATAATTAATTAATTACTTAATTAAATAAAAGTAGTCGTTATTATTCGATTTTAATTTTCAAAGTCAAACTAGCGGTTATCCTAACGGCTAGTTTAGCCATAAAATATTCCAAGCTATTAGATCTAGATCTTGGTTAATAATATTTTACTATGCACCATTATCAAGGATAACTCAATATTTTGTTATAAATAAGATCAAGGTTTTCCATTCATTATTTACCTTTGATCCTTTTATCATGGTCGAACTTTGATCACTTTTATTTTCTTTTTGCTTATTGAGCTCCCATTGAGTTCAACACGTCTTGGGTTTTCTACAAGATTGAGAGAGATAATTGCTAAATATAATTATTTTTTTTCTTTATAAGATAATTTGCGTCAATGGAAGAAAACATTAGAGGTGGAAAAAAAATTGAAGAGGGTGAAAGGGGTGATAGTAAAGTTTATTGCCCTTGCAAAAATGTTGTATGAGAAATAATGTTAGAGTTTTAATAGCACACTCATTCAAAAGTTGCAGCAAGATCCTAGTACATCTGATACATTTACTTGGAAAAATGATTCCTTATGGTACAAAGATCGCTTATATGTTTGTAAGAATTCCTAACTAAAACAAAATACTCTTTTGGAATTGTACACTTCTCCTTTAGGAGGACACTCAGGATTTTTAAAAACTTACCATAGGGTGAAGAAAGAATTTTTTTGGATGGCCTTAAATCTGATATTCAAAAGTTTGTGGCGGAATGTTTGGTTTGCCAGTAGAATAAAGTTGAGACAATTAAGACCCCGGGTCTTCTACAACCTTTCTCCATTCCAAGTCAACGTTGGGAGGAGATTTCAATGGATTTTATCACAGGTTTACCTAAGTCCGAAGGAAAGAGTGTCATCACGGTGGTAGTTGATAGACTTACCAAGTATGCACACTTTGTGCATTATCTCATCCATTTAAAGCAAGTACAGTTGCTACTACATTTATGGACACAATTCAAAAGCTACATGGAAACCCAAGGGTTATTGTGAGTGACAGAGATCCCATTTTTACTGGAAATTTTTGGACGGAGTTATTTTCTTGTTTAGGTACTCAATTAGCTCATAGCTCATCTTATCATCCTCAATCCGATGGTCAAACTGAGATAGTAAATAAATGTTTGGAAGGATATCTTCGTTGTTTTGTATCTGATAAACAAACACAATGGGTCAAGTGGTTACCTCTTGCTGAATGGTGGTATAACACTTCCTTCCATACTGCAGCAAAAATGACCCCATTTATGGGACTTTATGGATATCATCCACCATCCATCACATCATCTTTAAGGGAAAATTCGAAGGTTCAAGCAGTGGAAGATCACATCGAGCATCAGCAAGAAGTTCTCCAACTCTTAAAGGATAACCTGAATTTGGCACAAAATCGAATGAAACAACAGGCAGATCAACATCGCGGCGAGAGAAGTTTTGATGTAGGAGATTGGGTATTTTTACGGCTACAACCATACAAACAAATGTCCCTCAAGAAAGCTAAGAAGGATAATAAATTATCGCCAAAGTACTATGGTCCTTACAAGGTGTTGCAAAAGATTGGTACTATGGCATACAAATTGGAGCTTCCTGCTTCTTCACGAGTGCATCCAGTTTTCCATGTTTCATGCTTAAAGAAGATTATAGGTGAAAATATTCCAGTTCAAACAATATTGCCAAAACTTGATGAGGAAGGAAAAATCATATTGGAACCTGAAGCAGTCACAGAAACAAGAACTCGACTGCTACAAAATCGATCAATTTCAGAGTATCTCATCAAGTGGAAGAACTTACCCACTGAATATTCTACATGGGAGGATGAGAATTTTATACAAAAGCAACCAGAGCTACTCAAGCGTTGAGGACAACACTTTTTTGAAGGAGAGGGGCATGTTAGGTCCCTATATTGATAGTATAGTCCCTTATTGTTGTTAGTGTAACCCCCTTATTGTTATTATTGTACCCCTATAATCCCCATATTGTTATTATTGTGCCCTTAAATTATTATTGTTAAGTCGGCTAGGATTACATTATGGCCCCACTAGGATTACATTGTGGCCCCATGGACTCCTATATATAGAAAGGAAGTTTTGTAATTTCTATCATCCAAGAATTTTTCATTCATGTAATGTATTGGAGGTTTCCCCCTCAAAGTGACTTATTTCTAAGGCGTTGATATCTCTTTTCTTCTATTTTTGGAGCTAGTTTCACAACACTGAGTCATGGTTAGTGTTTATCCGCATTAATAATCATTGTAAGTGGTCGACCACATTCTAGAAAAGGGACCACAATTAGTTATAAAGTAGCCTTAGTTAATAAATAAGGTGGTTAACCCATGATTATGTCAGGGACCACTAGTAGTTAGGTTTTTCGATGTCATTAGGCTATAAATAGCATTAGATATAAGTAAGAAGTATTGTGTCGTATTGTAATTGAGCTCTGCTCTGTTGGAGGTTTTCCCCTCGAAGAGGCAAGTGAACATTGTATCTTGTTTCTACATATTGAAATATATTTGTTGCTTATCTATTTCCTAGTGATATATATTTGTCTCGGCTATTTTGTTTCGTATTTCCAAGGCTAGAGGGACCTCCATTTTTCGCAGAATTTTTTTTTTAGGTTAGAGACGTATTTTGGCGTCTTTAAACTACGAGATTTGTCATTGAGCGCATAAACCTATGGATTTGGGGAAGCATGTACGTAGGAAGTACAAGAGGTGGTCACGTTTGTTGGGCTCCCTTGTAACCCCTGTGGGTACCCCTTTGAGTAGTAGCGCATTAGAAAGAACCACGCACGAACTGCACTTCCACGTACCCTTGGGTATATAGGAAGTTCCCCAGAAAATCCTAAAACCTAACCATAGTTCAGCCATCATTTGTCTTGCTGCTACAATACACTGAGAACAACACTCAGGTAGATTACTCGCATGGACAACATTGTAGTCGGGTAGTACGGCTAAGGGTACAGTCGATCCTCCTTAGTTGGTGCCCTAAAATATTGGGTTGAGTTGTATTGTTGGACCCTTGCGTATATTGTGATCTGTAGCACCTGACACTCCTTGTGACCATATTTTCCCCATATATTTGAAGCTCGCTCCTATTAGCTATCCTGCTCAGATCTACCATTTTTTATCTGTCGATGTCATCCATCTATCTTTTGGGGTCTTCGCAGCACAGATTCAGCTCATAGTACAGTAAGGGTTCTGATTGCCATAGCCCAAATCTAATTCTTTCAGCGCATATGATGGTACCCAGACATCCAGGTCCAACTACTCCAGTCCGGACCTAATTTTCGCAAGACATTTGGCAGTATCAAGCTTCCGGGTATTTGGCCACTACAGTATTGATTAGCGAGGAGTAAAACTCCTTTTTGAGTATGTATATATATATATATATATATTGGGACATTTTCTGGAGACCTAGCCCATAAGACTCAGGATGGCAAGCTTATCGCAATGGTACAATTCACTTCTCAGCCCACATTTTTTCAAGCGGTCCCAAATCTAAGCTAGTACATGTACAGAACTCACTCACAAGTAATGGATGCAGAGAAGGTGAATGAAATAATCGACAACCTCAAGACCATAATTTATACACTTTCTGGCCAAATCTAGGAAGCTCTGTCTCTATTGGTGTCACGTAGCAAGGAAGACACGCATGGGGAAGCATACGAAGAAGGTGACTCTAGCCATCACCTTCAATTACATGGAGGGTCCCACTTTTCGGTTCAACGAGTGCCCAAGCTAGACATGTACAAATTTGATGGCTCGAACTCGGTAGTATGGTTAGCTAAAATGGCACAGTACTTCATCCTTAATAATATCCATGACAATGAAACTAAACTAAGAGTGGGATCACTTTACTTGGACCAAGAAAGATGGAAATCATGGCACTGGCATTAGAAATGTTACACATTCCCGATGTCTTGGAATGTCTTTTCAAAATCCCTTTGTGAACTTTTTGATCGAGATTCTCATTTCTTGGGACAACTCACTAAGCTCTGAAAAATTGGTACAGTCAAGGACTACATGGCTGCTTTTGAAAAGTTAGCCATCAGAACTGAAGGCTTATCAGATGACTTTTATTTGGAATGTTTTATCAGTGGCCTGAAGGAAGCAATCCAAGCCCATGTCCAGATGCACCATCCCTCTACTTGGTTGGATGCATGTCAAAAATCCTTAGAGGTGGAATTTTCCTTACACGCTTAGTCTAATCGCCCAAATTTTGTCGCAAAGCCACGTCCCACCCAGGCCATGAGCCCCACCCAAACACTGAACGTTCAAAAGGTGCCTCCGATAGAAATGGCCGAAAGACAGAAACAAGGACTCTGCTACTATTTTTATGATAAGTATGCCCCAGGGCATAAATGTAAGGAATTAAAATTATTTCAAATTGATGTCACTCAAAACAATTCAGCAGAGGAATCCCCCAAACATGACATGGATGAGGAAGAAGCGGGTGACACTCAAGTAGAACCAGACTAGGATCTCGCAGCTTTTCCAAATGAGCCATTTATATCACTACATGCCTTGGCTAGAATTTCTTCACCCCAAACTCTCAAAATTTGTGGCTTCATTTAACACAGGCCAGTCGTGGTGTTGATTGGACTGCCATGTCATTAGTCTGTCATTGTTCTGCACAATTTTTACCTATTTGGGAAAATTAACAATAGACCATAACTCACTCATACTAACTTGGATTTTGATGAAACGATTTGCGTTGGAATCCTGGTGTCGAGCTCTATCTGGTCGTTTAGTTCTAAAGCATTTCTGGGCACTTACATTTTTTAGCTAAATACTGAGCTCCTGATCATTCCTCCCCACTATAAGTCTTTTGGACCCCAAAAGATACTATCAATTGTTCAGCAGGTGAGGGTGAAGCTCCCTCACCCTTTCACTCTCCATCCATTTGGCCTTTGAAGTATATTGTCCCTTGAGTCCCACTCTAAGGTATTTGACATTCCCTCTCCTTGAAGTTTTGATTCTTCTGTCAAGTATGAGATCTTGTTGAAGTTCATCAAGATATTTTGGCGAGTCATCATATATTGATGGCAGTTGAAAATGCTCTCCTTGATCATCAATCAAAGGAGGCTCAAACAATCTCAAATTCTCAACATTAATGACAGAATATATTTGCATATAAGGAGGCAAATCTAGCTTAAATGCATTAGTACCAATCTTTTCCAGAATTTTAAATGGACCATAACGGATTGTCTTGAAATTTTTACCTTTCCCTTGCAATATTTCTTTGTTGATATACAACCAAACTTCATCTCCAACCTGGAATTTGTGATCAACATGGTGTTTGTCATGCCTTGCCTTGTAGCTGCTTTGACTCTTTTCAATTTGCTCTTGCACTGTGTGATGTATCAACTGAATTTTCTCAATGAACTTCCTTGCCTTATCTATGTCACTATGACCATCTATAGCGACATTTTTCTCAAAGATGAAGTCCAAAGGTGATCTTGGCAAGTACCCAAAACATGCCTCAAATTGTGATGTGTTTGTGGAAGAATGCTTTACCCTGTTGTATGCATGATGAATGTAATGCAATTGTTCATCTCACAACTTGGGATTCTTGTTGCAATAGCCTCTAAGAAGATGAATAACTGTCATGTTTACCACCTCATTCTGACCATATGTTTGCGGATTAAATGATGTATTCTTCTTCAATTTTGTGTCCATCATGTCCTGTAATTTTGACCAAAAATTCCCAACAAACCGCGAATCCCGATCAATTACAATAGAAGTAGGAAGACCAAAATGAACCCATACATTTTGAAAGAAAATATTAGCAATTCGTTCAATTGTAATTGTTTTCTTAAATGGCATCAAAAGACACATTTTGTTGAACCTATATACCACAACATACAAATATTCATGACCTTTCCTTGACATAGGAAGACCACCTACAAAATCCATTGAGATACTCTCCCAAGAATGTGAAGGAACCGAAAGTGGAGTGTAAAATCCAAGTTTCCTATTACTAGGCTTACTTGTTGCACATAAAGAACATCCTCTAATAAAACGAGATACACTATCAATCATGTGTGGAAAATATCAATACCTTTGGAGATTCACTATTGTCTTGCCTACACCGAAATGTCCAGCAATCAATGAAGTGTGCGCCTCCCTTATGATAATGTTTCTTTCTCCCCGTGGTATACATAACTTTCCCAAGTGATACAACAAACTATTATGCACATGATAATCTAACTCTTCATTTTTGTTTCCTTGACTCAAGCTTTCATACACATCTTGAAAATCACTATCATATGCATATTGTTCAATGTAACTTTCATGCATAATTGAATTGTGCTTGAGTATAATAGATGAATTTACAATAGGCATAGAGAGCATATCATCTAACTCATTGTAGATTCCCTTTTTGTACCTGATAACCAAATGAAATTGTTGTAGAAATCACATCCATCTGAAATGCCTTGATAGCTGCAACTTTGACTGTGATTGTAAGTACTGCAATGGTCGATGGTCAATATGGATAATGGTCTCTTTCCCCATCAAATAGTGCTTCAATTTCTTTACAATTTGTACCAATGCATATAACTCTTTATCATAGGTGGGATAATTAGTCACAGCTCCATTAAAAATTTCAGAATGAAATGAAATAGACTTACCGTGTTGCATGAGCACTACTCCCATAACATAATCACTTGCATTTGTTTGGATCTCAAATGGTTGTGTAAGATCCAGAAGTGATAATACTAGTGTTGAACTTATCTTTTGCTTTAAATCATCGAATTATTTTGGTTGTACATCTCCCCAATGGAAGACTTTCTTGACACTTGTTAATGCATGTAACGGAGTTGTAATGGAAGAAAAATTAGCAATGAATTTCCTCCAATACTGTGTTGCCCCAAGAAATTTTCTTACCTCTGTAACTATATTTGGCTTGGACCAATTCAGAATGACCTCTACTTTGGAAGGGTTTATCTTTAACTCACCTCCTCCAACAATGTGTCCCTAATACACTAAATAAGTCTTGCCAAACTCGCACTTCAACATCTTTAAAAATAATTGCTCTTTTTTCAAGACATCAAGTACTGTTTTCACATGCATGACATGTTCTTCTCTTGATTTGTTGAATATAAGTATGTCATCTAAGTAAACAATGACGAAGTCATCTAGAAATGGTCTAAGTACATCATTAATGACTCTCATGAAAGTAGCTGGAGCATTTGTTAGACCAAATGACATAACTAACCACTCAAACAATCCTTGTCTAGTTTTGAAAGCAGTTTTCCAAATGTTCTCTTCAGCTATTCTAACTTGATGATAACCACTTCACAAGTCTAACTTAGTGAAATATCTTGCATACTTTAACTGATCTAGCAAATCATCAATGTGTGGGAGTGGGTAGCAATTCTTTACCGTGATTTTATTCAGTGCACGGAAATCGATGCACATGCGCGAAGTCTTGTCCTTCTTTGGTACCAAAATAATTGGTGAACCACATGGCGAAGTAGATGGGCGTATGATACCTTTGTTCAGCAATTCTTGAATTTAATTATTGATTTCCAAACTCTCCATAATTGACATGCGATACATACCAATGTTTGGAAGTGGAACATCGTGCTGCAACTGAATCTCATGTTGAATTCCCCTCTTGGGAGGTAACCCATTTGGTTATTGAAACATCTCGCCATGCTAACTTACCACATCAAACAAATCAGATTTTAATTTTTCATCACATCCTATAAAAGATTCATAGTCAACATCAACCTTTTGCTTGATCATGAGAAGCACAAAAATTTTACTTGCATTAACTAGCCTCTTTATTTTCCCTGCATTAACTAAAGAAATATTTAGTTTCTTGTGATGAGCTCTCACGATATAATCCACCTCATCCTTAAACAAATGATATTTGTTCTCATGGCGATAAAATACCGCTTTCTTGTCATACAAATATGGACTTCCCAAGATAATCCCGGAAATTTCAAGTGGAACCACATCTAACTCGACTTCATCAACAAAGTTTGTAGTAATAGCAAATCTAAATATGCATTTCCTTATAACCTTTAAATTGGCATTCTTAACTATCCAACGCAAAGGGTATGGTTTATGATGTGGTATGTTTTCAAGGTTAAGCTTTTTGACCAAGTCTTCTGAAATCAGGTTTTCTTGTGACCCGTTATCAAACAATGCATTAATCTTTGTATGATTTGAAATCACTCAAACATGGAACAATTTTATCCTTGTGTCTTCATTTGGAGTGTTGTTGTGACTATTTGAGGGACTAGTACTTGCTATGGCTTCCTTTCCTTTGTTAACCATGGCTACAATCTTGGTCACATATCCTGAATCGGATCCAAGATCTTGTTGTGTGGTGGAAGTCATCTTTTGTTTCCCTTTGTTATTTGGTTTATTTGGCCTTATTTCGGGATGCAATTTCCAACAGTGTAATTCATAAGGCCCCTCTTTGGAACAATGTTTGCATGTAGTTTTCTCCCCTTCTTTCTTGATGCTTGCATTCTTATTTCCCTTCCATTTTCCTCCCTTCTCTTTTCCCTTTCCCTTGAATGGATTCTTCTTACTACCCTCTTCCTTAATATTATTTCCCCTTTCTTCAAGATGCATGGCTTGCACACATACTTCATCTAATTTGTTTGAGTTATACATAAGGATAATATGTTTCAAGTAGGAATGTAAACCCCCAATATATTTCAAGATTGTGTCTTGTGAATTCAAGTTTACTCCTAACAACAAAGCCCTCTTTCCAAACTCCTGAGTGTACTCTTGAAGAGTTTGGCCTTTGAGCTGCCTAAAGTTTTTCCAACTCATTATTGATTTTTGCATATAGGCTAATGGATAAAACTTCCTTTTAATGGAAGAAATGAATTCAACCCAATAAATGGATATCTTACCATGAATTCGCATTTCCTCTTGAGTCTTTGCCTCCCACCAAACTAGTGTTGATCCTTCTAGCCTTAATGAAGCTAACTAGATCTTTATGTCGTCCTCTTGTAGGTTTTGAATTCTGCGGTATACTTCCAATTGACGGATCCAATTGTTTAACTTCTCTGCATTTACCTCACCATTGTACATGGGAATTTCAAAATTGATGTCCAACTTGAGTAATGGAGTTTTTCCTTTTGGGATTTTTTAATGAGTGTGGGTGGTTTTTGTGGTGGATGTGGAATATGAAGATGTTGATGAAGATGATGAGGATGAGTATGCTAGAGATGGAGGTGGCTTTCCTCCACTTCCTTTCGAACTCTTCTCTTCATCCTTTTTACCATCTGAAGATCCTTCTCCATGTGGAGGCTTCTTTCTGCAGTGAATGCATCAAACGTTATTTTAACCATTCTTTGTATGTATTTGAAGTCTCTCTTAACATCCTCTTCTTCTGAATGTCCATGAGTCTCTCCAAATCCTGACATAATGGCTCAAGAATCAAGCTCAACCTCTGATGCTTGTACCTCTTCAATCACTTCAACTTCTTGTGCAATTTGTACCTCTTCAATCTTAACTACTGGAGATGGAACTTGAGGTGCTTCAAGTGCAGCTTTGAGTCGAAATTTGGGTGAAGATGATACTTTCTCAACTCTCTTTCTCCTTTTCCTAATATCAGGACTAACAACCAATACCTTCCCTTCTCCTCTCTGCAACTTCAACCTTGTAAGCATCACAAAATTGCAACTATTAAAACCCTTCTTGCACAATCTCAAGCAAAGTAAGCAATAAACCTTTAGCAACCTTGTGCTCTGATACCAACTTGATCTGAAATTGATTGTTAGTTAGGGTTGTGCCAATATTAGTTTCAGAATTAACATGAAAGTGCTTTGGTTTGCTTATCATACAAGGGTTTATACATGTGCTTATGAGTGACAATTCACTAAAATCGATGAGATTAAGTGTATTTTATGAACTTAAAAGCATGGAAACTCAATGCTGAATAACAGCATAATAAAACACAGCAAGCACAAATAACAGAGACAAATACACAAGTTTTTTATGAAGGATTTCACCCCTCCTGGGCTACATCTCCTTGGTTCAGCTTCATAGTGTGGGCCTTTGTATTAGCTTCAATTGTGCAAAAGTGTTGTTTACAATCTCATTTTGCCTCTGCAACCTACTACAATGGCTCCAAAACATCAAAATCTACCAAGAATGACTCTTCTTGAGCCAAAATTGGTTGAAAATTGCCTTAGTTATGGCAAAACCAATTTTTCCTAGTTTTTCTCCACTAAATCTGGAAGTTTGCCAGTTAACTCCACTAAATTTGGAGCTACTTCGCATTTGGCGGGTCCGCCATCTCTTCCGCCAACCTAATCCGCACTTAATTAAGTGATAAGTACGTGTTAAAGTGGATAATTTGTTATTTGTGGATAAGAGTGTTTTGCGCTAACTGCGCTTATCCGCAAATGACAAAATATCATAATTAATCCACGTCTTAACATAATTAATCTTCATTAAAAACCAACTCCGCCGGATTTTTTTGGCTCTCGGTCTCTGCGTGTGTCCATGTGGGATAGGGATGGCCCCCTCCAAACCCCCATACTCTGCGGTGATACATTTCAAATGGCGGTGAAGTCCTATACAGTTAAGAACTTCGGCGGCAGGTGAGGTGGTAAGGCGTTGGTTTGTGGTGCGAGTGGTCATGGGTTCGACCCCGACCACATAAATTTTGTTGAACAATATAATCGAATCTGACCATAGTTTAATACTTTGGTTAAGAAATATATGTTGACATATATGTGTTGCGCCCATTTGCCATTCGACTATGATTTCAAACCTTTGCATATAAATTGATAATGCGCCCAACTTTGAAATTGATAAAAAATAACATGCCAACAACCCTTGCCATGGGGGGGGCACATGGTAGCCTCCAGCTGCGCCACGTGGCCCTTCCCCATTGGCCTAAATTCACCCTTAATAAAATAATCCACCATTAAAAATAATTCCAAACTTAGGAATGGGAGACAAATTCAACTTCCCCAAGCAACATTGGCGAATCTAGTGATGACACTTGTCACAATATCACTGGCTAAAAAATTTGAGAATATTCCATGAATATTCCTGAGGTGCTGACTGGACTGCCAAGTCATCAGTCTGTCATTGTTCTGCACAATTTTTACCTGTTTGGGAAAACGAACAACAAACCATAACTCACTCATACGAACTCGGATTTTGATGAAACGAGTTGTGTTGGAATCCCGGTGACGAGCTCCCTCTGTTCATTCAGGTCTGAAGCATTTTTTAGCACTATCATTTTTTAGCTAAATGTTGAGCTCCTGATCATAAAAGGAAGAGACACCCAGAACACTGCCACCTATCACTCGGAACCAAACAGGCCCAACTGCAGACTAGAGAGAAGAGGGAAACCAACACAGAATATCCTACCACTAAGAGTTAGCCACCCGAATAGAGATGAGTTAGACCAGAATGGATGAAAGAGACCCGAGGGGAAGGAGCCAGGTAGAGAAGAACGAATACCCGAGACAAAATTGAGAGGCAAGGCCCTGAGTTCGATACTGACACCAGAGCCTAAGCAGGGCATCGAAAGGTGAATTGGGACCAGAGGTCCCGGAAAGCAAGAACCAAGATACAAGAAGACCCAAAACTACCACCTCGAGACCAACAATGCCACCAACGGACCCAGAACTGCAAAGACAAGGATCATAGATCCTACAAAGAGAACTCCAATAGCATCCCCCAAGTGGCTGAGGCTAGAAAACCTGGGAGCAAAAGGAAATTAATTCTAGAGTCGACCATAATTGAAGAAGGCGCGTCCGCCAAGGAAAGGCTAAGAGGGAAAGTTTCTCTGCTAACAGAAGATAATGAGAGAGCGTCGCTTGAGGCACGCCCGTAGCGCATAGGACGGACCACCATATTAGACCAGAAGCCAGAGAGAATGTAAGTAGTGAGGGAGATGCATAACACAAAGGGGCATTAGGAAACCTGAGAGAATTGTCAGTGGTGGAATATAACCAGAGGAGGAGCGGCTCCATCACATCAGATTGATTACACATATGAGGAAATGAACGGTTCGCACAAGCGAGCGCAGGAGTATTGACTTTGGCGTGGTGGAGGGGTTGGTGTCCTGCCCTCCCCTGCATTAAATGTTGCACAACTGGCATCTGTCACGTGACGGGTGGCTACCACAGCCCGACACCTAATCAGGGATAATAAAAAACGTTATTATTTATAATAAAAAAATTTAATTTCAAATTTTAAAATTTTAATAAAGTTTTTAGTATTAAGAAAATAAATTTTAAAAATACAATTTCTAAATTATATATATATATATATATATATATATATATATATATATATATATATATATATATATAATTTTAATAAAAAATAATTAAATTTTATATTAGAAGCAAAAATTAAATATTTAAAAAAAAAAAAAGAGAGAGAGAGAAAGAAAGAGAGAGAGTTGTCTTACTTTTTATTAAGGAATTTTAAAATTATTATTATTTATAATATAAATTTTTAATAAAAATGATTAAATTTTATATTAGAAGCAAAAAATAATCATAAAAAAAAAAGTTGTCTTACTTTTTATTAAGGAATTTTAAATTTTATAGTTTTTTATTAAATTTAAAATTTTAATCATAAAAAAGAGCTTAATTTTTAATGATTCCTATTTATGTATATATTTCTATTTTTTTGAGATTTTATTAGATTTAAATGTTATTAGTTTTTTATTATCAAATCAAAAAATTGCATTACAATGTTTTAGGGGACAATTTAATTGGTGATCAAAGTAATGTGAGTCCTCAAAAACACTCAGAGATCCAAGGTTAAAATCCTTCTGGTTGTGACCCGATTTACGAAGGGGGGGACAAGCCATAGACCCTAGAGGTTTACTAGTAGCTACATTGGAGGGAGGTTGTTGGGCTCCTCAAAAAAACAAACAAACAAACATTACATCTGCTAAAAACTTACATAGAAACAACACAACATAATGTTATTTTAACTTACATAGCAGAGCATAATGTCATAATCCTTTAACTCAAAACGAAAATGTCGAGTTGGAAGACTTACATTATATATGTAAACTAACCATAAAACCCATTATAGTTGAAAGATGATCATATAAACATAATGAATATATGAAAGAGTTTCATATCGTCGTGAGTTGTATGATACATCTACTTATTTGAAACTCCTAGACTTTGATTTATTGCTAATTTCAATGTGTAAGCCATCCAAATCATTAGAAGATAAAGGAAGATCTAGTTAAATCTCTAATCCAACAATAAAGAAAATATATGCATGTTTAGTTTTGAATTGTCTATGTTCCCCAGGGTTGTTTAAAGAATTATGTACAATGTAAGATGATCTATGGTTTTTCGTATCCCACTAATTGATTCTTTGTCATCATCATGGCATTTTAGATCCTTAACCATCGAGCAATAGGAGAAATATTGACAAATAGACAATAGGAGTTAGTGAGTGTATCATATGAAGGGAGATAATCCAAGCAAGGATCTCCACAACTCTAGGAGCAAATACCTGAAGTTGGCCATAAATCACAATGATTTGAAATGCATCAATATGTTATTTTCCTTTTTATCTATGAATTAAAAAAAATAAAAAATAAAATAAAAAATAAAAAATAAAAAATAAAAAAATTGTTTAAATGAGAAATTTGAAATTCCTAGAAAGTATTGAAAGGCATTAGGTTCTTGGGCATAAACATTTCATCTTAGTGTTGGCATCCAAGAAAACCTGGGTGGAAAAACCCAGTGAGATAGAAATCCAATATAAAAGAGAATTCGACTTGAATTTGGCGATAGACATTTCATTCATAAGGTAGAAGTTAGAAACCTGGAGTTGAAACTCGGTTGGAAACAAAACCAGCTAGAAGAAAGTCTTGCTAATTGGGTCTGTGTCTCCTGAAGTAGTGCCTCTTGGTGGCTTTGATTCATTGCACTAGAGCAAAGAATTCTTCAAATTTTTCATAGGCACTGTTAGTAGGGGGCCATGGCCAATTAGGATTCACCTCAGGTAAACCTGAAGATGACTACATAGGGCACTTACTCGACATTGTCTCCATAGAACAAGCCAACATAAGAGGAGAACATGTTGCTTGTTTGGATGTTATTTTTTTATTTTTTCAGGAATTCAAAATTTCTTTCTATCGTGCTCAATTTAAAAGCATGGAGTGGATGGCAGATTATCCACATGCATACCATTTCAACATTAGTATAGCATAATGCATGGATTGTGATGGACATTGACACCAAACAAAGGTGAAGTGGGAGATGGAGATGACAGAGATCATTGGAGATAGGATGGGTCGTCAAATGTCGGACACGTTTGAACATCAAGGTGGCGAAAAAGTCAGCCGATGGTCAAGCAGTGGTTAGGTTAAGAGGTCACGAGGTCAATCCTCCTCGATGCCCTTGGGGTTAGGTTTTGCTAATACACTAGCCAGATGTGATCCCTTCAAAGATCTATTCATTTATTTATAACATAAACAATAAATAACACCAGCAAAAGTAGAGAATGAATGTTTTTTTTTTTCCTTTAAAATGACATATAGAAAAAAAAGAAATTCCTCCAAAACCCATAAACTCTCTCTTGATTTTTATTTCTATTTTTTCAAAAATTTGAATATGACATCTCTACCATAAAATACTACAATCATCCAACTATCATGACCCAACCATTTCAGCATTAAACCCCACATTGAATGTGTTAACCACACTTTACAATCAAACCATTGGCCCACATGAAAAATGTAGTAAATGTGAATTATTTCATGGAAGATATTCCAGCCTCGGAGGTGACAACACTCAAGTGCTCCACTACCGACCAAAGTGTTACCAAAAAAATTAAAAGACAATCTCATA
The DNA here is from genome assembly GCA_034641835.2 of Pinus albicaulis. Lineage (NCBI taxonomy): Eukaryota > Viridiplantae > Streptophyta > Pinopsida > Pinales > Pinaceae > Pinus > Pinus albicaulis. Next base: position 227,145,713 of record CM076576.1, read on the forward strand.
TGCCAAAACATTACGGAGGAGCTATGTTGAACAATCAATCATTGCAATAAGTATAACAATTGCAAATTCTCCCAAGAAAAATGATAACAAAAAATGTGTGTAAAAATAATCCAAACAAGATGAATCTTAAGCAAGACGATTAGGTATGTGACAGTATCCACCCCACCGAATTGAAAGGAGAAGCTCGTCTCAGGTACATGAAAGGAGGCGCCGATTAAAGACAGAAGGGAATCTCGGCCCAACCGATGTGACCATCATTGCGATTACGACTCTCAGATTTTTGCGGTTTAAAGCCACAGATGGCGGCAAATCGGCCAGTGGGATTGATGATTTTCTGGTGGGCACTCAGCCCCATGTGCCCCTGCGCCTGTTCATTCACCCGCCGGCTCCACCTCCACATTGCTCGCACGCTTTTCGCCTCTGGGCCCCTCCTCGGTGGCCCCATGGAACCGTCCGCTAAACGCCTAAGAATAAGATGGAAGGAAAGCACTGTAAGAGTCAAACCCAATTCCTTGGAGTTGTTAATGATTTGGTTTTTATGTTTGTACTGTGATTAACAATAAATTCCAACATGTTGAGATATTATTAGTAAAATAGTATGCTTGAGAGCAATCCAAACATGGATTATAAAGGAATATTTTTGGAGAAATATATTGATTTGCACCTTTAACATGGTATAGTGGTGATGTGTAGTTATGATTGAGAGTGAATTTTTATAATTTTTTAATTTGATGCCTATAATTTTTGATTTGTTGATGAATTTTTGATGTGGATATTTGACTTTAAATATTTTTTCATATAATTTTGTTTTGATTCATTATTTTATTTGGATTTTTCTTACTTTTAAATATTTAAGATGGATTGTACGTCAGTAGTATCTTATGGACATTGGTTTACAAAGAATCTCTACTGGTTTGGTTTTGGATTTCTTATTTTGGACTCTCATTCTAACATAGATTATACATGGGTGACAAGGACCTTGATTTGCTAGTAATGTCGAGTTGTTTGGTTTTGATTCACATTTAGAATTTTTATTAAATGACCTAAGTAAGAATACTTAATCTTTCTCTTGAACACTAGTATTTTGAATATTTTTTCGACGGGTCAATTTTTTGTTTACATTGGTTGGAGCATGGAGTTTTAGATAACATTGCATTGGCATAACATTGCCACATGTGTACTCATATCAAATATGTACACTAGAGAGTGCAAATCGTAGTTGGATGCATCAATTAGATTACAATTGTATGTTTTTCAATGTGGGCGTTAATATGATTGTCATACTAGTAGACAAAAGGTTTCTCATGCTAAAAAAATGAAAGAATAACTAACCTAACTAATGAAAGGATTGAATGACAAATCCCCAATAGGGCACCCAAAAAGGATGGAAAAGCTCCTAAACATATGCCTTTTTAAAATGATCTTAAATACTATCATGAAAACCCACTAAAATGCACCCAAAAGCCAATGTTTGAATCATTAAAGCTTTTATTGTGAGTAATGTCTTATAAACCTATGTCTCATAATTGTTGTGCATGTTGGATTATTCACAACACAGAGACACACAACATCAAAATGGATAAGGTTAATTTTGTAACAAACCAAACACCATTTTCTATTTGATTTCTATCTAAATCTAATAAAACTTTAAAAAACACCAATTTATATTGCAAAACTGTGTATAAATTTCTATCTAAATTTAATAAGACATTTGAAAACACTTATGTATGTTGCAAAACTATGTAATATTGAGTCATCACGAAAATAAAAGCAAAAAAAACTCATCTACATCATCAAAATTTATAAAATTGTAGTTTTTCATTAATAAACAAGAATTTTTTATTGCCATTTTTTTTTTTTGGACATAAAATCTGATTTAATACAAAACAAGATAAATCTTATAATTAAAAAAATAATATTACTTTAAACCAAACTATCAACATAAAAATACATTATTACAATAAAATAATATGCAAAATCACATAAATAATATCACTACAAGCCAAAACAATTTATAAAAGATGATATTGAAACTATCAACAATTTAATAAAAAAACAAAGAATGTTAATATCACATCAACCAAAATCACTAACAATTTAATAAAAAATTAAAAAATAATAATATCATATTGAATTGATATTAATATTTTAAAATCCACTTTCAAGTTAATAAAATTTATTATGTTTGAATTACTGTCAACCTTTAATTAATATAAAAATAAAATACTAATAGAAAAATACTATTGTAATGAAATAGTTTTCAATTTTACATAAATTAAGTATATAATTTATTTTATATAAATAAAATTTATAAAATTATTTAGAAACTTAATAATAATAAAAATCAATATAAATATTTATAATTTTATATATTAATTAAAACAAATTTATTTTATAAATCGAAAATATATATAAGAATTAAAAACACCATCCACATGTCAAGTCAAAGAAAAGTTTCTCATGTCGTAGAGGAAGATCGTTTTTTAAATAGTACATAGCCCCTCTGGTGCAAAGGTCATATCACGTGGCTTTGTCTTCTCCTTTATTTATGAGTTTGTTGTGGATGTGACCTATATTTAACCTATTTATTTAATAGCACTCAAAAAAATATGTAAATAAAAATATATTATATATTGTTTAAATTATAAATAAATTTAATTTAATTAAATTAAATTTTATTTAAGTAATTAAGAAAATGAGTGTTATTTGTTTTTATTCTATTTTTTATTATTTTTGTTTTAGATAGACTAAATGGAAATTGAGGTCCACTCCATTATTTTTTTGTTTGACTAAAAATTATATTGCATTTCATAAAGTTAATATTGAGTTTTTTTTATGTTTTTTAGATTTATTTTACATATATTTGATTGGGTGCAGTTTTATTATGTAATGATTTGCAGTGTATTGTCAAATTAATATATGTCATGGTTTTATTGTTACATTTGTCCTTAATGATACACTCAAACTTCATGTTGGCCATGTAATTATGCCATGTGGACTCTTACAAGTTGTTAGACTTCACCTCCATCACATGAGCCTAGAGTTTAAATGATTGAGATTGCACGAGGCGATCAATGTAAATGAGTTGGGGTAGTGTATGATTAGGGTAGACTACCCTGGCTTTGTCTCTTTTCTCGAATTTTACTTTGGTCGTCAACGCTCTGCTAGAGGCCGAGGAGAGCCTGCATCTTTGTCTTGGCTCCTCTAACTTGCTTTGCAAATGTTTGTATACCATTATCCTTACAGGTTTCCTATTCATAGAGAAGAGTTCAGGCATTATTTAGAGAAGATTAATTTGTAAACAACAAACTCACTGGCCTTTATTTATGTGTTTTCTCCTCTTACTTCTAGAGATTTTATTATGGCACTAACAAATTTGTTTTTGGGTACACAGGTTCTCATACAATTTCCTCTCAAGGTTTCAAACCCAATATTGCTCACCTTCAATTGTCTTTGCTACAAGCACCAACTAATGCATTACTCCCCTCATACTGCAATATTGAAAACTACTCTTTACTCTCTTAATCTTAGTTAATTTTTATGGCAGTAGACGTACTTACATCATTCATACTAGTAAGTATTCATTGCTATGTAACATCTTTTTTCGTTATCTACGATTATCGATGCATTGGATACATTCCTCTATTTGACCATGGTTTGACGAATGTGGCAACTCTCAAGAAGTATCCCTGTGATTAAGTTCTACATCCATTTTTCCATGAGTCTGTAAACTCAAAACTGTTTTAATGGCCACGTGAATGACCAACGATGAGTCTTGTTATGGGTATATTGGGGAGAATTTATGTCTTTGTTGAGAGTTATTTTCACTCAGTCTTCTTCTTTCAATTTCTGAGCGATTGACAAGGTAATTGCAGGTTATTTAAAGCAACACAACCTACCCTTCAATGTTTAAGGGTTCCCTCTAACCCTAATCTTGATTTCGTTTTGCTACAGAGGGGAAATCCCATTGTAACACTTTTTTCATGTGAAATTATCATTCATGTAAGTTAATGTTCTTCGTAAGTCGAGCTTCATTCATATTCTTCCAGGTTCACCCTTATTCGACTTTGGCTAATTGTATTTAATAGTTTTAGCTATAATTCATTTTATTTTATAAAACATTAACCTCCTTGTCAACCTTATATTCTCTCTTTAACACATTCGAGGATTTATACCAAATCCTTCTAGATTTATCACCCAAGTTTCTTCTTTGGGAAGGGGAACAGGTCCCTCTCGACTCATGAAGTGTCCCCAAAATTATCCTCTGAGAATCTAGGTATCTCCTTTAAACAATTCACGGTTGATAACCATTGTATCAAAAGGGTTTTTGTCTTATCCTATTATAACCTCGCTTAGTTAATTGGGTTCACAGAGACCCAAAATGATCACGAATGTATTTGATGTATTATCTTTGGGGTTTGTGCAAGGATTCTGTTGGAGCGCACCCATTCATAACTTGATCCAACATTTTACCTATTGCCCTCAGGTAAGGTTATCATGATGTTTTCATGTTAATAATTTATTGTCATATGTCCTTATCTGCTTATTATTATTTTTCTAATAACCAACATCTCCATGCAAAGTGCTCTAATTCACAACTAAGTATTCCACCTCCCTCGAGTAAATTATTTTTTGCTTATATTCCCTCTTTAACACATTCAAGGATTTATATCAAATCACTCTAGATTTATGACCTAAGTTTCCTCCTGGGAAGGGGAACAAGTCCCTCTCAGCTCCCGAAGCATCCCTGGAATTATTCTCTAAGAATTCAGGTATCTCCTTCGGACCATCCGTGGTCAATAACCATTATATCAAAAGGATTTTTGTCTTATCCTATTATACCCTTACTCTTTTAATTGGGTTCATACATACCCAAAATGGTCACCATTATGTTTGATGTACTATTTTTAGGGTCTTTGTAAGGATTTTTTTGGAGCGCGCACATTCATAGCTTGATCCAAAATTTTACTTATTTCCCTCATGTAAGGTTGTCATTATGTTTACCTGTTAATAATTTATTTGCATACGTCCTTCTTTGCTTGTTTAATTTTGCTAATAACCAACATCTCCATGCATATTGCTCAGATTCACAACTAAGTTTTCCACCTCTCTTAGGTAAATTCATTTTCTTATTTTGGATTTATATTCATTGTGAGATTCTTTCTACAACCTCAAAGAAATATTTTTGTCTAAAGGTTTTTTTCTGTCTTGATGCACTAGGTTCCTCTTTTGTCTTATCCCTGGTTAGTCTGGTGTCTAGTTTCTTGTACCCATTCGGTTCCAGGTACTAATATTCTCCCTTTTTGAGGTAGGTTTACTTCTATTGCAACTGGTTCGCTACTGTCGTGATCACTTCTGCCTTCGTTCAAGATGACTAGCTAAATACACCCAATTCCGAATAGATTTTGTATGTGAAATGAGTAATCAATACTCAAACTTTGGTTTCAAACTACTGGTATTTGGCCATGGTTTGCATGTATATTTGTTACTATTGAATTTAGAACCATATTGTATTTATTTGAGTTATCAATTCTAAGTTACGCCACTACTAGCGTACACTATGCCGATATGTTTACTTTGTTAGTTTTGTGATTAACATACATTGTTCCACCCTATATGGGCCTTTGGGTTATGAAGTTTATATTTGGACACTTAATACAAATTTGATTCCACTATATCAATCTCTTTATATATCTGCCTTTGTGCTCTTCTTTACTTTGCCTTGATGAGTCAACCTGTGTACCTTAGTCTCATCAATGTTTCCTTGATAATATAATTCTTTCTTCAATTATCTCAACTCACAAACAAAGACACTCTCATAACCATTTATATAATTTCCATACACTTTTACCTCTTACAGATTTGTCTGTACATTTAAAGTTTCTAATGTATATATGATCTAGGTGGATATTGGTGGCCACTCGCCTATTCCACTTGGACCCCAACATTGTTTCTTCTAATTTTCTTAATTGTAGCACAATTTACTATTTTTGGCAGTTTTTGGGTCCTAAACTTTTGGAGCCATTTTCAAGGCCTTTTTTTTCAACGGGCAAACCCATAGCTTTAGTTGAGGGTTTACAATAGAAAGTTGTAGTCCTCTGATAGATGTTTCTAGCGAAGTATCGTACATGTCAAACAGATATCGTGTGCCAAGTTACGACCTCGCGAAGTTGGTGTACCAACTAACCCCCAAAGGGGCCCATAAACTTTTGGTGCTTCATATCCTGTGGTTAGGTTTTTGGATGTTTATGATTTTCCATTGTTTATCAATAAAAAAAAGACCCCTGATTCTCATTGTAATATAGTTTAGAAGGCATGTAGCCATTACATCTCTTCTCAGAGATAAGCTACCATCGCTCGAGCTAGTTTGTTCCATTCCGCATGTAAACAATTTCAGTACTTGATATTAATTAATCGAAGTTTTGTTCTTTCGTTGTATCTCTGTGTTTTGTTTAAATATGTATTTCATTTCGTTTCTTCATAAATCCATATCAATAGATTGATTCCTTTACTCCCAGAGATGTATAATGCGTCATGGGGATTGCTCCTTTGACACATGTTAATTTATCCAACTTGCAAATTTTCCCTTAAGTTGATTATCCCAGCCTTTGCCAGTTATTGTTCATAATTTGGATCCTTACTAAACCAAGCCAGAGATTACTATGTATTTTGACAGAGCCACCTCATGACTTCCCTAATACTTCCAAGTGGTCCTAACAACTATCATAATTTACAAATAACAATATTAAACTGTTTAATCTGGTAATATTGTTCATGAAGGAATTGTAGAGGGGTCTCAATCATAAGTCCCCTAACTCAAGGTACCTAAATAGACATTCCACTCAAATGTTTTTTCCCCATCAATATTATATTAATGAGTTTTTTACTCGCTAATATGTATTTAAGAAAGATTCGATAAGCATGATAATCTTATTATGTAATGATTTGGTTTAGTGGAAAATCTTATTATGTAATGATTTGGTTTAGTTTTTTCCATAGGAAAAAAATAAACAAAAAAAATAAATCATAACTTTTATTATAAATAAGAAAAGTTACATGTTGCATATGCAATTAGCATATTCATATCAGCTAGGTAGCTGCAAATAAAGTCCAAAAATTACATCTTTGATAATGGTAAAAAATTATAGGCAGTAGTGTTCAGTAAGTAGTTCGAGCAAGTTGTTGTAAGTTATGTACATATAATAAACATAGTAAAAAATATGTTATATATAATAGCCCAGAAAAAAAACAAGTAGATGTAAAGCTCTGTTGGTGTGTTCGTGTTCACTCGGCCCTTTGAATTAGATCATAAAAAGGTCTGTGCAAAAATTGGTAGTAATTGTGTTCGTTTTGCTCCTGTATCACCCATTGATCCCTCAATAGGTGTGTTGCCTCCTTGGATAGGTGATCGGAAACCACATTCCTCTCCTTGTAAATATGTTGACATGAATTGAAATCAAAATGTGCTTTGATTTGATGTACTTCATCCAAGATGCTCTGTAGTGTGTGCACATGACATGCAGAGTGCAGGTTGAACCAATCAACAATAATTTTGGAGTCCCAAAAAAATTATAGTTTGTTGAAGTGTTTTGTGATGGAAAATTGAAGGAGACCAAGGAGGCAGGATAGTTCTGCGAAGTTGTTCGTGCCTCGGCCGAGGCCAATCTTAAATTTGAAGGAGTGCAGATCGGATAAATGCAGAATGAAACCTCCCCCACAACCGTCAATATGTGTCGAACCATCAAAATATGCCCAAGGAAAGGAGTGATCTATGTTCTTAGGGGTGATGTTTTGGGGGGGCTGGTGGTGGAGGATCATCCGGGATCAGTTGATAGATAGAGGTTATGTGAGCAGCAGATATGATCCAAGTGGATTGAATGTTTTGGAAGATGGCACAATTGTGTGCAATCCAAATACCCCAATAGACTAATGAGGGGAGGTTGCGGATATTATGGGGATTGGATGAATGCCACCAGGATTCCCAGGTCGTGAGAACAGAAGGTCCCTCCCATCTTATGTTGAGGTTAAGAGAGGATATAATGAGGGTCCAGAGGTCACAAGTGGCAGGGCACGTGAGAAATAGGTGTTATGTGTCCTTTGCTGCTGAAACGCATAGTACACATATGTTGGGTCTGTTGGGGTTCCCATGTTTTGGCAGGTTTGGCAATACCAAAAGATGATACAACATCAAAACCACTTTCAGACCTCAGGATCTAGCCCTCCTGGGTCTAGAGAGGGATCTCTCTATATAGGCAAAGGTTTTATATCTTTGAAGCTCTGTGTTTAGATATTAGGCTAGTTATAGGCATGGGTTTGTTTGATTGATTTTTGTTTGGTTGTCGGGAATCAAGAAAGAAGGGTTCAATATAAGACAAGAATGAGCAAAGAGGATTTTAGGCAAAGGAGAGATAACTCAGAGAACACTCGAGACCATTGGGCGATGGAGTCAGGAAAGGGTTTACTTGCTATTCAATATACAAGGCTTTTAGTTGGGCTAGTCATCTAAAGCATTGGATCTTAAAGATGATAGTGTGGCATGAAATGGAAAGAGAGAAGGTGAGAACAAGGAAACCTCCAAGGTGACCCTTCAGGAATCAGATCCAGGGACAGGACATGCCATTGGACAACCTATGATCGGAGACCTAAAAGGTTAACTCTTCAGACAAGGAAACATTAAAGATTTAAACACAAAGGTGAAAACCAGAGATCAGAGAGAGACTTTGAACTCTCAATGCTTTGGTATCCAGCTTAAGGGAACTTATAAAGGTTCAATAAATTGAAAAGGACCCTGATGAGACAGAGACAGAGTTCTAAACTCCCAGTATCCTAATTCATTCAATTAAAGCCTAACAAGAACATCTAAGAACATATTCATAAATTCATACATCAGCTAGTAGTAAATATTAGCCACTACACTGGTTAAATTAGCTTGAATCAATCCTCAGAGAACGCATACAGCAGAAAGCATTAAAGGCAGGGAGAGTAGAAGCTTAGGGTACCATGCGAGGGTATATCCTAAACCAGATTTCTGATGCTTGCCAGAAGAAATGAAATATGACGAACTACAAAGGAAAACAAGGACAATGATAGAAAAACATCACCGCTGCTTTAAATCAGGATCCAAAGAATGTGCTTGTCATATTAAAGAGCAACACCAGTCATGTACAACATTACCATCAGCTTGATATTCAGTCTGAAAACATCTTCCTCAGCCTATCTTACAACTTTACACAGAGAGCTATGTCTCAAGAGAAACAGCTTACAGTTCACAGATATCCGATCAACAACCCTTACAATGTTTTCTCATGAGTTTTTATATCTGAAAGAGAGGCAGAGGAGGTATATGAAACACTAAATGAAACATTAAAACAGAGTAGGAAGAGGGGCTCGAGGCCCATTCTGTTTTAATGTCTATGCATCGATCTTTTGTATTCTTTGGGTGAAAGAGTGGTCTTTGACAGGCTGAAATTTACTCCAGGTATGTCTTTGATGTATTCTCGGCTGCAGTACTTGTGGTACTCTGGTGAATTAAACAAAAAGCAGATCAATGATTCTAGGGTTTTCCATACTGTGTAACCAATGCTTCTGGTAGCACCAGGACTATTGTCAGGGCGAAGATCTTTTATGGAACACGGTATAGAATGAAAACAGTATGGGCACTTCATCCTTTCATGGGAAAGAACGTTCTGCTGATGGTGACACTGATATATCGTTTTTCGTGTGCTTAGTCTTCAAACTGCGTCTTCGTCCTCTGAACGCGGGATTAAGCGTTAAGTGTTCAATTACGGGCTTTAACCCCTTTAATCCCTACTGCTGATACACTGGTCACGACTGTGATGGCCTCTCTGTATTTCAGAACCACAGTGTGCTGTGATTGTGGAACTCGGAGTGGATTTATCACCCTGTAACAACCCTGCACAGTGAAATAAACCAATTATAAAAACCAAGGGTGGCGGAAGCAATGCTGTGGAGGCCTGGAGGACAGATGGCGCAACTGTGGAAACAGTGGCCGTTGGGAAAACAGGTGAAAAATGCAGCAAAATAGAGGTTTGGTGGAAAAATGCACGCGGAACGTTCGATCAGACGGGATGGTGATGATCAACGGTGGAGGTTAAATATGTAGGAGGGGCAATATGATGTTAATGCAAAGCAAAGATTTGGTCCTTTGAATCGAACTACAAAGGAAATGAACGTAAAACATATGAAATGGGTTTGATGGTGGGACCCGGTCATGGGCAGAGGCTGGTTCATTTCGAACCGTTGGATCTCAGGAGGAGATCAACGGCTGCGATCACGTCGGAGGGTCGCAAGGCGATTGATTGTGGGCCAGGGGTCCTGTTTTCCTTAGTTTAACCCCCGAGCTTCTTTTGGGCGCGATCACCGTCCAATGATCCAGCCTCAGATCGGATGGCGTATGCTCATATCGCGTCGGGCCCGCAGTTGGCCTTTAACGCCCGGGGAGAGCGGGTTTTCAAAACAGATTGAGGCCACGTGTCGGCCTGTGGCATTGATTGCTGCCAAACAGAAAAAACAACCTTCCTTCTAAAAGCGGTGCGATCAAAACCGCCGATTTTGCACAGTGATTAACCGCGGGGACCACCGGGGCGGCTGATTTGTGGGCCGTCAATCTGCAGATCAGATCGACGATTGATATGTGATCGGAGAGGTGAACGGGGGAATGCGGGCGCAATGGGGCTTGCGATGACCATTGGATTAACGGGAAATCGACAGAAGAGAGCACTCCTAAGACCAAGAGAACAAAAGCATCATCGCATCGGAGTTTTTGTTTTAACATAGGAATGCTCTCCCGACCATTTATCCGACTGCGATAAGCGCTTTACGGGCTAGCGCTTGGTTTTAGCGCCCGAGTCATGTGGGGAAGTGGTTTTGGGGCTGCGCCGAAGGGGCTAGCCTGATATATGAAGAATATGGGTTTTTTGGCCTATTTTCAATGCATTTTAAGGCCACAAAGACGCAACGATATAGAGGAAAAGGGGTTACTTGGCCTAACAAAGGGTGTTTGTGAGGTTTAAAGGGGAATGGAGATGATTTAGAGGATTTAGGAAGGAATTAAGAGAGGGGAGAAAGGTGAAGAGACAAAGGTTAAGTGGGAATGAAATAAGAGGGAAAAGGCCCAGGGAGGCTTCAAGGATGATGTGTTTTCAGAGGAAAAACATTCCTTGAAGGCTCAACAAACAATTTAGCCCCCTGTTTGCTTGTCAAAAAATTTATAGGGGGCTAACAGGGTCCAAAATGAGAACACAGTTACAGGTGTGAACCGGTGGGAATTTTGTTGGAGAGTATACACCACATTAGTAATATGTCTTTTTCAGGGCATCTGATTTTCCAAAGGGAGTGCCACCAAGAGTGCGGGACCATAGGCCTATGAGAGTCGAAGATGTGTATGTAGCCCTCCTTTGGTGTATATCTTCCATGCTTGGAGATCATCCAAATAATTTTGTCTTCTCTGTCAATGATTCTGACATGTGTTTTAGATAATGTGTTTAATTAGTGAGTCCAGTCCTCCACCCATTGGGGATGAATGTATAGTTCACGGTGGGTCAAACATCCTTGGGAGAAGATGGTATTGTGTTCCCTATCAGCCACTTAATGAAGAGTATGGATACCATCTTGATTGAGAGCAAGTATACGAGCGGGGGGGGGGGGGATATGAGCATTCCCATAACCCGACCATGGGTCACATCCAATACAGACCTTTGTGCTAGAACCCACCTTCCAAGTAAGGCCATTCCTGATGTGTGCAATTGAACCAAGAATGGCCCTCCAAATAGTAGATATGTTAGTTCTATGTTCTGGCATATGCCGGATCCAATCAAGTGGATAGAGAGGATGAATGTACTTTTGTGTGACGACTCTGGTCCATAAGTTGTGCTCAGTGAGGATCTGCCAGCCAAGCTTTGCTTCCAGTGCTTGTGCCAAGGTGTGTATATCTTTGATGCCCCAGCAACCCCATATTTTTGGAAGGGCGATAAGTGCCCATTTGGTCCATGCAAATGTATGACCTTCCTTTGTCCCATTCCATAGAAACCTTTGACAGATTTTTTGAATCCTAGTTAATATACCTTTTGGGATCCAAGCGAGGGACATCCAATAAACCGGGATGGCCTCTAAAACATACTTGATGAGAACAAGTCTCCCTACCCGGGAAAGCCATCGATGGGACCATACATTCAACCTTTTTTCGATTTTGGTAATTAACCAGGTCTAATCAACAGTTTTGTAGTTGGCAGGTTTGAGATGGAAACCCAAGTATTTTAGACCATCTTCAAATCTGATTAGGTTGAAAGGGAACCCCTGTTGTGCATAGAATAATTCGTATGGGGAGCATACATGACTTGTGATAGCTTGGATTTGATGTTATTGCAGGACATTCATGTGGCTTTGCAAAAAATAAGAAGTACAATATTCACCATCGTGGAGTCACCAACGGATCCATTCAGAAAGATGATGATGTCATCCACAAAAAGTAGATGAGTAAGAGTGCAATTATCAGTGATCTTGATGCCCCTCAATCTGCCCCTATCCCTTTCTTCAATTAGGCATCTGCTAAGTCCTTCCATGACCAGGAGGAAAAGTAGTGGGGACAACGGGCAGCCTTGTCGAAGGCCTCTTTTTGCATGAAAGAAATCTGTGGTTGCACCATTAATGAGGACACTATATGAAACTGAGGTGATACAACACATGATCCAATTGATCACCTGATTAGGAAAGCCGAGGTGTGTGAGGATCATGCGAATATAGAGCCAACTAGCATGATCAAATGCTTTTTCAAGATCAATATTTAAAATCATTCCTTTGATCTTCTTGGTGTGCATGGAGTGGAGGCCCTCTTGTGCAACTCCAATGGCTTCATGAATCTGTCTATTCTCCAGGAAAGCAAATTGTTCAAGGGATATGAAATTTGATAAAAATAGGTTTGAGCCTGTTGGAAATGATTTTAGCCATGATTTTATAAATGTTGTTGCACAAAAAGATAGGGTGGAATTCCTTGAAAGAGGAGGGGTGATTAGTCTTGGGGATGAGAGCAATGAAGGTAGAGTTGAAAGCATCGAATATGCGCCCAGATTTCCTAGTCTTTTCCACCACCTCCAAAAGATTGTGTCTCAGCAGATCAAAGAAAGCTAAGTAAAATTCGACTGACCATCCATCAGGTCTAGGACTCTTTTTCTTCTTGAGCCATTTGAGGACAACCTCTAGTTCATCAAAAGTGACTAGCTCAAAAAGCTCCTCAGCTGTGTCCTGATACACATATTGAGGAAAGAGTGAGGCTACCTTGTTGATCTCTACCAGAGTGGAGTGCTGAGGGGCCTTGAAGAGGTTCCTAAAATGAGAGGTACTCTTATGTGCAAGTTGTTCAAAAGTGGAAGTAGTAGTACCATCATCGTTCTCTAGATCCCATATGGTATTAATGGCCTTTCTTCCTCTAGAAAATTGTTGGAAAATTTTGGAGTTTTCATCCCCAACTTTGATCCAGATGGCTCGACTTTTTAACCTCCAAGATTCATCTTTGTCCTTTGGGATTTTTATTCGATCTCTTTCCATCTTGATTAGATGATCTTTTACTGATTCTGATATATAACCCCCATGAGCAAGGTCCCCAAGAGCTTCGATTTCATTTTCAATATTGGAGAGTTCTAGGTCAGTATGAATCTTTTTATCCTTTTCTTAGTCAATGGTCTACCTTTTAATGAGATGGAGTTTATGTGCAAAAATGGAGGAGGCTAGGTGCTCAATGGTGAATTGAGTTTGTCTCCAAGTATTTTTGACCATTTCAATATATCCCTCATCCTGTAGCCACAAAGAGAAATACTTGAAAGGGGAGGCTGGTTTGTGGAGAGCACTTGATATTTCAAGGTAGATGGGGGATTGATCAGATATACCCCTCGATCTGACCCATTGTTTGTAGGATCCCAAGTGATGAATGAGTTCCTCCTTGATGAAGAACCTACCAAGTCTGTGGGTGACCATGGCATTACCAGTCCATCGATTTCACCAAGTCAGTGAGGGGGAGGCCATGATGGGATCCACCAACTCATGAAGAGTAAGTTGATGCCGAAATAATTCAGAGAGTGGATCCATTTGTGCATTGGAACCCCAAGACTCCGCGATCCCTAGTGAGAAATTCATATCACCATCTAGGATGATATTTTCAGCTCGAAGAAGAGAGATTTGTAGAAGTGGTATCCAGAAATTCTGATGGTGTTGACAAGAGACGTATACATTAATGATTCTGAATTGAATTCCAAGTGCTTCTGAGAAGACATTTGCTGCTAGTGTACCTTCTCGGCCCCAACAATTGAGGAGCTTAATGGTCCTGGGATTATAGCCCAGAGCAATTCCACCTGATCTCCCTTTGGCATCCAGTGCATGGAAGGACCAGGAGGGGAGGAGGGCGGAGAGGGTGTTGATGGATGATTCAGAAGATGTAAGGGTTTCTTGTAGAAGGAGGATGTCAATAATGACTGATTCATGAAGGCGCCGAAGGGCAAGGCACTTGGCTGGGTTGGCCAGCCCTCTATAATTAAAAGAAAGGCAGTTCATCTGGAAAATAGACCAGGAGTATGTCTTGCTAAAGAACCCCTTCTATGGAGAGTTGTTTGCCAATGGAAACATCAGGACCGTCTTGCAGAATGGCCTTGGAGATATTGGAGTGACGGCCTCTGGGAAGTTTAGCCATGACAATGGAAAGGCCATGGGAGGAGCCCAGACCAACAGGGGCAGAGGAACGAGGGCGAAGGTTGTATGAAAGGGTAGAGGAGGTATCAGAGAAGTCTGCCACCAAGGTAGATGGGGAGGGGGAGGGTAGTAGGGGAAGCGAGGAGAGGGGAGGTGGGGAGGGAAAGAGGGTTGGGGGGGGGGGGGGGGGGGGGAATGATGGTCGGGGGAGTGGGGGAGAATACCAAAGGGGAGGTGGTGGGGGGGGGCAGGTAATAGATGAAACATGTATGCCAGAAAGTAAATATGCAATACATGAATGTGATCCGCGAGTAGATAGTAAGGATGAAAAAGAGAGAGAAGGGAGAGGAGTACTGGATCCAGGAGGGTTCCCAGAGGAAGCAGCCGCAGACATGGAACGAGTGATCCTGGTCGAGGCACAAGCAACGTATTGTGAAGCAGTCCCCATGAGTGGTGCAGCCTGTGGAGTCGTGAGGAAGCCCGATAACTGAGCCTACATGTTTGGGGTGATGGAGACCGGGTCCAGTGTCTGATTACCGACCAAAGTGGGTACACTGGAAGCAAAGAAAATCAACATACAGTTCTTAAGAACATGACCCGCCTTATCGCAATGTCTGCACCTGAATGGAACCCCTTCATAATCTAGGATCTGGATCCGAGTAGTGTTTCGCCATTGGATTTTGAAGGACTCCTCCAATCCCTCCTGAGTATCCAGAGGGACAAGTATGCGGGCGAAGGCCATCTTGCCCGACTCAATGTAAGTGCGATCATGATCCAGATAGGTCCCCAATATATTGCCAATGCTAGAAAAAATATCCTTTGTCGATAGATGAATAGGGAGGCCAGGTAGTCGAACCCATATGGGTCCGGCCCTCAGTTGTTTGCGTTCAGGGTCGAATAAGGGGCTCCATCTCATGAGGAGTACTGGAGCCAACTCGATATGCCAGTACTGTGACAGGACCCAATTAGTAGGATCCTTAGAAGTGAACCGAAGTGTGAACCATCATTTGGTAAGAGTATGTACTGTGGGAAGATCTTATATCAGGCCACCCCAGATTTCTGTGACCCATTGACGCAATCTCTTTGCACCATAGTTCTGGCCGCGGACCCTTCCTACCAGAACTTTGTCCATAGTGCCCAAAACATCGGCCATCTGAATTCCCTCTTTGAGTGTGAGTAGACTGCCACGATTACAGGCCTTGACACACTTAGTACATCTGGTAGCGCGGGGGGGGTGGTGCATGGGAGGAGAGGGGGTCCGAGGCCTCCGAAGAGGGCGGAGAGGGAACCACAACAGTGGAGGGAGGGATGCTCAATTCGAGGGGAGTGACATAGAAGCAACCAGAGGGTTGTCGGGGGGCAGACAGGATGGTTCAGGGGTTCGAGTCAAAGAAGGAGGTGGCTAAGGGATTGATAGTGGAGTAGGGCCGGATGTGAGGGAATGAGGGACGAAAGATGGGAGGGAAGGATACATGGAGGAGGACCAAGGGATTGAGGTCGATAGCGCCATAGATGACAGGGGGAAAGTATGTGAGAGGAAGGACAGGGAGGCGGGGGATGGCGAACGAAGGCCCGGGGAGGAAATGAGATCGAGGTCAGCTGTAGAGAGTATAACAGGGGATGCATAAGAGAGATCGGGTACCAGGAAAGAGTCAAATGCCAAAATAGGGCAATCCGGAGCAGGTGCAAAGGATGAGGACCCAAGCGCAACATAATGTAAAAAAGTGGATGTAACCGGATGGGCAACGTGCATACATGCAGAAAACCATGCAGATAACGACCAGATGTCCTCAGAGGAGAAGGGTTCCTCATAATAATCTATGAGTTCCTCGTCCATGACCCCAACCATTGTCAGCTCCCAAAAACCGTTAATGAAACCGGTAAATTGTCGATAGTGGGTCGTCACCGAGGGAAGAGGGAACCGCGACGATAGGAGGTCAGTGTTGTCGTTGTGGAAACAGGGTCTGGACAGCCAGTGAACACGGAGAACCAGGCATGAAAACCCTGCACTATTAGGTAACCCGAAGGTCATGGGATCGAACGCATGAGCCCTCTAGAGTCGGTGCCCTCGTCTGCCTCATTCCTCCAAAGCCCTTGCATCAAAAAGTGTTTTGAATTGAAATGAAAAAATGATTTGGTTTAGTTAATGCAGTGTACTCTCAATTTAATATAAATTATTGATGAAATATATGTCTTTATTGTTTTTTACTTTAATTTAACTATATCTAAACTAAGCAGCACATACTAGCTACTATGCAGCGCTTATTTAAGTTCATTTTAAATTTTTATTTGAGTTTCAAATATTTATATTATAACGCTCTAAATTTATATTTGCAAAAGTCGAAATCTTTATATTTAAAAGGGTAAAAGCATGTTTATATTATGTTTTGGTTATTTTGCTCATAATTTTGTAATATAATTATTATTTCAAATGTATTTTTAGATGTATAAAAAGATTTAAGGTTTTTAAAAGTTTTGGGGGTACTTGGATTGTAAAGAATTAATATTCAAATCTATAATTACAACAATGTTTAGCTAGATTATTAGCAAAATTGATCGAAAATATGCCCCAAAAAGGGCCAAAACTTAAAATGTTTAGGTTATGATTAGGTGGAGGCTAAACTTGCTTAGGTGGAGGCTAAACCTTTTAAGTTTTGTTTCATTTTTTAGCATGTTTTCCTATCATTTTTTCCCAAAATCTAGTTAGAAATTGATGTAATTTTAGATTTGAGTGGTTGAGCCTATACAATCTAAGTATCCCAAAGATGCTTTGTGTTCTCAACTTTTTCATTAAAATCCAGTAATATAATTCTGAGTAGGGTCGAAAATTTTCAATCTTTAAATTGTATTTTTGAATGAATAAATGAATCCAATACCCTGGGGAAACAACTCAAAGGTGTAATCCCAACAATTTCTCATCATATTTTGGGTAAAAAGGCCCAAATGTAAACATTTAGACTACACTTTACGCTTATTGACAAAGCCTAAAACTTTTACTTGATTTACCTTATATATATACTAAAATTCCCAATAAGAAAATATTAATAATTTATGCACATTCTAATTGTTCTATATTTTGGCCTTTTTGTCTTAATTTGGCAATACAAGTCTTTGTAAGACTGCAATTTTTGCATATATAAATAGATTTAGCCCCATAAAAAGTCCCGGGGCACTCAAATTGTGTAAACTATACAACTCAAACATGTAATTCCAACAAATCTACATTAGATTTAAAATTGACAAACAAAAATATGCCTAAAAGGGGCCAAAATGTAAAATAGTTAGACTACACTATTTTTTTATTTTCAATCATTTTAAAAAATGCATTTTATGTTAGGCACTTTATATTTATTTCAAAAAGAGGTAGACAACTATTTTCGAAGGGCTATTGTAAACATAAAACAATTATACTACACTATTATTTTATTTTCAATCGATTCAAAAATGTATTTTATATTAGGCACTTTATATTGATTTCAAAAAGCGGTACACCACTATTTTTCAAGGGCTATTTTTTTGCCACTAGGGAAACCAGAACAAAAGCAGAGATTCAACATTTTGACATTACATATTGTGAGAGATACAAGTCAATCATTTAAACTGAAATGAAAACTAATAGGAGTGATTTGCCAAAAATTGACAACCATAACTAGAACAATGCCACGACATAAAACCTTAACATCAAATATGGCTTAGCTAATTATATCATCTTGAGGAAGAGTACACTTGGATTGGTGGAGGATGGCCACTATCTTCTTCAGATGGGGTGAAAGTAAGGTTTGCCAACTTCTTGGCTAGAAAAGAAAACTTGTCAAGTTTCTCCACTTTTTAAATCATCCTCTACAATACATACCAGAATTTCTTGATGCATGTGTGGTCGATCTATGAGAACCTTGCCCATAAGATTTTTATATGCCAATACAAGTGGACATTTTGCATATATGAAGTCTGGTGAGATTGAGTTGAAGTGCTAGTTTATGGGATCCCATACCTTGTTTCCCTATGAACATGATAATCTAAAGTGAAATTGTGTAACAACCTTGGGTTAAAGTTCATGTAATAAATTTAATAAACACAAAACAAGACCAAGGTCATGGGACACATATTCCAAGTTGAACATTGGGAAAAAAATCCTAGTGGGTGTCATTTCGGTTTATTATGGCTAAGGAAATTGACAAAGGCATTGGCAAATGCAAAGAGGCATTAATTTGCATTTATTTATGAAAAAAAAGGAAAATATGAGAAAAGGGAGATGTAAGGTCACAGGTTTGCATGAGAAGAAATTTGAAGGAAAAATAGAGGAAAATGAAGAAAATAGAGGCCTCGATGATAAAAAGCGTTATGAGGATCAGTTCACAGCTTTTTGCTAGTTCAACTTTTATCAGTTCAGTTTTGGAGTTCTCTCTATTCTCTCATACTATTGCACACTTAGAGCATTCTTGAAGCATTCTAGCATTGGGGAAAGCAAGAAAAGGAAAGAAAAGGAAGGAAAAGGAAATCAAAGGATAAGCAAGGAAGGTTGGATCAAGCATCTTCAATAAAAAGACTTACAGGTAACAAGTTGCATGTGTGATTTCCTAGTTGAGGTGTGAATGCATGATTCATGCATTTGGTTATTTGGTTCATGTGTTGTCATTGGCATGTGTTTTGTTGGGTGTGACAGTGGTTTCAACCTTGCCTTGCCATTTTCCGGATAGCCATGGTGTGATGGGATTATTTTCTTGGTTTGTATTTTGAATGCCAAAAGGTTTTCGAACTGATTGAGGTGGTCTCAGGAAAATTCCTAAGGGTTGGGTGTGGAGGTAGTTTAATCTCCGGGAAGCCATCAACAAGTGGGTGGAGATATGAAAATTCCTAAAGGTAACGATGAAGGAATTATGAGGCATCCAATATTTTATTAGGCTTAGTGATCTCTTTATCGATTTTGGTGGGATCGCAGTAGCATGAGGGTGGAGGTGGTTTAATCTTTGGGAATCCCTGGTTGTTTATGTCTTGGTTTGCTTGTGATCTATTGACTGGTTCTAGCGAGATTGCGGGAGCATGATGGTGGAGGTGCTTTAATCTCTGGGAAGCCTTGATTATTTATGTCTTTAGATCCCACATCCATGCTTTAAATATGACACGAGGGTGTTTGACTGAAAGAAAGATTTGGTTCAACTTGATCTATGGTCAGGTGGTACGTGGAAGTTCCTGACTTGGTTGGATCTTACATAAATTAATCAGACTTATTTTCCTATTGTGTTATATAAGAAGTTGTACATGTTATTATGGTGATTTAATGGATGTTGTGTCATGGTTAGTAATCTGGTTATGTGTTGGTTAGAGGCATGGATTTACAATGTACTCTAACTATGTCTTGTTCAAGATTTGATAAGTATTTAATGGTTAATGAATGCATGGGCTAAAAAGTGTTATTGTAGCTATTATGGGAGGGAATTAGACCTTTTTGGTGATTCTCAAATAGTTTTCAAGTTCCTATGTTCAAATATGCATTCATGACCTGTAGATTACATGTTCATCATGTGTTTGAAAAATGATTGTCATGGTTAGGCCTAGTTAGGTCAAGTATTTGATCAAGTTTTGTATTTTTGGCATTGTCTTCAAGTATTTTATCATTCTAGAAAGTCTTGGGCATGCTTGTGCATGCGGATGGAGGGTCACAATCATACTCATGCAGGCTTGTGCGGTTGGCATGTTAGGTCACTAAAAAGGAAGTTTAGCTCAAGGTTTGGTCACCTGGGGTGGTCCTTTGGTCCATGAGTGTCCCATAAGCCGTGTAGGATGTCAGTTTATGGTTAGTAAGTTCCAGTTTTCGGCCCCACTTCCATAACTAAAGCTTGGAGGTCAAGTCATGTCATAGTAACTCTTCATCTCATGTTTAGCCTGACAGACAGATGAAATTGGGTAAACGTGGGAGGGGTGGTTATAATTTGCAACTATAACTAGCATCCTCCTCAACCCACAAAATATTTTTATGAACTGCTTCTAAGATTGCCTCCATAAAATGTGCCATGGAACAATGAGCAACAACTTGAGCCTAGGGTTGAGAGGACAAAGGCTGATGTGCCTTGAAATAGATAGGAGCGATGGTTTTTCCCCTTATTCCTCCCATGTGACTATAAGAGGCCCTGTAATGCACCATACTAGAAGGGTAAACAAAGCAAAGGAAACAAAAACTAGAACTATAAAATTGATGCCAGAGACAAGAACCTAGGAAAGAGAATTGAGCGGATAGATAAAGTAACACATTGGAGGAGAAAACCCAAATCGATTTAAGGAATTTGAGGCTAGCTTCTCTAATACAACAAACCTCCTGGGAAACCTTTACTAAAAAAAAAATAAATGCAGGGACCTATGAGACTATCCCGTCGAAGGAGAGGGATTAGGGAGAAAACAAGAAAACTATCCCAAAAACCGCAAGGGGGGCGAGTGACAAGAAGAAACTTTAGAACCTAATAAAATAGAGCTAGAGGATGAAAAGGGAGATTGGAAAACTTAAAAAAGTAATGGCAAGGAGATAAAGAGATTACCGCTACACGAAACCTTGGAGCCACTCATAGCCAAAATCTTGTTTAGATGAATTTGAGTATGTGAATCTCCAATATTAAGCTGAGAGCTAGAATTAAACCAATGTGTAGTGGCATTGTTGCCTAAAACCTCACATCAAATCGACAACCCAACACTCAACAATAGATAAAACCTATAACTAAGGAAATGCCAACAAAAGTATCAACAAATCAGGAGAAAATAAATACTCACAAGACATCAAATTCAAGGAAGGCTTATCAACAACCTCTCATACCAAGGTTTCCGGTGAGCAAGAGATTTATTTATATTTCCAGCTTAGATTCTTGGCTTCCCCCACCACAATGGGTCATGATTCTCCCTAATATTCATAAATTTCACCACAATTATGCTTGACACGGGCTTCAAGGTGGATTGTAAGTTTGGATGTCCTTCCAGGGCCTCCCACACAACAACTTCCATGATGGACCATACCTTCCAGGAACTCACCTCACATGCAACCATATGAATTAACCCCTGCTTGCATTCAAGGTGCCATCTAGGGGGTGTACTATCTCCCCTTGTTATATCTTGTACTCTCGTATCAAGGTGGTGGCACATATCCCACCTTTGGGCAAATCTTGTTTAGTTGAATTTGAATATGTGAATCTCCACTATTAAGTCGAAAGTTAGAATTAAACCAATGTGCATTGGAATTGTTACCTAAAAGCTCGCATCAAGTCAACAACCCAACACTCAACAGTAGATAAAACCTAGAACTAAGGAAATGCCAACAAAAGTATCAACAAATCAGGAGAAAATAAACACTCTTAAGACATCAAATTCAAGGAAGGCTTATCAACAAGCTGTCATACCAAGGTTTCAGGTCGGCAAGAGAATGATTTATATTTCCAGCTAATATACTCAGCTTCCCCTACCACAATGGGTGTACTATCTCCCCTTGTTATATCTTGTACTCCCATATCAAGGTGGTGGCACATATCCCACCTTTAGACACACACACACACACATATATGGGGTTCATTCGTATGAAAATTGTTTCAAATGGTTGGGAGGAATGATTTTTATCCTTTACAACGAACTTCACTTCTCACCAAAAATATTTATAACTCATAATAAATATACTATTATAATAGTTTGCGTTATTTTAAAATAATCTTATACTAAAAGATTTTGAATCATGAACCAAATAATGAAAAATGTGCCATAAAGACACATTCTCTCGTCATGTGAAATTTTTTTAAATGATAAAATGAAAGGAGGAAATCAATGTTTAAATTAGAGGGTAAAAATCAAACTATGTATGTTTTTTTTTGTTTTCAATTCGTTTTTTAATTGATTAAAAATATTAAACATTAGTCTTTTAAAATTATTTATTAATTTATAAAAATTAATTAATTAATTATGATTTTAATAATTCAAAATCATTATATCTCAGATTTGGGTGATGTGACGGAAGTGCTCTCCAGAGCACATGCGTGTGATGACGCATTCGGCATGGGATCGACGATGCCATGACAGGCGACCAACTCCACGTTGCTCCAGGCTTCAATTAATGCCATTAATGCTATAGATGGTTGCCAACGGTGTCCTCGATCGGAGGGGAACAACCATAAATCCTCCGCAGAGCCTTCACCCTCGCATTTCATCCCTCGCTCTCCCGTGCAGCTCCGTCATAGCTCGCCTCCCCTGTTTGGCGTGCTCTCTACACCTCAGACCAGTCTCCCGCTTTGCATGCATCTCCATGGCGCCGAGGCAGCGTCCGAGGCGCACTACCTGCTAGGCTGATCAGGGACTCAGCCGACAGATTCTTCAACTTTGAAGAAGCGCCCTCCTCTACTCCCTTAGCTTAGTCCGCTACCATGACTTATGACTGCTCCTTCGCCTCCATAGCTCCCTCTGCTCCTTCCATGGCCTCCCTCATCACCAATGTTGAGCCCTCCATGCCACCCTCACCCAAAGTCAAGCGGAAATACCGCAAGTCCACCATCCCCCGCTCCTTAACGCCTCCGCCCAAGAAGTTGGAACACCTGCCTGTCAAGGCCTCCTCTCTGTACATTCCCAACCTCTGGCATTACTCTGATGGTGTCTGGAGCAGTTTCAATGAGAATGAAGCGAAGCCCAAGGTCCCTCACATCGTCACGAAGGAGGAAGAAGAAATAGCTCGTATCTACGGGTGCCCAGTGACAGAGGAAAGCACCAACAGAACTTGATGCAAACCAACATGAGGAAGCAAGCAAGGACTGAAGCTTTTTGCACCATTGTTCACTTCTGGACATATTTGACATCTATAGTCTTTTCAATTTAATGTTTTAGCGAAGATAGATGTTTCAGACTTTTCTAGACACTTAAAGGGTTGGTTTCCCCGTCATGGGCAACCCCTCTTTTTGCTATTTTGGAGACAATTGCGAGCAGGAATTGGATAAATCCCTCAGCTCAGACCATGAATGTAACATATTTTGCTAATTAATAGAATTTAGAATAACTTACAAAAAAAAAAACAAAATCATTATAATTTAGGTTTTTTTTTGTTTTACCCAATTAAAATTGTGATTTATTGTTATTTAAAATGTATTTTCGAAAATATACATTTTTTTAAAATCATACAATTTAAATTACAATTATAATTATAATAAGGAAGGATCACGTTTACATTTTAAGATATTTGATCCAAGTTATTTTATTTTAACATAGGGTTTTTTTTTTTGATGGAGTCAAAATGTTTAGAAGACATTACAACATCTTTGCCATAGTGAGAGCAACAAATCCAAGAATTTTTGAGATAAAATTGTTTTTTTTGGCAAAAAAAACATATATTTATTTGAAACATACCCTTAAATAGTGGGAAAACCTATCATAAACCTATCATAACTTAATTATGAAACCGATAGTGAGGTTAACCATCACTAGTTGCTATATGGTTATGCATTATACTCATCATTGTTATTCAAGTAAACCAGGTCACTTGTGATTCCCCAGTGATGATCTATAAAAAAGCAAACTTTCACTCCTACCAAATACTTATGGGTCTAAACTACATCCTAAAAATATAAACTCTTAACCAAATAAAAGTAATTTTAAAACATACTCTAAACCCATTTAAAACTCACTCATATAAATCATAAATTGTAAAAATAAATTTCCTAATTTAAATTTCAATATCAAAAATTTAATTTTCTTTGTTACCTTAACTCACTTAACCTAAACTAAAATAAAATAAAATAAATATTATAAAACACTCATAAAAGTGAAAGTATAAACTTCCAATATGTAATATTTAATTTTTAATCTCCGTTCAAAATGATATATATAATCTGAAAAAAATATTATATTTAATATTTAATCTCCTTTGAAATATATATATAATCTGAATATATATATATATATATATTAAAATTCTCATAAAAGTGAATCCAAGATTTAATATTTAATCTCCTTCGAAAAAAAAAAATTATATAAAATTTGAGATATGGTTTGGTTCGTAAGCAAAATTTACGATTTAATATTTAGTCTCCTTTGAAAATGAAAAAAAAAAATTATATAAAATTTGAGAAATGGTTTGGTTCGTAAGCAAAATTTACTAATTATAAAAAGCGAGGAAGTGCACTTGTTAAATATTTAATTAATATAAACTTATTAGGAAGTGGAGTTATTAATTATTGTTGAGGAGGTCTCATGGGACACAAAGTTGACTCCCAAATAATGGACACATGACTATGACATTTTTCACTAACAATATTATTAAATTAATCTATTTAAAAATAAAGTAATATAAAAATATTATATATATTTATATATAAGTTAGGTAATGTGAATCTTATACTTAATTTATGGTTTTAGTAGTTGTGACTTCAGATATTTAAGTCGTTAAAATCACTTAGGAATGACACTCGGTTTAGGTCACATCAATCATTAGCGTTTAATATGGTTGAATTTTTGCCCACTGAATTTCAAACTTAATAGAACACCATTACACCATCTATTCTATCCCTTATAGACAAATAATATATTATATTTAAATAAATATATTGTTTTAATAATTTCAAGTATTATTATAATCATATTTATATAATCTATATTTATTATTTTTCTTCATATATATAATTATGAACACAATTATTTGTTAAAAAAATCTTTAGGTAAAAATCACATCCAAATAAATTTGGTCGACGCGTTTCGAACCAGCCAGTGTGATTCATCATCAAGACTTGATGAAAAAACTGATCAGGAGACCCAATTAAATAGAGATGAGGAGATCCAACTAGCCGTTGAAAAATAACGACTAGTTAGACTAAATCAAAGTCATAGAAATAAGAAGTCAAAAAATATATATAAAAAGATTAAAGTAAATATTATTTATTATTATTTTTAATTTTAATAATTTTTAATTTTATTTTTATTTATTATACATTAGGAATTATTCAAAATATTCTAGAAGATTAAATAAATATAGGATTATTTCTATTAATAAAACATAGTTAAAATATTTATTTTGTTTAATCTTATTTAAAAACATAAAGGATTAAATGCTACTACAATAAAATAAAATAAATAAAAAAATAAAAATAAAATAAAAAAATAAATAATAATAATTTAATTTTTAATAATTTTTATTTTAATTTATTTTATAATATTTATTAAGTAATTTACTTATTTATATATTTATTTTATTTAATTAATTAATTAATTATTTATTTGTTTATTTGTTGTTTAAAATGCATAAATGAATTCAACACCCTAAAAAACTCCAAAGGCACTAAAATTCTATAGATTAAACAACTTAAACTTAAGTTTTTAAAAATCTTTACTAGATTTTGATTAAAACTAACCAGAAAAATTGTCGTGAAAAAGTCATTTCTTCTATAAGTTAGACATTTTTTCTATAACTTAAACTACGCTTATAATTATTACTATTATAATTTTTAAGGCTTAGTCTAACTTATAGGAGAAATGATTTTTTTCACTAAATTTGACAATACAATTTGAAATTAGATCACTTAAATTTGACAATACAATATAAAATTAAATTGTGATTTTTTTAAAACATTTTTAAATACATAAATAAATTTAATACCGTGAGAAAACACTTAAAATACTTGAATTCTACAATTTATAAATTAAAAAAAATAAAAATAAAAAAAACAATTTCTTTTATTAATTAAATTAAACCATTTTTAATGTTCAAATAATAAAAAAATTAATATAAAAATTTTCACTTTAATGTTAATTTCCATTTTCGACGACTCCTTAAGCCTTACTGTTAATCTCAAGGGACACAAAGTTGACTCCCAAATAGATGGACACATGACTATGACATTTTCACACACAACATTATTAAATTAATCCTTAAAAATAAAGTAATTTAATAACATTAATTCGATTTTAGTTTAAATATTTGAATAAAGATTATCTTTTATTCAAATTCTATTTTTATAAACAATATATTATATTTAAATAAATATATTATTTTAATAATTTTAAGTATGGCTATTTACAACTTATTTAAGTATGGTTTATTATAACTTGTTATTTGTATTTATTTTATGGTTATTATTATTTTAAATAATAGGTTTAGAATTATCTCATTCATTTAAGCAAAAATATTACATATATCTTTACAAAATCATTAACTTTAATAATATTATTGAATTAGTTTTCTAATCACAAAGTAAGGTTTTTTTTTGTTAGGCATATTTATATTATCATTTCAAAATGTACAAAACACAACAATATAACTATATTACATCTGAGCAACCCAAGCTTAAAAGGGAACCAGGCCAATGGCCTCTCAACCATAAGTATTGGGTGTGTGTCATGACAAACGGTGCCAATGGTTATTTCCAGCACATAATTGACAAAAGATAGTAAAACATAAAACATCATGGCGGACGGATTATGAGGAGTTGCTAGCGGCATTGCAAAGAAAGTTGCGCGGTTATGGACATGGTAGTCTATGTGTTTTACTTGGATTTCTAGAACTCACAGGTGGTCATGGGAACGCCTCAACTAACGTCGTAGACTCTTCAAAGTGTCCAGAGTATCATTCTACATGTGATGTATATCATTTATGTAAGCAATAAGCTCATTGCGTTCTTCATACCTTTGCTCTCACATGTTGTCCAAATTGAGCTGAATATGTTGGAGCTGGGCTGATATCATATCCAGGGTGACCGAAGCTTTGACTTGTCCTTGAGAATGAGAAGGAGAAACTGCCATCGCTACCACCGAATGTTGGC
Organism: Pinus albicaulis; assembly: GCA_034641835.2. Lineage (NCBI taxonomy): Eukaryota > Viridiplantae > Streptophyta > Pinopsida > Pinales > Pinaceae > Pinus > Pinus albicaulis. The sequence continues at coordinate 227,173,171 of CM076576.1, forward strand.
TCTTCGTAGACTTTGATTCTGAGCTCAGTTCCCTGTTTAGTCTCCTTTCCTCCATGTCGCGTCTAAGACCACTTTTGCGAGTTCTACCTCGTTGTCGCGGCATGCAGCCCTATGCCCACTACCGGGAAAGAAAAACCTTCACTCGCGCAGGATGCCTCACCTCTGCTTGAGTTACCAGTGCAGAGACCCCCCTTGCTCGCCCTGCCGCCGGCACCTACCAACTTGCTAGCCACGACCACAATCCCAAGAATCCAATCCCATTTCCTTCTATCTGTTGAAGGTCTCGAGTATCAATGCATGCACCAAGGTGAAAATGCTCTTGAGAACCACCTGAGCCCGCTCCAATACCGCTCCCCTACCTCATCCACAGTCACCACAAGTCGCACCACCACCTAGAGTCGTTCACCACCCGATAGACCCGTGCAATTGGGCTTCGCTCCCACCACTCGCATAGCCGAGGCTACCTCCACTATTACGCATTTCACATCAAAACACCGGCTTCCAAGATCCCACGGTCACAAACAGACCCATACACAACTCACAATTTCATGTTTCTCCAACTCACACCTTGTGTGTGAGGCTCAAGCCATGGCTTGAGAGCAGACACCGTAACACAGGGTGTTCTCTCCCATCGCAAACTCACCATTGCCCAATTGTTACTGGATGCACTCTACATCTCCTTCTCCCTTGATATCTTCCTCAACCGTCGTGACAATACACAAAAAGATGGGCCATTATCTCAATCGTGCGAGCTATGAATGCTCCAGTATGACGCGTGGCTGCAGGCTAGACCCTCCCGCTCTTTTAGCCACCATTTGACATTGTGACACCCCATCGGGCATTAATCACAAAGTAAGATAATATGATAGTAAAATGACCAGTTTTTTTCGTCTTAATTGTAATAATTTTTAAATAGGAGTAATGTTTGATTACAATTCTAAATTGATAAAAACTTTGATGTTTATTGGATTCCAATAATTAGTTTTTTTTTTTTTTTTTAAATAAACAAGTTGTCTTTCGTGCGACTTTTTGGAGACTTTTCCGGTGGATTTTTTCGAACAAATTTCTTTAAAATCCGGCAAGAATTTATTGAAATGACATGTTTGATGGATAACCTTGCACAATCCAAGTTCCTTAGGGGTTTTTTAGGGTGCTGAATCCATATATGTAATAAAAAAAACAGTTTAAATAACAAAAATAAAGACTTCACCTCAAATTTTTCTACCGAATTCAAGCACTGAAAATTCCAAAAAGTGGCACGAAAGACAACTCCTATAATAAAATAATATTTAAAACAATCTACTAAAACAATCTCATTTAAATAAACTAATGTCAATCTCTTAATTCAAAATTTATTAAATATCTAAAAACATTAAAAAAATTAATTTATTTATTTTTTAATAAAATAAAATATATATATTTTTTTTTATCGTAACCATTGATTTTTTCAATTTCATTCTTTTTAAATAATAATTGTTTGTAAATGAAAAGGTTTGTAGATGATACTTGTGTCGTGTGGCGTCATGGCAAGGAAAAGTTAGAACTCTTTTTCCTTCATCTTAATAATCAATCTCACTCCATAAAATTCACCTGGAGTTTGAGGTGGATGGTAGCCTTCCTTTCCTCAATGTTCTTATTTCAAGAAAGGACGATGGGTCTTTCTCCCATTAAGTTTATTGAAAGAAAACTCATATAAAGTAATATCTTCATGCTAGTTCTCATCATTTCCATGCTCAGAAATTAGGCGTCCTCAACACCTTAGCCACGAGGGCGTTGAGAATCTCTGATGAGTCTCACCTTGAAGGAGAAAAGACCCATCTCCTGAATGTCTTTTGCAAAAATGGTTATAGTATGTCGCAGGGCCTTAAAGCTTTCCTTAAAGTAGAAAAATGTCATTTAGATAAAAAAGAGCCTAGTGAATGGTCCTGTAGTGTGCGCTTTCCTTTCATTAAGGGAACCACTGATAGGATTGCTAAGATCCTTAAGAAACATAGGGTTTCTTCGTCTTTCAAGCCCCTTAACACCATTCGCAGCTCTCTCAAATCGGTTAAAGATCCAATAGACCCTAGGGAAGGGAAAGGTGTCTACGTTATTCCTTGTTCATGTGGGACACCTTACATTGGTGAAACTGGGAGGTTTATAAATCAAAGGATTTATGAACATGCTGTTGACATTAAACATGGAAGATCTCGCTCCTTCGCCTTAGCTGAGCATGCAGAAAAGACTAATCATCATATTTGCATCGAAGAAGCTAAGGTCATTGCTAGGATTAACCGTTTCCATCATCATAAGTTAAGGGATGCCATAGAGATTGAAAAAAGACCTGTTTATCTCAATAGAGACGACGGTTGGAATATCAGTAGGTGCTGGATACCTGCCCTATATTCTTAAGTGTCTTTTGTTTCCATTTTTTTTTTTTTTTTTTTTTCGCTCGATCTATGATTTTTGATGGCATTTTCATTTTCCTTTGCCCTTGTCCCTTTATATATATATATATATATATATATATATATATATATATATATATATATATATATATATATATATAATTAATTATTGATAAATTATGTAATTAAAACAAAATAAAATATAATAATAATAATAATAATAATAATAATAATAATAATAATAATAATTATTATTTAATCTAAAAATCAGTTGTTACTAATTGAATTTAATTTTCAGAGTGAAACTAGCCGTTAGGATGTCAAACTAGCGGTTATCATAACTGCTAGTTTAGTCTTTTTTACATCTATTTAAACTCAACGTCTAGATTTGATCTCTTACCTAATCCTGATGATGAACCACACTGGTTGGTTCAAAACGCGTGGACAACGTTCTTTGTCACGTAATTTTTATCGAAAAAACTCTAAATAACTACATATAACATTCTATGCTTTTTCTTTTAATTTTTCGTATTTAATAATATGATTATATATATTTTTCATCAAATTGTAAGTTTATTATGTTGAAAAATGTATAAAGTAATTCAATTGTAAGTTTATTATGTTGACAAATGTATAAAGTAATTCATTTATATAAGTGTTGTGCTATCATTATTATTAGTGAGACTAGTTTTTTATAATGGTTTATTTAGATTAATTTTGGTTTCTAAGATTTTAAGAAAAATGGTAAGGATTTTATTGGTTTGTTTAATAATTTCATTTGTTAATAAAAATTGGAAAATATAAAATTGAAGTGATATATATATATATATATATATCAATGAGATGAAATAACATGAAGTCTAAAAATTATATTATTTGAATTTTTGATGATTATGATGATGATTAATGTTTATTAAGATTAATGTGGTCTATTAGATCTCAAGAAGATCTCAAGAAAAGAGTCTAATTGTTATTCTTCGAAATCTTGTATCTGTGATCAAAGAGTTCATGAAGAGAAGGGAAAGAAGCACTCCAAAATTGCTATAATTTAGTTCGCTTAATAAATCAATAAGACTAAAAAAGGAAATAAATACTCCAAAAAAGAGAGAAAGAAACACTCTAAGATTGCTATAATTAAACTCGTTTAATAAGTCAAAAAGAATTGAAAAAAAAAAAATACTCCAAATTGCTAGAGCTAAGTTGACTAAATACGTCAAGAAGACAAAAGATAAAGAACACTAAAACTGTAGCTGATTATAATTAATAATTTTTTTTTTTCCTATATTTAAATTATACATGCTTAACTATTGATATTTACGATGTTAATAATTTCGTATTTATTAAATTTTAAGTAAAAATATTAAGAAAAAGTGATAAAATCTCTAATTGATATTTACGATGTGGATACTTTTATGAAATTTTTAATTATTTTTTTATTAAAAATACTAAAGAAAAAGTGATAAAAAATTTAAATCAGTTAAATATTAACTAAAACATTATTATATTTAAATTGGAAATTTGAAAAATTAATATTATAATTCCAATCCTTCTGTCAAATTTTTAATGAAATTTTGAATCATTATTAGCCGTAACCAGTTTTTATTAACATATTAAAGAATTATTCTTTTTATAATTTTTGTAAATACAAGTCACAAAATCTTTAATTTTATTTACAAAATTTGATTATTAGTAAATATTATACTTTTCATCTCGATTACGATTGACGAAATTTAAAATAAAAAATGATAATAATAAATAAAATAAAATTGACTAAAATAATTTAATTAAAAGAAAAGAATTAAAAATATTCGCATTTACAATGGATAGACTGTATGTATGCAGGTATAGACTGATTGTTCTCAGGCCCAGAATGCGCTTATCGAGTGCGCACATTGTGTCATAAATTTTAGCCCATCATTCATTGGAATGGACTTTAGCGGAGCTCCAGCCTCTGTTAGCAGTGGCACAGTGCCCAATCCTGCAAGCGGAGAATGGCCGGCTTCCCCCACTGCCTCCACTCGCACCACCGCCTCCGCAAGCTGAAATCCGAGCGAGACCTGCGCGAAGGATAAGGGAATGGCAGACTTTCCAAGAAACGGACCTCTCGAACGCGACATTGAGCAGGTCAGCTGTAGCTTAAAGAATCTCTCAGCATTGTTAAAATTCTCACGGATAAATCCACAGACCTTTAATGGATATGGCGAATAATGTGTTTTTTCTGAAGAATCAATTTATCCTAGGGATCGGAGTTTGGATTAAGAGAAAAAATGATGGGAAAATCCCTTTATAGGATTCGATCATGAGTTCCTTATTGTGATCCTAAGAAGTTTTATGATGGGTTTAGTTTGTTTTCTGTTCAATTGATGATTGCAGGCAATAACTGCGCTGAAGAAAGGGGCGTATTTGCTCAAGTACGGGCGGAGAGGGAAGCCTAAATTCTGCCCTTTCAGGCTTTCTAACGTAAGATTTTGGCCTTATTCTCATATTTAGTCCAACAGGTGGATAACCTGTTTGTATACTTTTGTTCTTGATTGATTGAATGGATGCATGCTTAATCAGTGTTCACTCAAATCCAATTGTTGCATGGTTAGAATTTTGAATTGGTAGAGTTTTACTTTTCGTTATCTGGGATAAGAAACCTATGATAGTGAGTACCTTGCGGAAGACCCGGTTCGGTGGATCCATATCCATGTGTAAGAGGTTTCAAGTTTTCTTGATGATCTAGTATTCAATTGAAATCTGCCTCTGTATTTTCCGACTTGTGTGTGGGTATTTGGAGACATGGTACTCTGTTCTTTGCCTGATTGTGAATGTCTGTGATGGTAGAAAGAAAATTGCTTTCCCAAATTGGATCCTGATTTCTTCTCATTGATGTCATGCCATGCAATTCCCTAAGACACCAAGAAAAGTTTCAGCGAAATGCATTGTGATACAATTCATGTTTAAGTTTTGGGAATCAGAAGGTGGAGATGCTGACCAGGTCCATCCTAATCGAAAAAGGTCTCGGAATATTGTATTCTTCAGAGATGCTGATGGGAGTCGTTATGCTCGATTAAGGATCACTTTCGATTTTAGCTGACATTTGTGATTGTTTATTTATTTATGTTGAGCTGGTGAAACTCAGAGCTCAAGCGGAACTCCAAGCTTCAATGCTTTTTATAAAGCACACGCATGTTTGTCATATCTTGGGTCCTTGTGAGATCCATACTGCCTGCTTATGAATTTTCAATCAATTTGCTATCATCATGCTCTAGTTGCTTAGAATTTTGTTAATAGCAGTCTCAGTGATTATCGCCCTGGAATTGGATAGAATTCTAGCCTTTACTGAAACAAAATTCTCAACTTCCTTCCATTCACGTTCTTTTTTAGTCGGGGAGCTTTACTTGGCTTGATTATGTATGGCACTTGACTATTAGTCACAATTATAACATTCATAGTTGATTATTTTAGCAATTAGGTTCTCAACAAGTGTATCAGATCATGCCTTGTTTGGGTAGTTGATGATCTTTCTTTGTGCAGTTGTTGATTGGCATTTTTGAGGTCTCAATCTATAATAGCAAGTCTGATCTCGGCTGATGCACTTTTTACTGTATGCACACAACATGTTGCTTGCTACAAAAGAATGCAAGCTGTATTCATGTATTGTGGCTGACTTGAGTTTTTGTAAAGGATGTACAATGAATCATACTGAAGGACAGTTTTTATGCAGCCAGGGGCAATGATGATTCACTTTAGCAAAAATGTTATTAAATCAATGCACATAACCATCAATAAATCTGACTCCAAGGTCAACTGACATTCATACGATTAAAGAAAATTCAACTGTAGGGTTAGTTGAAATTTAGAGGAAATCTTTCTACTCAAATGCCAGCTTAAACAGAATGACAACTACCAGGGCTGCTTGTACTGTAACTGCGAGATCAATAATATTGAGAGGGGACCAAGCTTCGCGAGCACTGCTGTAGCTGGGTCAGCATGGGTTGGCTCAAATTTAACATTTGTCAAGTCTTGTTTGGTACTAAGAATTGCCTGGCAGATCAATTAGCTGTCAATGGGGTCCAGTACGAGAGTCTGGAAAAATACGTTGGCATCCTGGTTGTTCTAATCATTCAAGTATGGATGCCATTTTGTGTCTTGGGAGGTACCCCTTCAGTTTCTTCAGTATGTATAGTTGTTGTTTTGTTTAGTGATGAAAGTTCAAGTAGTGGTTTAGTTGATCTCCTGGAAAAGTTGCAATGCAGGATAGCAGCAAATATTGTCTCCAAGAGATCAGCAGTAACATGTCCTCATTTGCATTTCAGGGATGCTGTATATTTTTGTGTTTTCTATAAATATACCCTTTGGAAGTTCAGCACTGCTCTTGTAAATGCATTTACGGGAGAGGGAAGGTTGTTTTTGTCAACAAACCTGCCAGGTTGGTAGCAGGTACATTGAGGATATTTGCGATTGTTGATTTGATGCTTCCTGCTTAGAAATACTAGTCCATTCATTCAAAATACTTCCCAAAACCAAGTTAAATGATATTAAAGACAATGTAAAATTATCAACACACGTGGTGAGCTTTCGATGGTATGTGAGATTTGGTCATCGATCACTCTGACAAGGTATGCAATAAATAATACAAAAATGTGCTCCTAAAATGCTGTAGATACTTTGCAATTCTTTATGCAAGTTGATTTCCATGGATTTTTAAAGTGAATTTGATTTCATAGTTTCTTTCTGCATACAGTGAGGAATAAAAATACAAATAAGTTACTCAGTAACCACTTATTGCAAGGTTAATGATTTCATTATTATGCTGCTCAAAGTAAACATGCTAGATATGGAATTCTGCATAAAGCAAACTAATTCTGCACTCTCCTAAGAAAAGTCAATCTGTTGAAGGACAGACATTCCACAAATGTCTAACCCGAGCTTCAAGTGGGAATATGATGTGATTTCATATATGGGCCTTCGTTTGTTACAATTCAAATATGACTGTATTCAGATCACCATCTTTCAATTTCTTACTCTTTCTATCTGCATGCATGATTATGTGATTGTCATTAGTGGATCATCGAATTTAGAAAATAATGACTACAATTCCTACGTTGGCCTTTTCTGAAACTCAATATACATGTATAGTTTTTGGATATTGATTTTGTCCATCTTCTTACATCCACTAAGGAGAGTTCAAGCACTTTCTGGCCTTTTTGTAGTTTGATTATGTCTTGTTGGCACCCAGTGACAATTTTGGATTAACCTTAACATTGTAAAAGTGGTACCCAGGTTGATGGCAGTGGGAGCTGACACTTCTTGCAAGTAACATTTCCATTTGAAAACAAATGAACATTCAATCAACAAGCCATATTTATCCACATCAGATTTGTAATCCTATGATAATACCACTTTGAGTTAGCATCTGATTGTATGGACCCATTTCTAGGTCAGTTATCCTCCAAATAGATTGCTTACTTCCTCCCTCATAACTTGCTGCTAGTTTGTAATAGAACTTGCTGCTAGTTTGTTGTCAAAATTAAAGGAAACATTCTAGCTGCCACCCCCCCTCCCCTCCCCACTATCTCTACGTAAGATGATTACTTGAAAGCCTAGCAGCGTAGCACTTGTTATTGCCCCTGACAGAAATTACAGGGAAGTATTATCTTCGTTTGATATAGACAAAAAGAACTCTACATCCTTTACACACTTTCTTCTCATTACTTATAAACTAAGTTTCACGAAACGCCGAAACATTTCAGAGTTTCCGAAACAGGTACGTTTAGAAACGCCAGCTCCCAAAAATGGAAGCGTCAGCCGAAACGCTGATCAAAACATCATATATGTATATATATAAAAAGAGAACTATAAATAAGTGAATAGCACATTATCTTGCAAGTTAAAAGGGAATAAAATCCATAGATGACAATTTAGAAGGAAAACCAAGTCTGTATTAACTATCATAGATGATTACATGATGGTCGAGTTTCGGGTACTGGTACGGCCTGAAACGCTGGGTTCCTAGAAGTTTCGTGCAACATAGCTTATAAACTAGTTGAAACTAAATTTGTCCAGGATGATCTCTAGTCCCCAGCTTTTATTTTTTTATTTAAATTTTTAAAAATATTTTTCCAGGGAAACTCAAGGGATACTTCTCCAAATTTGTGGATGGAATCTCTATTAAGCCTGTTGGTGTAGACTAGTGCACTTCACCCAGGGGGATTTGGACTAGGTATGTAGGTAGGCATAGATCTAGCCAAATGCCCAACAACATTGGTGGCAACCAGTTGAGCCAATCCCTTGAGTTAGTCAAGTCCCAAGGGGTTATTATCATTAGGAAACTATTTCAGGATTAAGTAGCCTGGTGTTGGTTTTGTCCCTGATTCATCATTAGCATGGACAACAACATTTGTACCTAGGTGTCCTACATGGGCTCTTTGGTAATTCCATTTTTGTGTATGTGGGCTACTCCCTTTTAATTTTAAAACTTGAATTCTGAAAACGTGGTTGACCATAAAGTAGGCTTAAAGTACTGAAGGTCTAAGCTATCCTGTTAAATTCTTGATAATAGGACTTGGATGAAAAATGTTTTTTGATCACTTGTTATGAACTCTTTCTATGTAATGTTCCCAATTTTTGTGATTAAGGAGTTTTGCCAATTTTTGGTAATATTAATAAAAAAAGGAAAATATTATATTTGGGGAGAAAGGCGGAAATTATTATTTTAATGGAGAATGGTAAAATAATATTTTATTGGAAAATGGAGGCAAATTATTATTTTATTGGATAATGGCAGCAAAATAATATTTTATTGGAGACTGAAGGCAAATTATTATTTGATTTAAAATGGCGGCAAAAAGTCTCCTAGTGGAAAATGGCCCCCACCAATAAAATAATAGGAAAAAGGAGAATCTAGAAGCTAGAGGGAGGCTCAAGGGAGAATTATAAAAGGAGGACGGACTCAATTGCAAATCATTCTATTCAGGGGAAATTTTAAGGATGGAAATTTATCTTAAAGTTAAGAAACCTTGGCGAATCTTACTAGTCCCTAACATGCAAAATATAAATTTTTTAGTGATATGTTTGTAAAAATATTTAATTTTTTTTTTTGAAAAAGCATAGAAAATTAGCCCATCCACGAATATTAGCCCCTAAAATTTTCCCTGATTCTATTCCGATCCTTCTCTTGACATAGAAAAGAAGCTCAAGCGAGTTTCAAGAGTTTGAAGCGAAACTCAAACCTAATGGAGTCAGTCAGGGAGGGTAGTTTGAAGTGAAACTCAAACTAATGGAGTCAGTCAGGGAGGGTAGTTTGAAGTGAAACTCAAACTTTGTGTGTCACCCTAGTTAGCTCTTGGGGAAAATCATTTCAGATCTTCCATTGTGCTTATTGCAGGAAATCTTCTACATTTGAATAAATTGTTTGCAGGAGGCTTCCACATTATAATTTAATTCGCAAGACTATCTTCTCATTTCAGAGGCCTAGCTCATATCTTTTCCAGAGGGGCCGAGTATCCAAGAGAAAATTTCTGAAGCAAATATCCGTTGTTAATTTTGGGATTGAGCATCAAATCTCCAAGGCCGAAATTATTCTTCAAGAAAGGATGAGTTGCAAGAGGTTTACAAGGAGGCCGAGTGCTCATACAAACAAAGCTGATCTGTCTAATTTCAAGGGGCTGAGACTAGATTATTGGAGCTCTGTGCTAAGGCAGAATTGTTCGGAATCCCTAGCATCAGTCCATTTCTAAGTCATATGTTCCAAATATGAAGCAAAAATCGGAGGGACGAATTGCAATTTCAATACATGCCTTGGAGCTGGGTTTATAACCAACAGAAGGTCGAGTTTTTCTTCTCTTCACCAAGAGACAAGTTATTCATCACTCTCAGAAATACTAATGCCCAAGGTGGTTCAATCTTTGTCCAAAAAGGGAAGGCTGAATTGTTGCTCAGATCATCTCAGATCATAAACCCAAGAACGCAGTGCTGAAGAGAATCTCTGCGTATTGCTGAAGTATGAAGTCAACTCTTGCTTTGCTGGTGTGGACATAACTCAGCTCAAAATCCTCTTATTGTTGGCTGTGCGAGTTATCCTAACCAATATTCAGTGTAGTAACTGCTGTGCAGAGCCTATAGTGCCTCAGAGACCACGAGTTATCATTGTTGGACTGATTTCTATTGGGTAACAAGTTGCTGTACCTGTGTGTTGCTTTCTAGGCATACCTGTGTGTTTGGAGGTGAAGTACATCTATGTTATTTCTCTATTGGAAGGTATTTATGTTGCCGATATTATTATTCTGAAAGTGGCCTCCATATACAACCATACTTTTCTCTTAACTGCTCGCTGATACTTCTCAACTCACTCATTATTTATTGGCTGGAGTATGCTCTATCAATGTTATGTATGCCTTTTATCTAAAATAAAAGTGGATGTGACTGTTCAGAAGCATTAATATCATATAGGTGTGGTACTGTTCATGTTATGTTGATGTTTTAATTGGCATATATGTTCTCTGTACCTTTTCATTTGGAAATAGATTCTCAAAGTTACCTTCAGCAATCCACATACCAATTGTTTGTAAAATTTCCACAATGAACCAGACTAAATAAACCCAATTTTTTGTGGTTTTTCCAAGTCATTTCGGGAAAGGAACATTACAATGGTATCAGAGCATGATCTTGGCCAGCTGCGGGGAAGCTAGCAAGATCATGGAGGCGTTGGGCATGCATGCACTGTGATTGGTGGGACTATGGACATTCCCGTGACACAAGGAAGGAGTACAGAAGAAATTATGGATGACATCTTCAGAAATAATGAGAAAATGATAAAAATGTTGGCCCAGTTGTGTAGCAGTAAGGGGATAAACCAAAACCATTCTCATTTTTATGACAGAGACCCTAGAGTTAAGCATGCCATGGGGGTGAAGTCATTCACATCACTTATGGGAGATTAGCCAAAGCAGGGCATACAAAAGACAGTGGGAAGACTAACCCTCACCAACTTTGATGGTTCAACTAGGAGCTCTGTTAGAGTGTGGTGCAGAAACTGGACACATACATCTTACTAAACCCCATGAGAGAGGTGGATGCTATTCGGTATGCCACCTTACATTTGGATGGAGATGCCATGGAGTGGTGGTACCAAGGGCTGATCATTTTGGGTCATGCTAACATCATGTCATACGCAAAGTTCACGCGGAGGCACTTAGAGAGATTTTACTGGAAGGACACACATCCCCTTAGAGGGAGTGGCAAGACGGGGACAGTTAGAGGATGAGACCAGGAGGGACCTCCGAATTAGGAACTTTGGCTTCACAGGTTAGGAGCTGTGGACCCTAAGGCGCAGGTGCACCAAGGGCAAGCCCACTACATGGAGGCGATTTCTGACATCGAGCATGAGGAGGAGATTGCGCATGAGGCAGATAACCCCTATGGTTGTGAGGAGAACATAGATCGGCCTAGTGTGACTCAAAAGTCACCACTATTCGAGAGCACATTGATGGCATGAGTTGAGACAGTGGCAGAGATAGTGGAGCACGTGCCCACAAGGCCATCCATTGACGAGGTGCTAGTAGACACACAAACATCCAGAGCCATGACAAAGTTTTTAGACGACAACCATGTACAACTGAATGGTGAGGATGTTTTGCATAATGGGTTGTCTATGGAGGAGCAGTTGGAGGCTCATATTGAGCCCATGATGGAGGAGGCACAACCATCTTTTGGGCTAGCTATTGATGAGGTGTAGCAAAGAGAGCACGTATTGGGACTTCAACACAATTCACTTCAGAGGCACGCTGACATTATTAGCCCACCTCTATGCATTGAACAAAGAGAGGCATAGTTATTTAGACAGACCATAGGGGATGACCAAGTCAGCAGGATTGAGCGACATGTGTCGAGTATGGTACATCATCAGCATGGAGGGCTTGTTTTGTACACAAGAGATTATTCATTCAATCCCTCCTTTGGGATAGCGTGGCAAGAGGTATTGAGTTGGTACTCGATGGAGCGAGCTAGGTCTCTAGATATATGCATAGCCAGGGGCATAGTTCAATAGGGGCCATGGGTTACCAGAGGATCTCAAGAGCCACACTGCTATCCAGGTGGGATTCCTCATCACATCATGGAGTCAGTCAGGGAGGGTAGTAGCTGTGTGGTGGATCTGGTGATTGAGCACACGCACACTCTCAGATTTCCATTAGAGTCTTTAGCAACAATAGTGACTAGCTCGATCGACAGGGGAGTAGGCAAACCTCTTGGGATGTCTTGGCATGCTGGTTGTGCGAGGGGTCGTAGGATGATTAACATACTCCGGAAGGAGCTTGTAGGAGGAGGTGGCATCGACAGGCCACTAGATAAGGCATTGTATGGAGACGATGCTCTCTCATTGATGTACTGGGCACGAGAGCTACTGCGGATCGACTCAACAATGATATCCCCATTAGCACGCGAGGAGTTAGGCCTCTTAGGTCTACCAAGACAAATGAGGAGAGGTGACTCCCAACATGATGGGTCACTAGCAAAGGGGCAGTTACATTGGTACATATAGGATACCAGACGATACAGGGTGGTATGGCAGCGGACATTGGTGTTTAGTGGTGCAAAAAATTGTGCCATAGAGTTCAGTACTATTGATCCAGGTGGCTCCAGACACACTCAAAGGTTAAAGAGGGCTTACAATAGCTCAAAATTCAAAGTGGTCAGATTACTATTGAACTAGGTCCAGATCGAAGTGCTTGTTGCCCTGATTCCAACGATACGAACGACACTCCAATTCGAGCTCATATGGAGAAGTTAGAGCAAGTCAAAGTTCTGGTCAAAGGGGGCTTACAATAGCTCAAAATTCAAAGTGGTCAGATTACTATTGAACTAGGTCCAGATCGAAGTGCTTGTTGCCCTGATTCCAACGGTACGAACGACACTCCAATTCGAGCTCATATGGAGAAGTTAGAGCAAGTCAAAGTTCTGGTCAAAGGGGGCAGTGGGCCAGGTTTAAGGGTCCTACAATTTGACTAGGACCGACGCACGAAATCTGGCTCTCGAGAGCAGGCAAAATTGTTGCTTGTTTAATTGGCCCAATGACCCTTAATTTCGGGAAAATGTGAAAAAGGCCTATTTGTTTTATAAAACAAAAAAAATATTAAAATGGGGGTGGCAAGCCACCAACCTCGCCACCCCACCAACCCCCAACGGCCATATCATAAAAACAAAATCGGGGTGGCGGGCCATGACCCCTGCCACACCTTCCACAACCCTCAACAAACAAAGGATATGTAGGGGGGGTCGGGGTTCGGCTAACCAGGAACCCCGCCCTGTGGTCCATGGCCCATGCCACTTGGTAACGATGCCGGGGCCAGCGGGGCTTGAACCCGCCTGGCCCAGGTGGGCTGTCGGGCTCGAAACTTGCCCGGCCCACGTGGGCCGGCCCCCACCTGGTGGCCCCATCCAATACACAACCAAACGATCACCGTATATATAAAACAACTATTAGCGCATACATTGCAACAATTATCAAAATAGTTAAACCACTAGTCGCGGCACATAACCATTTGCTATTCAAATTGCCAAAGTCCAAATGTGGTGCGGGTTAAAAATGAAATATGGCCCAGATGGGTTTGACCTCGGTCCACGCATGCCCAAGTGGGCCTTTACACCAACGGCCCAAAGAACCAATTCGTTGTATGTTCCGCTAGTGAAAACTTATTTAACTCTACATTTCATTTGCATGGGGAGGCAGCGACGGAATGAAGCACCGAGGGAGGCCGAGTTTGAATGGAGGAGCGTCGAGCCAGTGAGGCAGAATTGTGACATAGTAGCAGAGGCGGAACCATGCCCCAGGCAGAATCTTGCCTAGACAAAGAGGGTATGGAACCTTGAATTTGGAGAATTTTCCTAGGGAGGTAAAATTTCACCTTATCAGAGTGATGTCAAGTTTATAGTCAAATTTCACGAAATTTCGCATGGAGCGCAATGGTGAAGTCAGATTCGCCTTTTTGAGCAGCAAAATTTCAGGTGCTCCGCAGTGAAGCATCTTTGAAGAATCATGGGGAATCTAAAAGATTCCCGAAGGCCCAAATTTTGATGATGTCGGAATTTGACGTGTGGATAGTTGATTTTACACTACTCGACACCACAAATTCAATGGTGCAGTCAGATTTAGTAGCTGAGCACTCCATTTTTTGGCCATCTTCAGAAGTGAAGGTACATGAAGCAGTCATGTTATGTTACCTTTCATTATTGCTGAGATGATGTATTATTCTTGAGATCCCTGTTTGATACTATGTCGAGGGATTGTTATTGCCACATTATGTGAGATGTCATTAGCCTTTCATGCTATGTATTGTTGTTGAGATCCTTGTGTAACTATGTTGAGGGGATACTCATTGCCACATTGTGTGAGACCTTGTTAGTTTGTCATGCTGAAAGGAAGCCTTCTTGAGTGAGATTTCTTATAGGGAGAACGTCTCGTTGAGAGACAAGACACTTTGTTTGAGGGCGTATGACCTTATTATGACAAAGAGTATTCCATGTACATCATCATCTCTTACAACATTATATGAAGCGGCCTACACTACCTTGACACTGAGCCTAGAGATGTAGCCCACACTGGGTGAACTCTGTTATCAAATGTCAAGTGTTTTTGAGTTGCTAATTGTCGTCATGTTTCCTCTTGCATAAAGCATGCATATGTGTTCTTTTATGTTCTCTTTAATGCAATTCTAACAACATCACAAAAGTTAAAGATCTTGGATAATTCCGGTAGTTGAAGGAACTCATATCAGTTATGTAGAGGAGTGCGGGTGTACGTGTCTGTGTACAACAGTTTATGATGTTGTGCAATAGGTTGTTGGAGCGTTGCCTCCAGAGAGATCTTTTGACAGGGACGTCAAGTACACCATTGGGTTTGGCTTAACTAGGATCGATGAAGGCACAAATGAGTGTCTCTTGGGTATACCCCTCAGGACTCACACTCTTATTTCTCTTTTGTACTGCTTATAGTCATATAGGAATTGGTTGTTGCCCCTTGGCACTCTTAGCATGAGCAACAGGACGTAGGAGGCTCACCTGAAATAGCTGGATAGGACCCAGTGCACTAGGAGAGAGACTTCCTAGTTGTGGCATATGGTCGGGGCGCGAGTTGGCGGATGCAGGCTTGGGTTTGACTCGATCTGCTATAGAGGTAGCATGTGCTCCACCCTCGAGCTCACACTTAAGGGGATGCATGACACATTTTGGGAAGGAGATTCTGAGGTGTCATAGGAGCATATACAACGGGTGGTGAACCTATCTTACAAGCAAATGTTTAGATCCAGGCAGTATTGGGGTGTGTCATCAAGAGACAGGATGGCAGATCTCACAGTGTGGTATGGCAGGCGTAGGGTAGTTTTTCATGCACCAGATTGATTCATGATATATGGACTCTATATTGCATGCATGAACCAGAGACGTGGCACAGGTGGATTCCAGCGGTTGATAGGACTATGCCGCAACCAATCTGACTATGGGATCCATGGATTCTGTTGGTTGATAGATCACTCTATCTTGTGATGAATGGAACCTTGGCAGTGAGTGATCTAGTTCACTCTAGTTCACTGTTGGGTTGACACCTAGGGGAGCATTGAGGCTTTCATTGCATGGCGAGGCAGGTTTTCTTTGTTGCTGCTCAGGATCAGGGTTAGTTTTGGATGGGTAAGCTTTGACATTGTGGAGATGCTTAGGCATGATGTGTTTGGTCTTTACAAATATTTTGCCATCAAGTTCTAAGAGGGGAGGATATAGTATGCGCAAGATGGGTGGTCAGTCATAATCAGAGTGGTGCAACATCAACATGGTGGCATCCTTTTGAGACTAGCATGGGATCCTGGCATCGCATGACTGAGCAGTCCAACTACCCTTAAGGACGAGTTGGTTTCTATAGGGGGAGATCATTCAGGTCTTCCATTGGGTTTTAGTGATTTGTTGATGACATGGGGGACTTCATCAGTATGGCAGGACGCTCAACAAGAGGAGATCAGGGGGAGCACATGCGGGCGAGAATTCATCTCCACAGGGGTTGGACTGTATCTTTAAGAGACTACTTTTGAATTGCATTAGATCAATTACTCGGTAGGGCAACTTCTCGAAGATTTGATCATGATTTTACATTACCGAGCTGCTCTATTTACTGGCAATACGTAGAGGGCTTCTGGCGACTATATCTTGTTGGATAGCGAGTGAAGCTAAGGGGGTTTCACATGGATCAGGATGGTTTGGGACCTTGGTGTCATAGGATTTATTCATGTGATGGTGGCGCAACAACAAGGAATGGTTCAATGGCACATTTGGGACCCTGGAATTAGCTAGGCCAACTTGTGGAGCAACAACATATGGTAATATTGCTTGAGGACAAGCAATTTTTGGTGGGGAGGACTGTAATGTTCCCAATTTTGTGAGTGCAAAAATCACTAAGGAGTTTTGCCGATTTTTGGTAATTTAAATTTTAATAAAGGGAGAAAGGCAGAAATTATTATTTTAATGGAGAATGGAGGCAAATTTTTTTTTTTTTGGAGAATGGCGGAAAATAATATTTTATTGGAGAATGGAGACAAATTATTATTTTATTTAAAATGGCGGCAAAAAGTCTCCTAGTGGAAAATGGCCCCCACCAATAAAATAATAGGAAAAAAGAGAATCTAGAAGCTAGAGGGAGGCTCAAGGGATAATTATTAAAGGTGGATGGACTCAATTGCAAATCATTCTATTCCTATCTATCTCTTGACATAGAAAAGAAGCTCAAGCGAGTTTCAAGAGTTTCAAGTGAAACTCAAAGCTATTTCGGTGGACTTCGAATGCCACCCTAGATAGCTCTTGAGGAAAATCATTTCAGATCTTCCATTGTGCTTATTGCAAGGAATCTTTAACATTTGAATGAATTGTTTGCAGCAGGCTTCCACATCATAATTTAATTTGCAAGACTATCTTCTCATTTCAGAGGCCGAACTCATATCTTTTCCAGGAGGCCTGAGTATCCAAGAGAAATTTTTTGAAGCAAATATCCATTGTTAATTCCGGGATTGAGCATCAAATCTCCAAGGCTGAAATTATTCTTCAAGAAAGGACGAGTTACATGAGTTTTCACAAGGAGGCCAAGTGCTCATACAAACAAAGCTGATCTGTCTAATTTCAAGAGGCCGAGACTAGTTAATTAGAGCTCTGTGCTAAAGCAGAATTGTTCGGAATCCATAGCATCGGTCCATTCCTAAGCCATATGTTCCAGATCTGAAGCAAAAATCAGAGGGACAAATTGCAATTTCCAGACTTGCCTTGTAGCTGGGTTTATAACCAAGAGAAGGCCGAGTTTTTCATCTCTTCACCAAGTGACAAGTTATTCATCACTCAGAAATACTAATGCCGAAGGTGGTCGATCTCTGTCCAAAAAGGGAAGGCTAAATTGTTGCTCAGATCATAAACCCAAGAATGCAGTGCTGAAGAGAATCTCTGCGTATTGCTGAAGTAGGAAGTCAAGTCTCTCTTTGCTGGTGTGGACATAACTCAGGTCAAAATCCTCTTATTGCTGGCTGTGCGAGTTCCCCTTACCAATATTCAGTGTAGTGACTGCTGCGCAGAGCCTATAGTGCCTCAAAGACCACTAGTTATCATTGTTGGACTGATTTCTATTGGGTAACGAGTTGCTGTACCTGTGTGTTGCTTTCTAGGCATACCTGTGTGTTTGGAGGTGAAGTACATCTATGTTATTTCTCTATTGGAAGTTATTTATGTTGCTGATATTACTATTCTGAAAGTGGCCTCCATATACAACTATACTTCTCTCTTAACTGCTCACTGATACTTCTCAACTCACTCATTATTTATTGGCTGGACTATGCTCTATCAATGTTATGTATGCCTTTTATCTTAAATGCAAGTGGATGTGACTGTTCAGAAGCATTAATATCATATAGGTGTTGATATTTTAATTGGCATATATGTTCTCTGTACCTTTTCATTTGGAAATAAATTCTCAAAGTCACCTACAGCAATCCACATACCAATTGTTTGTAAAAATTTGACAGTGAACCAGACTAAGTAAACTCAAATTTTTTGTGGTTTTTCCAAGTCATTTCAGGAAAGGAACGTTACATTATATTCAGGGCTTGTTCTGTTTGAAGCAGATTCTTCTTTTTGTATCACAGCGTCTGTACTCTATACTCTTTTATTTCTTCCTGCTGGACAGTTAGTTTCTAGTTGCTTGTTGGTTACTTAAGCTCTGCTTTTACTTTCAATATTGATCTAGGAGTTGCTTTTGCACTCCCGCATTGTATGTCCATTGGATTGTACCTGTTAGCCTGTTTGACCTACTTTTGTGGTCACTTGTTGGAAATTAATAGATTTATCTTATTATCATTATTGTTATTTGTCAGCATAGTAACTGCTAGATGTGCTCTATGACAATATTCTTTTCCTTTTTTTCCATGACCGGCTTACTTCCTTTGTGACTTCAGTCTTATATCCAAAATTTTAGTTTTTTCTTGCAACATACTTGATATTGCTAACTCTTTGAAATTTGTCATCAACTTAGTCACTTCAGCTGAGGGTAGGTGCAACAACTGAATCAATGAAGCCAGCAAAAGGGAAAATATGAACAAACTTTAACTGTATAAGTATAGTTTTGGTTCCATAAAATCTTTCGTTGGAATGAATTAAACATGTATTTACCCCTTGACTTTTATTGCAGCTGTCATTTACAATGATCTCTATTCTACTTCTTGAATTTTGTAACAGTTTCTCATGTTTTTGTTGAAGCATCCCTTTTAGAAACTATTTTAGAGGCTTAGTACTTCTTAGTCCTCATTGCAGGGATTTTAATTATATAAATTGCAGAGGCCTTATTCAATGAAAGAATGATGTTTGACATTTGTTGGAACCTAAGTCACATGACACAATGACATGTGACATGGAAATACGAGTGTCTGACATGAGACACAATGACCCCAGAAACAGGACCAGGAGGACACAGTTTATATATATTTATATATGCATTTAAAAAAATTATAGTATTAAAAAAAACAAATTACACAAACAAAAATGAAATATAGACATAAAGATTCAAATTTTGTTAGAATTTACAAACTAGAACATTTACAAGACGATGACACAAATTTAATCATACTAGTTGCTACTTAGCACTTACTAGTACTACATGAATGGTGATTAATTGATAGACACATAAGTCATCAAAATCAAAATGTATTACATAGATATTCAGTCACCGCTACTATAGATGGGAATGCCAATGGCAAACACAAAATAGGGCAGATGCTAGAACCGTAGATGGAAGAATCTCATAGCTCATGACTGTCAGTGGTCCTCCTCCATGCCAGAATCATCAAAATCAGTGTCACTGCCATTGCTGTTGCTTCCATTCACCTCTTCTCTTGTGCTATATCCAATCCAATCAGTGCATCTGTTGGTTTGGAGGATAACCCGTGAAGGGAATCACCATCATCAAAAGTGGTTGGTTCTAGCACTAGTTCATTAAGATCCAAGTTGGCTAATGCCAACTCGACACTGTTGGCTGAACCCATATCATCTGGAAACACATCCCAATTTGGCTAATCCCAACTCAACACTGTTGTCCAAACCCATATCATTAGGAAACATATCACCTTTTCAGAATCCGCAAGCCACTTTTTGATGGGACACATGTCCTAAACTTGGGACATGACTAGGGCATGTGCTGGACATGACTTTGGCAAATTTCCTATGAACAGGACATGTGCCAAACTCGCGTCCAGTTTGTGTGCCATCGAATTTGTGTTCGACACGTATGACACATGACCCCCTAGGGGCGTGTCCTGTGACTTAGCTTGGAACTTTACTAACAATTTCAATACAATTTCTAGATATTTGAAGCCAATTTGTGGAATTTACATATGTACTTTTACATCCCAGAAATAACTGGATTATGGTAAAAGTTTCACACTTAATTTGTTTGGCCAAAGGGACTATGGGTGTAGTAGAGGAATATCTACTTGGATACTGCCATGAAAGAAATAATCATAAATATAATGTGACATTAGTTTGGAAAAGCATACAGTGGTTGAAAGAGGAAGATCCCAACCTGAAGTTGCCAGGATTTAGATGCACATTTGTTATTCTTTCACTCATCCAAATAGAAAAAGTGCACCTCTATTGGTCGGTATTAAAAATGTTTGTTCTGCTTATTCTCATAGTCTGATCATTTAGTTTTGGCTCCTTAATTGCAATGATTAGCTTCTTTCCCCATTTTCTTGACAAGGTTTCGGGCATTAGCTTTACTTGATTTGTTACTTTGTTTAGGGTTGTTAAATTTGAATGTAGGGTTGAAGAGGCCCATAGAAATCGACTGTGTTTCAAAATTTTTAGTGTAAAGCCAAATGTTGCAATATAAAAGGTTTCTGTGCAACTTGAAGACCATAATGTCAAGTTGCAAACTTGCATTACAGTCAAAGATTGTAAGGCAAGTTGTGGCATATGAGGGGTTGAAAAACAAGATTGAAACATAATGGTGGAAGATATGTTTGTACCACAATGAAAGGTTTCAGGCTTCAATAAATGTGTGATTCTAGGGTAAGGTTGCAGAGTGACATGGGTTTTAAGGACATTACAAATACATGAACAACCTGCAACAGCTGTTGTGGAAGAGAAGGCATCGTACCCATTTTGTGGAGTTGAAGACCTACGTTTTGGGAATTGAAGGACCTACAGCCTACAACTCGACATTGCAAAGGAATGGGACTGGCAACTAACTCAAGGAAATTGGATTACCATGTTTGTGCAAATGCCTGTAAAACCTGCACTTTGGAAAATGCAAATTTGCAATAGGATTGTGAAAAGGAGCTAGAGGGACATGACAATCGACCTTCCAACTATTATTTTTGGGATTCTATCTACCAATACAATTCATGCATATATGTATATGGCTTGTAAAATATGTGAGAAATAGACAAGGTGTAAAGATGTGGTATTTGATATCCATTATAATGATAATTTTGTTGATTTACAATGTAATTTGTGTAAGCTCTAAGCATATACACTTTATTTGGTATACTGTTTGACTCCAAGTTTGTAAATGAGACCCGCCAAGTCTTCAACTCTTGCACAATCAAAGCCTTACACTTCCTTGGTTATGGAGCATGGATTTTAGATTCTTCATCACAACCTTAATTCTAATCACCACTTTTAAACCATTGTTGCTAAAGAGTGGAGCAAACTGGGAGTGGGAGCACTATTTCCCAAAAAACAATGGGAGTGGAGTGTCTCGGGAGCATTTTACACACACACACACACATATTGATATATTATAATGCATTTATAGTTAAAAAAACATGCTGAATGCCAAATTAGTTGCGCAATATATGAAAACATGCATAATTGAGCTATATAGATCAATACCACACTATGATAAAGTTAGAAATGCCATCCATAGTACATTAATGATTATATTGAAACTTTGAAAGAATGCATTATGATTAAATGAGCAAGAACTTTTAAATGGCAAACATAAGTGACAAACAATGTGTTGAATTTCCACGATCTTGGGTCTAGGTTAGAATCTGAGAATCACTGACGCTACCAAACCAAGAATCTCAACAAGAACTACTTTGCACAGCAGAAAATATAAAGCAGTAAATCACAGATGCACAAGTGTAGACAATTTTTAACAAATATTGTACAACAATGTACAACCCAATCTTCATTATATTAAACCAATCTGAATAATACAACAGACTTTGGAATACAAGATACAATGACAATCTTCACTGCAGCTTCTATGTCGTATCTTGTCTTGTCAGTCCTTTGCTTCTGTACTGCTCTCTGGTTGCCCCTTAGTCCTTCAAGGGACAACACATAGAGACTCCAGGAGGGTTTCCACCTAACACTGCTGCAAGTCACTTCTGCTGCATGTACAAGGGCTGATCCAATCTGCTTCTAGGCTGGCCAGTCCTTTGAGCTCCAATCCACCAATCTGGCAGTCACGTTTGTCCATCGAAGTACTGCACATTAGGCACCACACTTCACCCAACCTTCAGCTGTCTTTGTCACTTCAAGATTGCTTGTCTAGGGCTACTTTGGGTAGCCAACACGCTGCCCTCCACCAGTCCAATGGCACCCAACACACCCACTGCAAGATCTGCACCTAGGATAGGCTTTCATCCACCAAGATAAGTCCTCCAAATGGCTCTCATAGCCTTCTACAAATTCTGTCCACACATGGACACCATCCCTAACATCAAATCAACCATCAACCATCCATACATACCTTAGTATCAACCATCCATACATACCTTAGTTTGCTGGTCTGTTCACTGTTGCATGTTCTGCTCCTGGTTAGGACTGTTTACCTACTGCTACAACCCTCCATTCACCCTTCAAAATTACTCCAGCAACTGCGGCTTGGCTCCAATTTGCTCCTGTGGTCAAGCGTTGAGTTCTAGGGAGAGGCTAGTCCTTGTATGAGCCTTCCAGCCCACTCCCAACGTTGCTACTCCTCTATACTGCTGTTTAGGCTTGCGGCATTCTACAACAGCCGTAAACAGTCGTCACAACACTCCAAATAGACCATACTATCTCGCTGTAGTAAACAAAGCCCTCTTCCACCAATCCACACCTTAAAAACAACCCTAAACTCCTCTCTGTTATGTGGCCAACTCCCTGCAACAAACTCAGACCTGTACCAAGCCAAAAACACTTCCAAAGTCACAGAAAATGTCCACGCTGTCCTTGTATTATGTCTACGGCTGCCTCAGAGAAGTATGGAGGTAATTTGATGCACTTGGATGGGTGAGAAGTGACCTCCAACGTCACTTCTATTTATACAATTTCTATGTGGTGTCAAAACACAACTTGTGGCCTTCCACATTGTCAAGCCGACCTCCATTTGGTGCCACGTTAACCCACAATTTCATTCAAAAGTTCATAACTCCATTTTTACAACTCGTAATCAGATGATTTTCGTTGCGTCGGATTCATCTTGGTGAGATCTATCATCCTCATCCATCACATGTCGAAATGTGCTCATGGTTTTGGCCCAAATCACGATGGGTGCAAAACCCTTACCTTGGGTTCCAAGCCCACAAGTGACTTGTGGCGCTTTGTCCTCCAAACCCTGAACCCTAGGGCTTGGAGTACCTCCCAAGCTACTCAAAAATCAACACAATGTTCCACCATTGCTTATATTGGGATCCTCATCATTAGTATCATCCTTCATCCTTTGCCTCTTGTGTAGCCTGTGCCTCTACCTCGATTCTCTAGGGACATCAGTCAACACCACCCAATTTTGATGAAATTGCTTAATCCAATCCTTAAATTATGGTAGAAAAAGCTTAACATTCCTAATCAATGATTTTGGTTTGAGTGAAGGGTACACTTTTGATAAGGCCATGACAAGGGAGTTCAACAATCAACACCACCAACATTGGGGTACATAAAGGTCTTGGTGCTCTTGATTGAATGCCAATCTTTTACCCTCATAGGTGATAGAATCCATGAAAATTTTGTAATCCCATCAATCGTGAAATCCTAAAAATTGTTAAGTTTGCTGATTTTGAATGGGATTTGAAAGTCTACTTTCCCCATATGAAGTCGTATGAGGTAGGGACTATTGGAATTTAGTAGCCATGGTCAGTATTTTCATCAAGAAATAAAAAGAAAAAACATATTTGAATTTATGCCTCAAGCGTCAAGTTAGACCCCCTTCTTGATCAAGTCAGCCTGGTGTTGAAAATAGTAGCGAGAAAGGTCATTTTTTGACTTTTGCCTTAGTCAAAGAGACCAAGAAGTAGGTTTCCTTAGCATGCTCGAGTTTCATATAAGTTAGGACGAGTTATGAAGCAGTTTGACTGATGTGCTAGAGTGAAAGGCTTAGTTATTGTCTTCTAGTGCGAGTTAATCTGGGAAAAGGACAAGGGACAAGTCTCTAATTGTAGATCAAGACTTGATGAGTTGCATGAGCCACTACAACTCAGTTAACAACTCAATCACCAGTTTGACTTTCCAGAATTAGAACTTGCTAGATTTAGCCATTTGATTTTCTTAAAATGAGGAATGAAGGCTCAATTTGTATCATAGTTGTATGCACTAGTTTGTGTGTGAGCTTATGAGAGAAAGGCTGCCAAGAGAAGCTTGTGTGAATTGTTGAAGGAGAGGAATCCTTGAAGGGATTGTGCTAGGAAATAGGGAGTGTCCCTATTTAATATGAGCACCTATTCAGCTAGAAAATAGGGATTTCTGGGCAGGGAAATATGCCTCCAGAAGTGCACAAGAATTCAGGGAGTGAGATCAAGGTTACTTGCAGGTATTTCAAACTTAGTACTAGCAGAGAAATAAAATTGGTTTCTATTGAGACAAAGTTGGATTGTAAGAGATTTATTGCTCATTCTTCTATCAATAATAATTCTCAAGCAAGCAGAGGGCTTTCCTAGTTGGGTTCCCTAGAAGTTTTTGGGTTTTTTGGCTATCGTGTGACTGAGTTTAATTCTATTCTATTCCATTGCAAACATGTAGAGAAATTTCGTTTCTTAATGAAAAGAAACTAGTTTTCAGATTGTTCATTAGAGCTGTTGCAAAATCTCATGGATTTTCTACATGGTATCAGAGCAAAGATCAGTATAAAGACCATCACCATCCATCAAGTGCATTCGATCAAGAGTAGGAGGGCAAGTCTGAGGTGCTGCAACCCTAAGGAGCGAAGCCAAAGTGTGGAGAAGAGGATGAGGTTCGTTTTGTTTCCCTAGTTCTGGTCTGGCCGTGTAGGAGCAAATGCTGGTTGAGTTTGTTTGGTAGTTTTGGGCAGATTTCCTATGTGTAGGAGGCCGCATAAGTCTGGTTTTAAGAAGAGGGCAAAGACCCTTTTGAGCAGTTTATTAAAGGGCCGTAATGTCTAGTTTCTTGCAGGAAAGAGGGCCACATACTCTAGTGGACCAATGCAGGAGACGAGGGTTTGTATGAGGGGAATAATACAACTTTTGAGGACTGTTTTGGAGGCCAAAAGTACGGCACTCTTGTAGTTGTTTAGGAACCCTAAAGGGAGGGCCAAATCCTTAGAAAAGAGTGCTTAGATCTGAGTTCTTTCAGGACAAAAGAATACGTCTTGAAGAGGTAAGGGATTGTCTTTCCAAGTTGATCGTTGCAAAGTGATGGAGGGTTGTCAATTAGGGAAATTGACAACAATTTTTTCTTACCCTAGTTCAGTTATCTAAAGGTTGTTAGAAGACTGATAGGTGGGTAGTCTTTGATGTCGTAGTTGAGACTTATCTCCTATGCAAGAACAATTCCATAAGTCAGCCCTTATGTGGTCTAGTTCAAAGAAGAAAAGAGGCCGAGATGTAGTTTAGATTGTGGAAAGAACAGTGGCTGTTGGGACTATAGGTTGGGATGTCTTGAAGCGGATTTTAGTGGGCAAAATCAAGGAAATGATGGAGGTCTGTTCATTGGTGACGAACAACAGTGCTTAGCGACTCGAGATCAGTCAAGGTGTTGACTGTGTGTGGGTAGTTTTGGAGGCCCGAGAAGAGTGACAAAGGAGCTGATGTGTCACAATGAAAAGGTAGGTTTGCAAGCCCTAGGATTGTCATTCTTGGAGCAACCAAGAGACAACAAGAGGGTAGTTTGGTGAAACCCTAGTTCAAAGAATGCAAGGAGGCATCTCGCTGATAAGAGGGTAGTTTGAAAAAGACCCTAAGAACATGATCCTTTGGAGCAACAGAGGATTGGGAAACTTGGAAGTCCCTAAGAGTTGATGATCTTGAAGGAGCAGGAGAACAACTAGTGGGCAATTTGAGTAGCCTATGTTCAGTCTTCTTGGAGCAACCAAGACAGATTGATAGTGGTAGATTTGACAGATGGAGATGCAAGTGTTCTAAAGTAGCAGTGATCATATCAACAAAAGAGGAGGCAAAGTACCTACCAGATGTGTTCAAGGAGCATCCTTCCACATGTCCGGGAACAAGAATAGTTTCAACCACCTGAAGGAGAAGGACATGCAATTTTAGATTGAGCTAGGAGATGATGGTCAGTATGCGGCTAGAGGAGTTGGTATTGTCAGTTTTTAGAGGGAGTAAGGTGATCCTCTTCAACTTAGAAATGTTCTCTATGTTCCAGGATTGAGGCAGAATCTTGTTTCGGTAGCTACGCTTGAGGACAAGGGATATGATATCATCTTCAACAAAGGTAAGGCATACCTCCAACGCTTAGCTTATTGGTGTAAGAAGCAGATAGGTATGAGGGTGAAGAATCTCTACATGTAGATGGAGACTCTGCAAGTATCTCATTTTGAGTTTTAAGCTAGTTGGCAGTTGGGTTGACCAACAGGATGATGAGGAGCATAGCCTAGGGCAAGTGGAGACAACCATTCAGTCAGTGAATCCTAGTATAGGGAGAGTCCGAGCCAAGTGGGCAGAGGATTTGTTCAAGAGAGATCAAGATAGAGTTAGATCTTCCAGTATCACCTTCAGCTAGAAGAAGCAACCACAAAGGTACACAAGGTACATTGCACTTATGACTGAAGTGATGGACTTGTAGAGCATGGTGGGAAAGAACAGGTCTTCAGATCAGGTTCCGCAAAAGGAATCAGAGAAGTCTTCTAGTTCAGAGGGAGGAGTTGCAACAACGGAGAACATAGTGGTGTTGAAGACAGATCCAGGTGGACGAGGTTCTTCCAAAAGCACCTTCCTCGCTAAGAGGGAGTGTTGAAAATAGCAGCGAGAAAGGTCCTTCTTTGACTTGTTCCTTAGTCAAAGAGACCAAGAAGCAATTTTCCTCAGTATGCTTGAGTTTCCTATAAGTTAGGATGAGTTCCTAAATTAAGGACGAGTTATGAAGCAGTTCGACTAATGTGCTAGAGTGGAAGGCTTAGTTATTGTCTTCTAGTATGAGTTAATTTGGGAAAAGGATGAGTGGAAAGTGTCTAATTGTAGAACGAGACATAGGATGAGTTGCATTAGCCACTTCAACTCAGTTAACAACTCAATCACTAGTTCGACTTTCTAGAATTAGAACTTGCCAGATTTAGCCATTTGATTTCCTTAAAAGGAGCAAAGGCACAATTTGTATCATAATGGTATGCACTAGTTTGTGTGTGAGCTTGTGAGGGAAAGGCTGCCAAGAAAAGCTTATTGGAATTGTTGATTATTTTAGGGATTGCGCTAGGAAATAGGGAGCATCCCTATATAATAGGAGCACCTATTGTGTTAGAAAATAAGGATTTTTGTGCAGGGAAATATGCCTCCAGAAGTGCGCAAGAATTCAGGGAGCGAGATCAAGGTTACTTGTAGGTGTTTCAAGCTTAGTACTAGCAAAGAAATCAGATTGGTTTCTATCGAGACAAAGTTGTAATGCAAGAGATCTATTGCTCATTCTTCTATCAATAAAATTCTCAAGCAAGCAGAGGGTTTTCTCAGTTGGGTTCCATAGAATTTTTTGGCTATCGATGACTGAGTTTATTTCTGTTCTATTACGTTGCAAACAAGTAGAGAAATTATGTGTCTTAATGAAAAGGAACTAGTTTTCAGATTGTTCATTAGAGCAGTTGCAAAATGTCATGGATTTTCTACACCTAGCCCTTGTGTTAAGAAATGTAACTAGTATCAGTCTTCATAATTGTATTTGAGTCATAATGTAATGTACATGTAACTAGTATCAATATTCATAATTGTATTTAAGTCATGATGTAATGTACTTGTTAAAAGAAAGAAAAATAAAATTTATTATAAAGGAAAAATTATTTATAAGCATGGGTTTCATGCTTTATTTATTTATTTCTAGGTCAAAGCGCCCATTGAGTGCTTCTAGGGTTTATGTCATGAGTCATAGTCCTTGTCATCATGTAAAAGACCCTTCTTGGGCTTTGTATATCAAGAAAGAAATTTGTAATTGAGTCAAAAATGTAATTTGTGCCTCCTCCACCAAGTCGGCCCCAAGAGAAAACAAGTCGGCCTAAAAAGGGATGATCCAACCACTATATATAAGAAGAAACTCGACCTCATTTTCTCACTCACTCATCAAGTTCGATCTGTAGTTGCAAAAGGAAGAAAAGAAGATCGAAGCACCTAGAAGAAGGATAATCATAACAAAGAAGGAGACACTTATCTAACAAAAGGAAGAAAAATTTCTCTCTTTTTTTTTGTCACACGTGCGAGTTTTTGGGTTGCTGGAAGGGGTTGAAGTTGCAGGACTGTAGTAAGGCCGAAATTCTAATGCAGTAGGGTCGAAATTTTGGTTTTTTGTAGTGTTGATGCGGTATTGAAGCAGTATTGATGCAGTATTAGAGAAGCTGATCGGAAGGACTATCTTGGGAGGTTGAGTTGGTGGATTGGAGGAGGCGTTTGTCTTGGTTAACGGTTTTGGTTGTCTCATTTGATTTGGTCCTAAAATAAGAGAAGATAATTTTTGGGTTTCCCCTAGAAGAGGGGTTTTGCCTTGGCTCATAGTCTATATCTTGTGTCCTTGTTGTTTTGATCTTCATGCATTTACATTTTGGTAGTTGCTTGATGATACGAAGATAAAAGAAGACATAAAAGAAGTTAATATGATTGCCAAGAAATCATAAGTAATTATCAAGATAATAAAATCTTTTTGCCTTTGTGAATTTGCAACACCTTGGAGGCACCCATTCGACCCCCTTTGGAAGCTATATATATGAGACCTCTCCTTCTCATTTGGGAAATCAGATCATCTCAAGAATCATCTTTGCTCTAGCAAAGGAGGGAGAAGTCTGAGGCCAAAAAACAAAAGCTTATACCTTTCTCTTGAAGATTAAAGGAGTCCGATTTTTGTAACATTCTTCTATGTCTAAAACGAAGGATCTGTGGCAGTGTTCTTTGTGGTATGCGAGCTTATCTGTGGCAATATTCTCTGTGGTATGCGAGCTTATATGTGGTAGTATTCTTTGTGGTATGCGAGCTTCTCTATGGCAGTGTTCTCTGTGGTATGCGAGCTTCTCTATGGCACTATTCTCTGTAATATGCGAGCTTTTCTGTGGTTCCCTATCTTTGGCAGAGTTTCGTGGCTCCTTATCTCTGTGACTGAGGAAGAGGACATAGTTTTTTCCATATGATCTTATCAAAGATATGTTCTTTTGCTTGGTGTGCTATTGATGAATTGAACTCTCTCTGTCTCATAAGGAAAGATTTGAGGGGTTTTCTCCTTGTGGGTTTTTCCCTAGCCACTGGCCTAAATTTTGGTGCCTCTTGTATATTGTTTTCATTGTGAACTACTACTCTACAGATGGAAGAAATTTTTCTAAGTGTAAATGCTTGATGATGTGAATGTGTTTTAAAGAAGTTAAAATGTATCATTAGAAGTAGTTACCAAATAGAAAAATTGCTCTAGTCTTTATTACACTAGAAAATCAACATGGTATCAAAGCTATGGTGGCTTGAAGAGCAATATTGGGAAATCTCGCCTTCGCTTAGGAAGACCTGGAAGGCCAAGTAGAAGAGGAAGTCACCTATTTTCTTATGGACCTATGGGACGTATCTTCTATGGAAACTTGTGGACCTGAGGCACTTCTTCATTGTGAAAAGATGCAAAGTCTGAGGCCATATAAAACTATTGAACTGCACGAATTACCCCTTTACTTAATGACGATGATCCGAGTTATGATCCAAGTTCTCTCAAAAGGGCTGAATTCCTTGTGATATATCTCCTTGAGAGAAGGACCGAAAGTATGTGTTGGATTAGAATTATGAGGCATCCAAGCTCTTTGTAGCATTCGAGTTCTCTCCGTGGTAATATTGTTAAAGGCATTTGAAGTCTTTGAGGTAAGTATTGTCATCTAAACTTTCTGTAATAATATTGTTATACAAATATGAGATGATAAAAAAGCCTTTTCTCTAGAAAGTCTGAGCCTCCTCCCTGTGAATAATCGAGCCTCTGAGTAAGGTAATCAAGTCTGAGATCATTATTATGCCAAGATCGAGTTTTGTGGTTGCCATCCAATATCTGAGAAAAGGTCCAAAGTCCGTATGGAGAGCCTATTCTCATATAAACATTGAACCTCATTGTCTCTGTGGTATTGTACGAAATATCAGTGGTATTTAAGTGCTAGTATGTCTATGAGGAAAGAGTCATGACAACGTTTGTAAGAGCATGGCAAATATAGATAGAAGTTTTTGCTTTTGAAGACTAGATCGAGATTGCAGTTAAGCCGAAGGACGAAATTCACCTCAGAAATGCAAAAATCTCAATCGATGACATTCAGATAGTATAGACTATTACAAGGAGCATTAATACTATACTAGATCAGCAGATCTAAGAACCGACTCAAGCAAGAAAAGTCAAGTCTGTTGGAATGCTAAAGCTACAAGGTCACACATTGACATGAAGATTATATTACAAAGTCAAGTTCCTTCTTCTAGATTGATTGAACCTTGCAATCATCTTTATATTAAGATTCATCGAGATGCTGATACTAATCTCTTAAGAGAAGATGAGGACGTATTCTTAAGACTTAAGACTGAAATCATCGAAAGGATCAAATTGCTCCTTTGAAAGTCTTCAAGAAAGATCATCAAGATGCTGCATTGAAGGACATCGAGAATGAAATTTGCTTCAGTATAGGCACTGATGGACTAATGCCTCAAGTGAATAAACAAAAATACAATGCGTGATATAAGTGCAAACACGATGAAATGTCCTCTCTTCGATTAGGTAAATTGTGAACGTTAATTATATCAAGAACTCTTTCTTTTTGAAGAAGAGACCAGATTATGATCTAGGCTATGATGTCGCTCTAGAACCATTGCCCTTCAAATTATTGTATCGAAGTACAAGTCTGCTACAAAAGTTAGAATGAAGTTTGTCATAGGAATATGTTTGCAATATGGAGGGAAATAACACGTATTTCATGCCAAGTCTCACTTGAGTTTCTACAATGATGGGTAGTTCAGTTGTAAGTCTCCAATTGAAAGGAGTCATGTATACATCCTTGCATCTGAAACGACTTGTTGTCAATCAATTAGATAAAGAAAGGTTGAGTTCCTTTTCAAGATTTAAATATCAAGACAGAATCATAGAATGATTGAAGACATATGATTTGAAGGACTTACATATGTGAATAATGAAGTTTATCACACTTTAAAAGGGGAAATTCTGCTGCTTGTAAAAGATGAGTTCGAACAAAGAAAGGCCTAGGGTTTTAATGCTGATGTTGAGATCAAGAGTAGAATGCAAGAACTAAATTTGAAGAATTATTAGGGTTTGGAGTTAAAATCCTATCTAAACAATTGTTAAAGGGTTGGAAATTAAAGCGCAGGGCTTATGGATTGATTGCTTCCGCTTGAAAGAAGAAGCCTTAGCTCCTAGAAGGAATGACATAGTGATGATGATGTGGACGAGAAGGTTGAAGATTAAGAGGAAGCTGACATGTTCTCAAAATATAAGTATCTTATATCTCTCTTTTTAAATTATTACTATTGTTGCTATTCTTCTTGTCCTTGTATATCTTGCTTGGTTGTATTTGTTCTTCTTTGGCCTCCGAATGAGGATTACAGGTCCATAATGAAGACTGCCAAGGATGTGGCAATTGATGAGGAAGGATGGAAGAACAAAGTGACAAAGGACACATGATTGGATGAGCTTTGGATTCAAAGGAAGAACATAGTGACAAAGGACTCGTGATTGGATGAGCTTTGGATTCAGAGGGAGCAGACAAGATCAACCTGATTGAAGCATGTTTTGATCCATGATGAAAAGAAGTCAGTTGTGATTTCCAAGATGAAGATGGCTAGAAGTCTAGAGGAATAATGCCGATCCAAAGTTGTTGAAGGTGAACCCTTGATTTTGCTGCTGTATGTAGATGATTTGTCTCTGACAGGGGTTGGAGTTCTCATTGTCTAGTGAAAGAGGGAGCTGGTTTCTAAATTTGAGATGAAGGATATTGGTCTTCTGCATCACTATTTGGGATTGGAAATTTGGCAAAATCTTGATGTAATCTTTATAGGACAAGGCAAGTGCACTATTAAGATCCTTCAAAAAATTGGCATGATGGACTGCAAGTCCATGGACACTCCCATATTGAAAAAGATATGAGATTGTGATTATGATCTGGTTGATCCCTCTATATATCTAAAATTGATTAGCTCATTGAACTATCTGGTGAACACCGAACCTGATATCTACTATGCTGTGTACATGTTGAGCCAATTCTTGGTTGAGCCCTGACATGTGCATTGGGTTGCAACGAATATCGAGATGTCTGCATAGTACCATTGATTTTGGTTTGAGATATGGCAGTTGCATGTTTTTACTAATGCTGATTGGGCTAGATGCACTGGTGATAGAAGGAGCAGTTTTGGCTTTTGTTTTTGGTTTGGGATCTGCTATGACTTCATGCAAACTTCTATTTCTCTTAGTACTACCGAGGCTGAGTATATTCTTGCCTTTTCAGCCTGTTGTGAAGCTGTGTGGCTTTGAAAGCTGGTTACTGGTTTGTTTGATTAGGTGATGGAATTGACCGTAATATATTGTGACAATCAAAGTTGTGTGAATCTTTCTGAGAATCTGATTTTTCATAACAGGTCGAAGCACTATATCCAGGATTTTGTCCAAAGAAAAGCTGCGAGTCTCGAAGACATTTCTATTGATGAGCACGATGTTAATGTTTTGACCAAAGTAACAAAAATCGCGATCGGGATAAAATTGCCGAGGGGAAAAAATCGTAAAAATCGGGAAAAAATCGGCACATACAAAAATATTCATTTTTTTTCAATTTTTTTAATATCTAAAGCATCTACAGCATAAAATAAATGCATTGACACATAAATATGAAAAAAAAAACTAATATATAAGATGTGTAATATCATGTCTATTGCTACATCACACATAAAACTGAATCCTGTCCTGAATACTAAGTCCTGAGTCTCAACTCAACCTCAAAATATCAACAAAAAATATAATAATGTATCTCATATCATGAGTCATAATGTTATATACAAAGGAATGCACCAAATAACCTATACTACCGATTTCCTCTGCCCCTCTTGCGAGAAAATGTAACAACTTTCCCTCTAGACGAAGAAGTTGGCGGGGCTGGCAATGGACTCTGTTGTGCTCCAGATCCTGAAGCACTAGGAGTTAAAGGAGGTAGACCACGTCCTCTACTAGTAGCAGGGGTAGGTGGTGTCACCTCCTCCTCCTATTGTTGCTCCTCCTCCTCCTCATGAAACTCATCATTGATTCATCGCTACTAGAAATGGGATCATCAACAAGAGATACATAAACATCATCTAGCTCAAAGTCTTCATACTTGGATTGCTCAACCTTAAAATGCAGTAGAAAAAGATTAACATGCCTAACCAGTTGTTTTCCTTTGAGTGAAGGGTACATTCTTGTTAAGGCCACAGTAGGGGAGTTCAACAATCAATACCACCAACATCACCAAAGTTCAACAATCAATGCCACCAACATCAAGGTTCTTAAAGGACTTCATACTCTTGATCAAATGCCAATCTCATACCCTTACACATAATAGAATCAAATGGAAACAATGCAAATCCCTAAACCATGAAACCCTGAAAACCATTAAGTCTGCTGAATTTTGAGTGAAATCTAAAATTCTAGTTTCTCCATATGAAATCCAATGAGGTCGAAACCACTCTTAAACATCCTGAGTCATTTCATGGTAATGTTAAAAATTTAAGTAAAAGGATCCTTTTACTTTAAGAATTTAACATTACCATGAACTGCCAACAGGGTGTGTTAGGAAAATGAGAGGGCTGCAAAAATAATCGCGATTTTTTCAAAAAATCGTTGAAAAAATCGCCGATAAAATCGGCAGCCCGAAAAACTCGCGATTTTTTGAAAAAATCGCGATAAAATCGCGATGTTTGTTACTTTGGTTTTGACAAAGCCACTATCCCTAATGATGTTTGATTGCTTCTATGAGAAGCTGCAACTAAAGCTGAATAAATAACTAGTTGTTTAGCCTATTGTTATGTGCTTGATTCGCCCATGGTTTACTTTTCTATTGTTGAGCAGGTTGTTGATGTTTGCTTCTGTGAGAAGCCTGGAATGGCTGAGAATCCCTCTTGGAGAGGAAGCATTGATTACATAACTTCATGAGAATCTTCCTTAGGCTGTAGTTGAGAGACCGTAGATTATGGTCGGGAAGATTGTTACTCCCTTAGGTCACATGCCCAAGAGACCAATGAGTTTGGTCAGGGACATTGATTTTGTGATCTCTCCCTTAGGCAGTTGTTGAGGGACCTATGGATTGGTTGGGGAGGTTGATCTTGAGTTCCCTTCCTTGGTTCATTGACTGAGAGGAAAATGAGTTTGGTAGGGAAGGATGAGTTCTCTCCCTTGGGTTGTGGGCTGAGAGACTATATAGTCAGAGAGATTGATATCGAGATATGGATTCCTCCCTTGGGTCGTGGATTGAGAGACCTTGTCTATGGTCGAGGAGATGGACCTTGTGTACTCTCTTGGGTCATTATGCTTGACTGAGAAACCATTGCTTATGGTTGGAGAGTTTGGCCTCATGAACAATATTGATTGATGGGATGTGTTTGATGCTATGTATCTTTCCTTATGATGAGACTTGTACATTTGATCTCTCCCTTCAGCTGTTGCTGAGAGACCTATGGATTGGTCAGGGAGATTGATCTTGAGAGAGAGAGACTTGTATATTTGAACTCTCCCTTGGGCTATTGTTGAGAAACCTATGGATTAGTTGGGGAGAATTATCTTAAGAGAGATTGTAAAGTACCTCCCTAGCTAAGAGGGAGTGTTGGAATTTCGTAGCCATGGTTGGTATTTTCATCAAGAAATAAAAAGAAAAATTAAATTTGAATTTATGCCCCCTCAAGTATCAAGTCTACCCCCCTTCTTGATCAAGTTGGCTTGACCCTTGGAGGCATCCATTTGACACCCTTTGGAAGCTATATATATATATATATATGAGACCTCTCCTCATTTGGGCAATAGAATCATCTCTGTTCTAGCGAAGTGTAATATTCCCAATTAGCTTTCAGCTAGTGGGAATATTAAAGTTTGTTTTTGCTTCTTAGATAAAAGAATAAGAGGGTAGGGAGACCCATAAATCTCCTTAGTAGGAATAAATTCACTCCTAATGTGAATAAGGAGCATCATAATAGCTGGATAAAGCACCCTCATGTGTGAATAGGGGATGAAGCATGTGGATGGGGTCAAGTTTGATCAAATCAACAACGCTGGTATGGAGGGAGTGGATAGTTAATGAGAGACAACATAGTGTGAATGGGAGGGAGTCTCCATGAGAGTAGTGGCTTTAATGAGTGGGACCCAAGGTGAGAAGGCTCACAATGCATATAAGGAAGGGGAAGGCAGCCATAGAAGGGATGTTGATTATTATTATGTTTTGAGTCTGTTATGACTTCTTGCTCTCTTCAGCTGTTTAGCGGAGACTGTTGTGCTGTTTAGCACAAGGGTGTTCTCGAGCGGGAATCCCACCCTCATCCTCGGGGGACTTCGAGTGCCCACTCAGGAGAGGTTATTGAGTTGTATTTCCACATTCCGACATCAGGCCAAGCTTCAGGTTTCTTCTACAGCGCATTTTCTTCTAGGGTTGTGCTGTGTTGCAGGGTAGAAGCAGTGGAGGGTTTACAGGGCCATTCTCTGAGCTTGTTTTCAGTGGAGGAAGTATTCTTTTCGTCGGGAGGCCAACAAGGGAGGTCCTTGGGCATTATTGTAGCATTTGGCACCAGGCCAAGCCATTACCATCTTCTACAATGCAGTTTCCCTAATAGACTATGTTATTTCAGAGGGCAGTTGCAGGGGTGGTTTCAGTGCATCATTTGGAGTGTTTGCTTTTCAGTGAAGGGATCAGCCTTTCACTTGGAAAGTCCATTGGAGGAGTTCCACTCAGTTCTACATCAGTTTCAACCACCTCCTTTCAGGTGCCCAGTTGCAGAGCTTATTCTCCCCCTAGGGCTACATTCCGGCATTCTGATATTTTTTGTATTTCCGGAAACCCTTTTTGGGTTGTCTTGGAAAAGTGTTTGAGGGCATAGATCTCTCTTCCCGACACTCTTTGAGCATTGTATTATCAGATCCATACATTTATATTTTTTAGCTGCAATCATATGCACTAGGACTGCGCTGTATCAATTCTCTAGTACTTGTGTAGCAGCTATACTTCATGTTTTGGTGCTTTTTGGCATGGGAGGCTTCTCTTGCCTAGCTTGAGGGACTTGTTCTCCAAGATATTGTACTTATTTGTTGCTGTTATACTTAATACGATGGATCAATGATTGGCTCATGTATTGCTATTCACTACTATTTTCCACTTTTATGTTCAGTATTGCTGCTTTTCCTATTTTGGAATATTACACAAAGGAAGAAGAAGTTTGAGGTCAAAAAACGTAAGCTTATAGCTTTCTCTTGAAGATTAAAGGATGCTGAGTTCTATAACATTCTTCTATAGCTAAACTGAAGGATTTGTGGCAGTATTCTCCATGGTGTTAGTTTTTGTTGCATCAGACAGGTGTTTTAGTCTCGATTTGTGTCAGAGAGGCTAAGAACACGAGATCTTCAAAACCTAGAAAATATTTCGCGAGATAAGCTTGTGAGATGCCTTAATTAAATTAATTAACCATCATTTAAAATTTTCCTAAGTGTAACTCAGGAAAACTGGTTAATTAATAGTAACTAATTAAGGAAAGGTGAGAAAGATCTAGAAACTCACACAAATTGAGTTTGAGATGATCTTCGCTGTTGATGGAGATCTAATCATGGGCGTTGGTTCACCAATGAGAGATTATAAGAGTAGGTCGATGGGGATGGAGATAGACACATCAAGAGAGTGATTTCCTTGGTAGATCGAGCTATCCAGTTGCGAAAGTCGAGCAGGGAAGAAGAGTTCGAGCTAGAAGGAAGCAAAAGGTTGAGGAGTAGTAGCAGTGAGATTTCAGAGGAGATTTCTAGCTCCGGAGAGTCAACAGTAGAGAGACTGAGTTATTCCACTTAGAGGTTGTGCAGGGGTTGTGCAAAAGCCTCAAGAAGGCAGTTCGATTCAACTGAGGAGCAGGGTGATTCAGGTGCTAGAGGTCGGGGAAATTTTTGGAAGGCCTAGCGAGTCACTTATAGAAGCAGAGTCAACCAGGACGTCAGATTCAGAGCACTGTGCAGAGGCTCACGTAGGGCCAGTTTGAGCAGCCAGTACAACCATTTTTTGGAATGAGATCAGGTGTGGACTGAGACAAATTGTCTTAGATATTTTGGCGAGATTATTTTTGCTAAGGATTGCTAGTTTGGGCATCCGGATATTGTACTCAGATTTTGCTGTTGCATATAATAAAATAAACCCTCATCTGTTGCACCTGTTTTCCTAGTTGGGTTTTTTCTGGGGACTTTTCTCCAAAAATATTGGTGTCATTTTTATTGTGTGTGTGCACATCTATTTTCTCAGCTTCTAGTTTATTTTCCGCACCATAATTTTATTGTGTAAAAATTGTAGTGTGATTTATTCGTTATTTGCCATAACAAATAAACTGCATAATTAATTAGTTAGAAGAATAAATTCCAGTTCATTTGATAGATACGTAAGAAATACAACATGACATGAGTCAAATGACAATTATGAA
Source organism: Pinus albicaulis (assembly GCA_034641835.2). NCBI lineage: Eukaryota > Viridiplantae > Streptophyta > Pinopsida > Pinales > Pinaceae > Pinus > Pinus albicaulis. The sequence goes on from CM076576.1 coordinate 227,211,113, forward strand.
GACCGAAACTAGTTACATTCTCCAACATGGGACAAGGGCAAGAGAGCCTCAGGAAGATGCCAAAATAAAGCTACAAGGAACCTTTGAAGCAGGGTTGAAAAATATCAGAAGATGATCTTAGTTACAGTTCATATATGCCTTGTTGAAGAACCCAGTTTGGACTGTTAAGAGAAAAGTGGAACTCAGATTAGACCTATAAAAACGCTTTAGATATGTTCGAAATAGGCCCTTAAATCTTCAAAATAGCCTCAAGACAAGTATGAGGATGTGCAACAAACATCTTTAGAGCAAAGCGATGTTAGACCTCAAAATGTGCCACAGGAAGGACGAGACTGGCCTAAAAATCTAAGCCTCAAAAAAAGGGTCAAAAAGCCTGAGGATGGGCCTATGAGATGAATTTATCCTGCCTTAGGGGGTCGAAACAAAGCCTTAGAAACTCGTCTTTTGCCCAACGTAAACACCACCGAAAGAGGATAAAATAATAATGTCTGGAAATCCCTTGAAACTTCAAATTCAATCCAGTGTATAACCATAAGAAAGATGAATTGTTTGAGTACAAAAAACTTGATCTTCTCTTGATGATTCATTCTTCCCTGGCCTCAAGATTTCAGAGTAAAATATATGCTTGTGAATTGTGTCTTTTGGAGGGCTAACCAAGCTCAATATATACTATACCAAGGGCTGTAATATGGGGGGCCAACTTGAACTAAAAAACTATAGTCGACCTGAACTATTACACCATAATATGAATCCTTTTAAAAGCCAACTTGAACTTCAACATTTTAAATTATTTCCTCAATAGTAATCCTTCTTAGCCAGGTGATTTGGGCTAGGAAAATCCTTATTTTAAGGGCTGATAAGACCCACATGGGCTAATCAATTTTTCTTGAATATAAAGTCAGTATTTAACCAATCATCAAGTTGCCTTTCAACATTCAATTTGGTGTTCCTTGACCACACACTAGGGTTCCAACTTTGGCTAGACATATCTCCTCAACTGTGAGGAATTATGTGGCGTGCCACCTACCGTTAAAATTGACACGACTAGGACAATCAAATGCTGCTGGCCTTGCTTGCAAAGACACTGATCTTCCCTATCATTTTCTTCATCAAAGGTGGGGCTTCATGACCACATTGTAAGGGCTTGCTTCCTTCTCTTCCTTTCAAGGTTTCTTGACCATTCAAGCTTCAAATCAAAGTAATCCATAGACAAATATTAAGAGCGTTCAAATACTGATGTTGGCATCAATGACGACACCATTCAACGAGAGTCTTTGTAGCACATCAAAGAACTCCTTCAGTCTTGAAAAATATTCAAGATTATGCCCTTAGTTGGTTGAAGGATATTTGACATACATTGCATAAAGTTGGTAGCATTTCCTTGAATATTTCTTTGTTTTGTACAAAAATATAACCAAGAGAATAGGCCCAGAGATTCCTTTGATCTTTCTTAGACCTCCTTCATTGTCAATACATTCAAATCTCTTTTCATGTTAATGCACTTTGGTTGGGTGAGTTGTAAGCCGATCGTGCTAAATGCCCTATGGAAACATATGAGCGTTGTTACCCCTCATTTTGCATGAGGTTCATACGAGAGAATTTCTTCATTATCCTTGTGATTTTCATCATAATGAGCTTTGGATGGGTGGGGCATTCACTTGGTGCCATGGATTGTTGATGATGTGGATGATGATGCGCTAGAGCTTTTGATGATGTATTGCTTGCTTATCATGGCATAACACTTGATCATACACTGTTCTAGTTTGCACTCCTTGCTATATTATTGTACATGAGGATGTGTGGATCCATTTGTGGAGTGCACTAATACTTTGGGACTGAGTGGACATTGCATGGGCTGCATCATGGCATATAGCACTTGGCATACACTCAGTTGCTTACACATGGTTTGTTACTTGGACACTTGTAGCATGGAGCTTGGTATTACCATTTTCATAACTTCTGAGGTAGTTCACAACTCTCAAAGCACTAGTCACAATTCCCTAGGTAGTTTGGTTCTATTTTTTATGTAGTTGGGTTTCTCATGCCATGCCATTTCATAGATCTTGAATTGTTCAACTTGTTCATAGATTTGGAGGTATGTGTCACATAGTTTGATGGGACATCCACCTTGAAGGATGCATTCCTTGGTTGTTGGGGCTCCTATTTGGACCTTCTTGGGCCTCCTAGACTTGAGGAGGTGGTTAGTATGATTTGAGGAGGTTACACATTGGAGACCTCATGTATTGACCATTGGAGCTGATTTTAGGTGAGTCATCCACTCTTGGAGGATTCTGCTCATTGCTTATTGGGGTATTTCACCTTGGAGGTCTACACATTCACCTTGGAGGAGGTCTAGGAGGTTTTCATTGCCTATTTTGAGGAGTTGGCTTTGGGTATACTCACTTGGAGGCCTTTTGAGGCTAGACATTATACCTTTTGACTCATCTTCTTCCCTCTTTGATGGACACTAGCACTCTCTTGGGTCTATATTGGAGGGTTTTACACGTGGCTTGATCAATGCATTATTTTATGTATTAGTGAATAATTAGTTGGAGGAAATAACTCTTTACTCCTCCCTATGCTAGGTCTAAGGTTTTTAAATGGGTTATTATTTTTCTATTGAAAGGAAGTTGAGCTAGACTTTGAAGTTTGTACAAAGTGTAGCCCTTCCTCATTTGTACTAATGATTGGAATTTTCGAGCTTCCACTCCTTGCAGCGTAATTAACATACCTTTCTTGGAAAATATGGATGTATATGGTTTCTTTTGTTGTGGATCTTGGTGTCAATTCTTGAATATTTTCTATCTTGGGTTCTATTTGGTGCATTAAGATTGATTGTGATTGTTCGAGTCTTCTACATGCTAACTTGGTCAATCCATTGAAGGGAAATTCTACCTTTGGAGGGAAGATGCTTTGCGTTAACTCCTCTATTCCTTCCTTTGTTAGTTTGGTAATTATTTGGTACCTTGCTTTGTCTATCCATTTTAGGAACCCTAGCAAATGTATTGAATATGTTTATCATGCTATAGTTGATCTTGTTGGTGAAGGCTTCTCCCTTGAGGACCCCTTTACATGTCTTGGTTTTCATTGTTAAGCTTGATTAAATAAGAGATTATTCTCCCCCTTGGGTTCTAGTCTCTTGTTCCTAATCCTTGGATGAAATAGAACGATTATGAAGCGGGGTTTTTTTCTTGATCCTATATACCTGCTCTGATTCACCTTGACTTTGTTACCCTAGTTGAATTTGTCACTGATCTCTACTTCCTTCCATCACCCCTTTCATATTCTGAAAACACCAAAAACATTGTTTCGCTAAAGCTACTCTCACTTCAGCATGTGCCTCATTACTTAGCTTTTGTAAACCCACTAGGAATACCCCCCTTGAGCCAGAGGACATCCAACCTAAAGTGAAGAGGATAGGTTGCTTAACTGATAGTGGTGACTTTCCTAGTAATTCCCTCTTGGGTTGTGTCTCATGCATTAGAGATTTTATCATTAAGTAAGTTTGGGAGGTAACAAACCTAATGGTGGAATGTGGAAATTAGTGTGAATGATAGTCCACCAAATTCCACATCATGGTAAATCACCACTTCTCTTATTAGTCTCTTAATCTTTCCAATCATTTGCATGTACAATGGCGCCTTTAATTTGATTATTCTAAGTTTGCACTTTTCTACTATTGCGGACGTCACAAAGCTGACATGAACAATGAAAAAATATGATTTTTTGAGGTATTTATAAATAATGTAGTTTTTTGAAAATGTTGTTGGGCCAACGATAAAATCCACTACAGAAAGCCTTTTTTTTTCTTTTTCTTTTGATTTTGTAGAGGAGAAATACTGCCCGCACAAATTGATGCACCTATTAGACGGTGCTCAATTTCACCCACACGAGCTTCTTATCCTAGAGGATAAGCCATTGCCTGTAAAAGGGGAGGAAAACCCTCTTGGTTATTTCACCTAGAAATTTCCAGATTTAGTTATAAGCTGTAAAAGTAACTGTTAATGACTTGAAAATTACTCTAAATACACAAAATATTGATCATAAACATTATAAAGGAGAAGGCATAGGTTGGATTTACTTACTTGTATGGCTGAAAACTCCTCTAAAATATGCAGATCCAGCTTGATACAACAATATAAACTTCAGATCTGCAATGCCAAACAGTGAGATACAAGTGTAAAATTATCTTAAAGTAAAGCCTGTACCTATCCTTGCATAGATTTGACAATAAGCACTAAATTCCCCAAGGAAAATGCTTGATAGAATGATAAAAATGAAAAGTCAACAAACTTAATAACCTAACCTAATTACAGAAAAATAAGGGATCGTTATTGGATAATACTGGTGCCCTTTACTTACCTCACCTTTGCTGGAATGCAAAGTCAACACCCTCTTAAGTTGTTATTGCCGGTTGAATTCAAGGGAGTGAGTTTGGTGTTGGAAGGAATCAGCCCCACTATTGCTTAACATTCTGGGTGACTTTTGAATTTGCTTAGGAGCAACCTTTCCAACCTTCAATTCTCGTGTGCAGTAGATACAAGATCCTACACAAGTCGAAGCTCCCTCCCCTCAAGAAATGGTTTGGTTGCTTGGATTGATTTCCTTGCAATGCAAAAGAACTCAAGTGGGGTTGCCCCCTAGTTGATCATTTCCACGTGACTAAATAGCCTTTCAATGGCAAGAATTTTTATCCTTAACATAATTATATTAATCACCAAATAAATCCAAATCAATATCAAGAAAAAAGTGAAAATGAAATTCATTCCACACAATGCATAAAACAAGTGTCCAAGGGTTTGCAAAAATGCGCTCTTTATTAAACACTTATCTCAACAATACAAACCAAAGGGGGCTATCCTTTATAGTAAAATTATAGTGGCTAGAGAATGGTTAGTTAACAACTAGTTTTGACTCTCCCTCAAGAAAATATTTTACTGGTCATCCACATGTTGGAAACTTAGTAAATAATCCATGAAATATTACAAGATAAATTTTTAATTCGCCCTCTAGGGGGTCGACTTGGATGAATATCCACAATTTAGCTCAAGATTCCCTTTGCTCATGGTCCATGATGGTCAGTAGTCAAAATAGTAAACAATAGCAGCTCGAGGTTCCACTTGGCCACCATTGAAAAATTTGACCTGGTTCCTTGGAGGAGAAATTCAACTTCTAACAACTACTTTCTTAGTCCAGTACTCAACTAATTGGTCCACTTGGTCTCCAATGACTAGTTAGATCCTCTAACGACTAGTTGGCTTCACCAACAACTATTTTTGACTTGACTTTTCCCATTAGTACTTTGACTTAGTTAGATGGAAGCTAGATCTCCAACGCCCTTGACTCTCTAACAATTCTGGGACCTGAGTATGCTGAAACCATCTTGGATCTGAACTGGGTATCTCTCCGAATCTTCATGTCTTGCTTAGTGTTGCCACATCATCACTTGCTTGCTACGTCATCATGCCCTGTGCTAGAGCTCTAATGTCCTTGGGAATTTGGAGAAACTAATTTTGCATTTCATCAACCAACTTTGGCATATTACATGTCAAATTTTGTCAAGATTGCCCTTGTTAAGTCTCCTGAAAACCTGTCCTGCCACATCATCATGCCTAAATGGACAACCTCTGATACTCTTGAGGATTTGCAAAATATGAAACACGTGTTTTGTTCCTCCAATTGAGTAGACCACTTTTGATGTAATGCATGTCACAAAAAACCCAATGCTGCCAAGTTGTAACTAGCCATTGTCATCTCTAATTGGAAAAATTGAACGTGGCATGGATTCCTCTCTTCAAACTACACATTCTGAGACAATGTTGACGTTTTGACTATCGGGACCACTTTGTATTGGGAACCATGAATTGCCTCAGGAAACATGAAACGTTGTCAAATGAAATTGCCATGCTTTGAGAGCCGTTTGAGGAATACTACACCAAAGCCAAGGCCACCTAGAGACTCTATAGACCATAACGATGTGGTAAAGACATAGGTGTACCTTGACGTCGGCTGGATTAACACATACACCAATGATCAACCCCACAAAAGCAGGCTCCCATAAAACCATGAGTCCTCAAGGAAGTCCACTCAAGGCTCTCCAATTCTGTATAGAACAAGAGTGACACTATATCGAACTTTAAGGGACTAGCAGTGGTCCAACCAAGACATCAAAATACAGACTCAATGACAAAGACACAGGTCTAGGATGCCTAATACATGGTATCACATGGTTTTTACATTGCTTTTGACTTGTGACCTTGGGCTTACAATAGTGATGAAAAACGTTGCACTGATATATATTTACCTCTGCTGACATGCAGGGTAACAAGTCCCCTTGTTCATGTTTGTTGAAATGAACCAAAATTGTTCAAACTCTAAAATCAATGAAATGAACAAGGATCATTTACTGAGGAATATCCAATATAAGAAGGACAAATAATTAAAATCCAAAGGCTCATAAAGGTGCATGATGTTAGTGGCGAGGGTCTATGATATTCCAATGTCTTGAAGCCACAAAAAAAAGCCCTCCCTTGGGATTGAGTCAAACACTTTACGGAAGTATACAAAGCAATAGGAGACTTTTGGAGAGCGGTCTTTTGCCTTGTCAATGATGGATTTGAGGGTGAGAATATGGTCATTAGTCTGATGCCCCGGGCAGAAGTTGCTTTCCCGTTGACCCTTTTTGGTGACAGTTGCATATGAGGAGTGGTAGACCGTAGCATAGAGCTTGGAGAAAATGTGTCCCACCATGATTCTCTTGTAGTTGTTTTGCTTACTGCTGAACTTTGATTTGTGTATTGGGTGAGTGATATAGTGGGACCAAGTCTCTGGAAATCTTGAGCACACTACATGGTTAAATAAATCTGTAATGTAATCTGTAAAAGGATGTATACCATGTTTGAAGAATCCCCCCCCCAAGAATCCCACCTTGTTTGCCACTCCACTAGTATTTGACTCCCACATTTTCTACTAGATATCGACATAGAAGAACAAGTGGCACGAGGATGGCGGGGAGGTGACAATAACATCGGGCTGCCCATGGACATCATATAGCAGGGGAATAGTCCTTTGTTAACAAAGTGGGTTCTACCTCATATTAGATAAATTGTCAAGGACAACCTGCCTGGGCTTTGATAACTATGAGATATCACAACATAGCACAACAGTTGGTTGCATTAATACAACATGGCCTATGGGGGGATTAAACCCCGCTTTCTGGGAAGAAAGTATGATTTACAACTAGGCCGCAATTGTCTTGACCAACTAATGCTTAGTATTAATGTGTTTTGCTTATTTAATGTTCTATTTTGTTTGTTCACACTATACTTAATTCTTGGTTTGCAACTAACTACCATCTTTCTTCTTAAGAAATAGTTCCTATATAATCCCTTTGGCTATGCTGTCGTGTTGAAGGGTGTATCTATGCTGTCATTGTCACCCAGGACATGCACTTGTCCTTATCCATACCTACTCGGGGGAGTTTTGAACCTGGTTACCTTCCTACTTTCTACCAGTGTTGCAAACATCCAGATTTTATCGTGTAAAAATCACGATTTTTTGGCCTAGCCGATGTTTGCAATTTTTACTGTTATTTTGGTGGTATCTTAATTTTGCTGATGTTTGCTGATTTATACCGATATTTTCTCGATTTTTATGATTTTTTGGTTTTTCGGACCCTTGCTGATGTTTGCAACAATGCTTTCCACTAGACCACACTCTTGTGGGCACTACCTACCAATGTTACAAGACTCGGAATCGGCAATAAATCGGCGAGGCAAAAGAGTTTTAATTGGATCGGGGAAAAATCAGTGAATTCAATAAATAAGGATATACACATATATTGAATTTACCCAAAAAAATAAAAAAAATCCATTTGTCATTGATATTCAATAAAGAAATGTTCAAACAATGCATAATATCAATATATGTGCAAAATATCATGAATGAATAACTATCTCATATATGTTATGAGTCTAAACATGATCCAAAGTACTGAGTCCTGACTCCTAACCAGTGACTACATAGAACTAGAAGCATTTGCTTCTAAAAGTTTATAAAACACTGCATATTAATCAGTAAAAAAGCAGTAACAAAAATCTCTTGATTGTTGCTGAAACGATACGATAATGGTTTGCTACTGAAATTTCTGACAGAGCACACACTAAAGCTACACTGGAGCACACTACTCACTACGACTCTATTACGCGGAGTAAATTGAAACTGAAACCATGCCTCTATTACCTTCTCGACGTATGAGTTGATGGCCTAAGCAGTGAGAAGTCAGTTACGGATTGACGTTTAATTTTTCACCTAACTAAACCACGTAGCGAAAAATGCAGGAACCCTAAAAGTTAAAACCTGTGCTCACCGAGTTAAGGGTTGAAAATCACCTCAGTCGCCTAAATCACACTTAATCGGTGAGTCGCAAGTCAAACTCATGTTGAACACGAGTCAAACTCGGTCAATGCGAGTTTGACTCGCCTAGAGTTGAATCGGATCGTTTGAGGGAAGAGCAGAGTTTGACTCGCGATTAATCGCGAGTGATCGGAGATTCATGTTTCACTGCTACCTACCATCTTTTGTGCCCATTGCGGGCTTGATGAATATTATGGCTCCAATTTGTCTTCTTTTGCATTCAATCTCTTTGTTTTTAATTTCTATGTGCCTAGCTTGAGCCTTGTAGTTGACTAGTGGACCGAATCTTTTAGTTTGCGTATTGTGAGGGTCAAAATAGACAAGTGAAATGATTATTATTATTAACTACCTTACCTCCTTAAAGAAGGCAACTTTATGAAGAAAACCTTATAATAGTGATAAGAAAAGATCAGCTGCTACAAGAAAGGAATGGAAATGGCAAAGAAAATTTGAAACGAAAATCAGAACAAGAAGGAAGGTTACCAAGTCGTGTAACTATATGAATCTCATGAATGACAGGGTCTTGGGGAAACCCATATAGAAATAATTAGAATGATGAGATATTTGCTTATAAACAAAACAGGTTGAAAAGCACATGTAAAATAGATCCATAAATTTTATATCAAGAAAGTATAAAGAGGAATATCAACAGACTAATATTAAAATGCAGGGGAAATCAAGTGAAATCTGAAAGCAAGACATTGCGGAAAATTCTACTGGGAATATAAAGATCAGGGATTCTAAAGGGGAACCACTATCAGAACTCCTACTATATATTTGATCTGAAAATAGTGGAAACAGTTGAATAATTGCAGGTGTGTTATACTGATAATATCTCTTCACAGAGATTGGCTTGCAATGCTTTTTTAGAGAATTAACTTTACACAAGATTCTATATTGAGCACATTCCAAAGCACATAAATGTTTACTTACAGGGCTTCACTTCAATAACAAGAGGAGAGAATGCTGGCTACTAAACAATATTTATAATTAAGTGATATAGAACATATGTTGTAAAGAGAATCAAGCAACATAACTGTTGATAATCACCCTAAATGTTGGTAGTCACAAAATGGTCTTCTAAGCTTGAACTGACATGTTTATCTTCAGGGCAATTTCATGTTCTTTGCTCTCCAAGTTTTGTTCTATTTGTGAGATATGCATGGCATGTCCAATATTGATGTTGAAATACCTCCATTGAATTACCTGCGTACATTATTCTGTGGTCATCCATACATTCTCAATTTATCTCTTTTTTCTTTCCGAGTGTCAGGTCTTCAAATATGTAATATCTTCCTTGTGTATTTCTATTGTTTCAAGATTGTGATTTCATTCATCAAGGACATAGAAAAAGTCGAGGATACATACAGAGAGAAAATAGTTCAAATGACGTTTTAAGATTATCTCCATTTGAAGGTCCTACCTATTAACAACTTTGAAGAATGCTAATATATCAAGTGTGAAATACTATCGCTATGTTTGAGTATGCATTATATTTGCAGTTTCTCTTGCTTAGTAAATGCAATTTGACCAAAAACAAAACTATCATTCTACTATTCTAGATGAAATTTACGGTCTTTAATATATATTTTAGATTTTTTAGGCTATTGACACTCTATTTCTTTATTTCTGATGTCATTGTAGGATGAATCTATGTTGCTATGGTATTCTGGTAAGAAGGAAAAGCATCTAAAGCTGAACCATGTATCTAGGATTGTACCTGGTCAGCGAACTGTAAGACTACTGATTTCTGGAAAATAATTGTGTCATGACAATTTCTGTATGTTGATCCTCCGTTGCACATAGCAAGTTACATTACTGAAATATTATTACAAAAACAGAAAGTGAAAAATCAAGTGAATTTATTAAAATAGGATAACAGTTGACAGAAGAAATTCTACTTTGTAGCTTTTAAGTGCTAGGAACTTTACTTAATCTTGCTTTAAGAACTTATGTAATCCTTCTAAGGTGAGTTTTATACTTTTTGAATGAGCAAACATCAGGAAACAGGGTAGTATTAAGTTGTTTGTTCTTGGTTTGTTAGGCAATCTTTCAGAGGCATCCTCGACCTGAAAAAGAGTACCAGTCCTTTTCTCTAATTTACAACGATAGATCCCTGGATTTGGTAAGGAATTATTTGTTTTATAGATCCAACTTTTTTATTTAATAGATTTCACTTAATCTTAGGGATGAATTTCACAATGTATAGCTACTATGATAATTTCAGTAGTGAATTTTTGCCCCTTGTTGGGATTCTGAAATCAAAGTAGCTCCCTGTCTTTCTTAATTCCTTGGGTTCTTTTTCCCCACTGGGTAGTAACTTAGTAAGTAATGTTGTAGTAGATTCATTGTTTAGATTTATTTTATTTGTGTGCAGATATGCAAAGATAAAGATGAGGCCGAAGTTTGGTTTGTTGGTCTTAAAGCAGTAATTTCACGTGGTCAGAACCGAAAATGGAAAGCAGACACAAAAGGTGATGGAACAGCATCATCTGAGACAAACAGCCCCAGAACCTTCACTCGAATAAATTCTCCAATAAGTTCCACAGTTAGCAGTATGAACAGTTTGCAGAAGGTTTGACTCACCAGCCCACCATCTCAATCTTTTGTTTTCAATGCCTATTGTTTATCATGAGTTAGGGCAGATAAGGGCCATTGTTTTTCACATTTTGATATGTCTTTTAGCTTTTCCCTACATGACTTTATTTTTTCTTACTATTGAAGTCACAATTGTAAGCATTCTTCCTTTTGTTCCTCCAGACCGTTAGAGATGCATATCGAAGTCAGACTCCATATGGAAGCCCTCCTCGACATGGATTGGAAAAGGGTCTTTCTGAAAGTCTAATCTATGCTACACCATCAAAAGTATTTTTGCAGTCTGATTCTATTGGAGGTTATCTTCATTCATCATCTTCAGAAAGCCGCCAAGGCAGCATAAATGGCCATGCGAAGGTTACAACAATGGATACTTTTAGAGTCAGTCTATCAAGTGCTGTAAGCTCTTCAAGCCAAGGTTCAGGCCAAGATGATGTTGATTCAATGGGAGATGTCTTCATTTGGGGAGAAGGGACAGGGGATGGTGTATTGGGAGGTGGGATGTGTAGGGCTGGAAATGAGGCTGGTTCTAAGATGGATTCACTTTTGCCGAAAGCCTTGGAGTCAGCTGTTGTGTTGGATGTTCAAAATATTGCCTGTGGAAGTAGACATGCTGCTTTGGTCACGAAGCAGGGAGAGGTCTTCTGCTGGGGAGAGGAATCAGGAGGTCGACTTGGCCATGGAGTAGATGTAGATGCTCCACATCCAAAATTAGTTGAGGCTCTTGCAAACACTAACATTGAGCTTGTAGCATGTGGGGAGTATCATACTTGTGCTGTTACACTTTCAGGTGATTTGTATACATGGGGGAATGGCACTCATAATTTTGGGATTCTTGGACATGGAAATGAAGTGAGCCACTGGGTTCCGAAAAAGGTTAATGGACCTTTAGAGGGAATTCACATATCTTCAATATCTTGTGGGCCATGGCATACTGCTGCAGTAACTTCTGCAGGTCAGTTGTTTACATTTGGTGATGGAACATTTGGTGTTTTAGGTCATGGAGACCATAAAAGTGCCGCTTCACCCCGGGAAGTATTAGCACTTAAAGGATTACGGACTGTAAGAGCAGCTTGTGGAGTGTGGCACACTGCTGCAGTAGTGGAAGTTATGGTGGGATCTTTGAGCTCCAGTAATTGTTCATCATGGAAGCTTTTTACTTGGGGAGATGGTGATAAGGGTCGACTTGGGCATGGGGACAAGGAACCGAGACTTATTCCAACATGTGTAGATGCCCTTGTTAACCATAATTTCTGTCAAGTAGCTGCTGGACACAGCCTTACAGTTGCTCTGACAACCTCAGGACATGTATTTACAATGGGCAGCTCTGTTCATGGTCAGTTGGGAAACCACCAGGCTGATGGCAAGTTCCCTGTTCGTGTGGAGGGGAAAATTCGTAATGCCTTTGTTGAGGAAATAGCCTGCGGTGCATATCATGTAGCTGTTTTGACCTCAAAAACGGAAGTCTACACTTGGGGAAAAGGATTGAATGGGCAGTTAGGTCATGGAAGTATTGAAGATGTCAATACGCCAACTTTAGTTGAAGCATTAAAAGACAAGCAAGTTAAAGGCATAGTGTGTGGTTCCAGCTTTACGGCAGCTATCTGCCTCCATAAGTGGGTTTCTGGGGCTGATCAATCCATTTGTTCAGGCTGTAGGCTTCCATTTGGTTTTACTAGAAAGCGGCACAATTGCTATAACTGTGGGCTTGTTTTTTGCCATTCATGCAGTTCAAAAAAGTGCCTCAAGGCTTCTCTGGCTCCAAATCCAAATAGACCTTACCGTGTTTGTGATAATTGCCTTATCAAGTTGAAGAAAGCTGCGGAGAGTGGATCAACCTCTCATTTGTTGGATACTAGGAGAGGAACTGCGAATCAACAATCATATGATGTCAGTCAAAAGCAAGAGAAATCAGATGCTAAGACACCAGTACAGCTTTCCAGATCTTCCACTATGGAACAATTTAAGCCTGCTGAGAGTAAATCTTCCTCTAAGCGAAATAGGAAATCAGAATTTCATAGCAGTCGGGTGTCACCAGCTCCAAACAGCAGTTCTCAATGGGGGAATATAAACCTTCCAACGTCCTTTCATCCTGTTATAAGTTATTCAAAGAAATTTTTCTCTGCTTCTGTTCCAGGGTCAAGAATTATGTCTCGAGCATCATCACCAGTTTCAAGACGGTCAAGTCCACCACGTTCTACAACACCAACTCCAACATTATCTGGCCTTAAATCTACAAACATCATACTAGAAGATGTCAACAAGAAAAACGATACATTGGGCCAAGAGGTTGCCAAATTAAGAGTGCAGGTATGTTGGTCTTCTGTATCCTTTAATGATAAGTATGTTATGTGCAGGAAATTATCTTTCTTTCATACCTTGTTTTATATTTTCTAGTATCAAAGAGAATAAGATAAAATTTAAATATCTATAGACTGCAGAAGAAAGAAAGAAAGATTATATTAATGTCCACTAATGACCAAAGGAGGTCACTCGAACTCAAAATTACATCCAGCAAATTAGAAGAGAACTAAGGTAGAAAGAACCTTAGGGACTGAAAAAGTATCTAAGTACTAAGATGCTGAAATAGTGGGAACAGAATAAACATTATAGATATAGCCAGGGGGAGAGCCCATGCCCCTTGAAAGTATCATACCTTGTTTTATATATTCTAGTGCCATAGAGAATCTATTAACTGCAGAAGAAAGAAAAAAATTATACTAATGTCCACTAATCACCAAATTTAGTCACTGGGACTTGAAATTGAGTCCAGCAAAAGAGGAAAAAAAACTAGGGTAGAAAGAACCCTACGGACTGAAAAAGTAGCTAAACACTAAGATGATAAAATAGTGTAAACAGAGTAAACATTATAAACATTGCCAGGGGCAGGGTAGAAGGCACTTGAAAGGTCCAGTTATATTGGATCATTCAATTTGATTATTAACATTCTGTTAATAGATTCCTCCACTAATAAAATGTAACAAATCTGCTCTGAAGTAATTTAATGTTGTTTATTCAAGAATAGAAAGCCCCATATTTTGATGAACTTAGCCTGCGCTTGTAAGATTTTTGTAGTAGAACTAAACATTATTTGTTTATTTGAAAATTTTCCTGCAACCTTTTCTGGTTGGCAGATGGCTCTTTGTTGATGAGATGGGCTCTGCCTTCTGCTTGGATTCTATGACCAATAGGTATATATTCTGTTAAAATCACTGAGGGCATGCATCTAGCCTGATCTGTCAAGGGACACTATCTAGGACAAACTGCTTAGGCTCAGTGAGCAATGAGATATTGCAAGATAACATATAGTTGGCCATAAAAACACAGCAACATCTTCTAGGGGATCCAGGGACCAAAAGCTGCTTGCCAACTTTAAGGTAGTTTTTCATCTGCCAGGCAATTTCTTTTTGTGAAAATTCGGATACCCCAGGAATTTACTACTGCAGCAACTGATTTAGTTTCTTCTATTTGTTAAATAAATTCAACAAATGATTTACTGTGTTCTACGGTAAATATCGAAACTAATACGCTGCAGCCTGCACAAATAAAATACTGCGGAAGAAAAACAACGCTGGAAGAATAGATGCACACACACAAATACACAATTATTTTTGGACTAAGTCCCTGGAAAGACCCAACTCGGTAAACCGGTGCAGCAACAGAGGGTTTGATTATTATGCAGTAGTAAATCTGAGTACAATACTATGGATGCTCAAATCTAGAAATGCATACAAAGAAATCGTTGACAATGACTCTAGTGAGAAAAATCTCACTCCCATAGGCGACCTAACATTGACTTTGGCTCAAGTTGAGTTGCTTTTTTCTGTCTCTGCGCAGTCACTATGTTAGCCTACGCAGTACTGTGTCACCACAACTCGGAACTGCTTTCCCTGTCACTATCTAATCAGCTGCTGTCTGGAAGATGGATCTTCCTGGCCTCCCTAATCTCTCTCCGACTTCTCTCATTGAACCATTGCTTCTCCCCAGCGAAATACAAAATCTCCTCTGAAGCACTGTGCTGCCTCTCGGTGGCACTCACTGCCTCTCTGCAATGCACTCACCGCATCTGGAAAATCTTCCTCCGACCTTACTATCCCTGCGCCTCTCTCACTGCTTCGAGCTCACTAGCGCTCTCTCCGGCAACTCAGCGCTGCTACTCAGGAAATCCATCTGCCAGTGAAATCGAACTCTGCAAGTGTGTTCTCCAAGTCTCTTCGAGTCTCTTTTTATAATCTCTCGTTGAGACATCAATGACCACGATTAAAACTTAATCAATGACTAAGATTAACTAGAACTCGATTCATGTCTTTTTCTTGAAGATTCACACGACTTAAGAAATATGATTAATTATTTTAATTAAGTCATCTCTAGGTGGAATTTCCAGAAATAATTTTTGGGTATTGGAGAATACATGTATTCTAACCTCTCTGCCAAATCTCGAGGCTACAACACATCCGATGCTACAAAAACTAACACTCCCTCTTAGTGACGAAAGTGTTCTGGTACTGCAACTGTTGCTACAATACACTGCTTCTGTACCATCCCCTGTCACGCTGCTGATGTCTGGCTGCTATGCCAACAAATTACTGCGCATATGATATGCGTTGCTGCTAACCCTATTGGACTGCTGCCAACCACTGCATTTGCATTGGAACTCTATTGCTGTTGCTACTGCAACATCTGCAACCGTCTCTCATCTGCTGCTGCTGCAACTGAGAATTATCCATCATGCTGAACCAACTGTGTTCAGCCTAATGCATCTGTCACCCTAGTCTTAATTGTCGCTAGGCTCTGCGTTGTGACTAAAGTCTCTGTGCTGCTGTTGACTCTGGACTGTGGCAACTGCATTGCTGCGAACTCTGTATTGCGCTGCTAAGTCTCTGTTAATTTTTAGTTAAAGATGGTATGTTCTATGCTTAGAGCAATTTACTTCAATCTTTCTTATTAGTCCAATTCAATTTCCTATTTAGAAATCACATTAACATTGACAGTAAATGATGATAGAACATTAACAAAAAACCAAAAAACAAGCCAAGACAAGAGGACACAATATTTGGCGGATTCCAGGGAAAAACTCCAATGTGGGGAAAACCCTTTGATCAAATCTTCTTATTATTCTTCAAATTCAACAGAGAGAGAATGTACAGTTTACAACAATCAACAGGATGCCCTAGCCAGCAAATTCAACGTTGGTCAACCAACAATAATCCTCCTCTAATGGAGCTCGGTCAAACCCAGTCAAACTCGGCCTCAAAGAATAGTCAAATTCAGCCCAAAACAGTCCTGAAATTCTTGGTCAAACCTGGTAAACGCATTGGTCAAATTTACGGTCAAAGCTACAGTCAAACAGTCTAGATTTCCTCGGATTTCGTGCCACCAAACTCGACCTCCCAAACTTAGATTTTGTCCCAAAAATCGAAGTCAAAGTATGAGAGTTGATGTTAAATTTTGGGTACCAGAGGACAAGTGGTTCCCTAAGGCTTTGATCTTTTGCCTAGGGAAAAGTGTCCACTCGATTGTACTTCTTCTCCTAAAATGACTTTATAAGTGGTAAAGTTAGTCTAATTTAAAAATGACTTTATAAGTGATAAAGTTACATTCTAATTTTGAAGTGACTTTATTAAAGTCAATGAAGAATTAGAAAGTGAAAAAGTTACTATGGAAATAAAAGGCTAAGTGGGTCTTTATTTAAGTGGGTGAGTTAAGAAATAGAAAGTGAGAATTAAATGCACATTTATTCTTATCCCTTGATCTTAATGAATCTGAGCCATTAGATCTTAGGGTTGCCCAAAAAATCTTTTAGGGTAAAAGGAGAGAAGAAGAGAAAAGATCATTCATTCTTTCATGAGCATTTGAGAGAAAAAGCAAGAGAGAGCAAAGAGAAAATTTCTGAGCAAGGAGGAGTTGAAGGAGAACAACAAGGAGGCATTCAGCAAATTCGTACAACAACATTTATTGGCACGCATTCCAAGATAGAATCCGTACATCAAAATTTGGCACACATTTCGAGGAAGGTACAACATAGAAATCGAGGGAGAAATTACAATAAACTTAAGGCATGAATTCTGATGCTGTTGGGCACTTTTTTCGAGGTAATTGGGCACACATTTCAAGGAGGAAGTACTGCTGTACTTTTCCATATAGTCTGTACGGCCGTACAAATGAGTTATGGGCACGAATTTCGAGGTAGACCGTAAAACATTTAATGCTGTAATATTTCTGCTGTTTTCTGTTTGCTGTTGGCACGATTTTTGAGGTGGTGTTCAAGCACGGGAATCGAGATAAGTTGTAATTTGTGAATGTTGGAATTTTTACTATGTATTTTAGTTTCTCTGTAAAAGATTTTCAGAAATAAAGATGAGCTCTCAAACTGATTTTCCCCAAGAGTTGTAGGGGGTTTTCCCAGGGTCACATTGACCAAAAATCAGTGTCATTTTCTGTGTGGCTGTTATATTTTCACTGTGTATTTATTTCAGCATTTTCCAGCAGTGGTAAAATCTCCAAATTTGTGTTTTCAAAAATTATTGTCATTTCCAGATTTTAGTATTTTTATCATGCTTGGATTTAAAACTAAATGCATGGAGTGACAAGGGAAAACTGATAACCGGAGTGGGGATTGAAATTTTACATGGTATCAGAGCTTAGTTGGCTAGAAATTGCATTTTGGGACAACAGTCTGTAAATTAAAACAGTCTGATTTTTACACAGAACACAAAAAACAAAAAACCTTTACCCAGATTTGAAATTTCAGTTTATAGGATGGTGAATCATGTCGTTGGGATTGAGGGTAGAAGACAGGTTAGATGGGCAGAGTAACTACAATGCATGGAGGGAGAGGATCCAAAGTATATTTGAGGAAGCAGAAGTCTGGGGCATTATGGTGCATACCACCCAGCACCCAGTAGCAGTACCTGCTGATCCAGTACAGTTAGCAGAGTTCAATAAAACGAATGCTAAGGCCAAAAAATTGATTTTGGATGGAGTCAAAGATCATGTCATCCCTCATGTGAGAGGAAAGACTTATGCACATGAAATGTGGATTGCCTTGATCGGGCTTTACCAAAGCTCAAATGAAAACTGTAAGATGGTCCTAAAGGAGAAACTGAAGGCCATAAGAATGGCTAAGACTGACAGTGCTACAACGTACCTCACAAGATCACTTCGGTGAGAGATGAGTTGGCAGCCATAGGAGAGACCATTGCACCCACTGAGTTGGTGAGGATAGCTTTGCATGGACTTCCCAAGTCTTGGGAGAGTTTTGTAGATGGTATTGCTGCATGGGAGAACCTTCCCGGATGGGAGAGGTTGTGGGATGATTGCATTTAGAATGAGATCAAGAAGAACCATCTAGAGGCAACCAAACAGAGGGAGGAGGATGACAATGTGGCATTGTTGGCAAGAGGCAAGGAAGACAAAGCAAAGAAGGGAGCTTCCACCAGTGGAGGCAAAGGAAAAGGTAAAGGCAAGCAACAGAACAAAGAGAAGGACTATTCCAAAGTCAAATGTTGGAATTGTCAAAAGACGGGACACTATGTTGTTGTGTGTCCAGAGAAGAAGAACAAGAAAGGAAAGAGAAAACCATGGCAGCTTCTACAGAGATAGAGGGCTTCACAAAGAGCTTTGATCGGGAGTTTGGATTCATAGCTTGTGAGTCCTCCAGTGCAATATCACCTGCCATATAGGTTCAGAGGGAGTGTGCACTCTCCTCTACTAGTAGAGCATCTTCTAGTATTTGGTATGTTGACAGTGGCACTTCTTGCCATATGACAGGAGTCAGGGAGTACTTCTCATAGCTATCAGAGAGTGACACAAATATTGAGGTAGTACTTGGTGATGACAGCAGTGTTAGAGCAGTCGGTGTTGGAACATTAACATTTGATAGGGAACCCAAACCTCCCTTGAAAGTGTTAGATGTTCTATATGTGCCTGGAATGAAGAAGAACTTGATATCCGTTTCAACACTTGAGGACAGAGGGTATGAGGTGTTATTCAGGAGTGGACAGGTGCTCATATATCTTACGGGAACTCCCGCTGCTTCAGCTAGAGTGATTGGAGTGCGCGATGCTAAGGTGTACAAGTTCTCATTCCAGCCCCTGATGGCATTGAGTAGCAGTACCAGAGACAGGACCGACAACAGATCTAGTAGTTCAGAGTTTTGTGAGATTTGGCATCGCAGGATGGGTCACATGTATCATGGGGCCTTGAGGACATTGCGTGAGATCACCATTGGTGTGCCAGATTTTAGTTCTGATCACCTTGATGTATGCAGAGGATGTGCTATGGGGAAGTTTGCAAAATCCCCTTTTCCTAGCAGTGATAGCAGGATGACAGGGATCCTTGGCTTGATTCATTCCGATGTGAGTGGTCGGATGTCTCATGTGTCCTTGAGTGGCTTTGAGTATTATGTCTTATTCATTGATGACGACTCCAGGAAGACTTGGATTTATTTCTCGAAGACCAAGAGTGAGGTCTTCAAGCGGTTTCAAGAGTTCAAAGCTCTCGTGGAGACCCAGATAGGCAGGAAGATCAAGGTACTCAGGTTGGACAATGGAGGTGAGTATACTCTTGGTGAGTTTGTGGATTTTTGTGCTGATGCAGGCATTAAGAGGGAGTTCACTATTCTTAAAACCCCCAGCAGAACAGAACGGGGTGTCAGAGAGGAAGAACAGAGCCATTGTAGGGGATGCCAAAGCCATGCTTCACGATCAGGGGTTACCTTTATTTTTGTGGGCAGAGGCTTGCAACACTGCTGTTTACTTGCAGAACAAGAGTCCACATCGTGCCTTGGGGAATGTGACTCCTGAGGAGGCTTTCTCAGGGAAGAAGCCTGATGTTGGGCACTTTCGTATCTTTGGGTACCTTACATATTCCTATGTCCCCAAGGAGAAGAGGACCAAGCTAGAACCTACTGCAGACAAGGGCATCTTTGTGGGTTATAGCGAGACCTCGAAAGCTTACTGAATTTACATTCCTGCAAAGAGGAAAGTGGTTGTCGGAGGGATGTAAAGTTCGAGGAGGAGAGAGCTTTCAGGAGGTCACGGGAATTAGAGTATTTAGAGTCACCAGACACTCAGTAACAGTTGAGTCAGTCACAGGGATCCAGTGCATAGGGTGCAGGAGGTCAGGGATCAGGAGGTACATCTATTATAGTTTCAGGTCCATCAGTGAGCAGTGGCTCTCATAGTTAGGTGAGGGGATCTTCGGGCAACATGCAGGGCAGTCCGCAGAGCAGTTCACAATATAGTCCACTGATGGACAACTCGCATGGTACTTCTACAGGCACAGGTACAGGTATGAGGTCAGTTGGCAGGCCTTCAGGAGTTCAGGCTTCTGATGATGATGAGGATTCTTTCACTCCGGTGGAAGAAGTAGGCTCAGGGAAGAGGAAGCCCAAGTGGCTTCAAGACACCTTGCATGAGGCCACATCGGTTGCTGGTCCAAAGAGACAGGTCAGAGAGAGTAGACCACTCGAGCGGTTCTGTAGTTACATGGCATTAGTAACAAGCATTATTGACACCGATTCTTCTAGTTATGAGAAGGCAGCCAACCAACAGGTCTGGAGAGAGGCCATGATGGAGGAGTATTCTTCTATTATGAAGAACGATGTTTGGGAGGTGGTGCCTAGGCCCGAAGGTAAATCAGTTGTTACTTCTAGATGGCTCTACAAGATAAAGCGTGCTGCAGATGGCAGCATAGAGAAGTTCAAGGCTCGATTTGTGGCGAGAGGGTTCTCACAGGTGGAGGGAGTTGTCTATGAGGAGACCTTCGCTCCCGTAGCTCGGTATACATCTATTCGCTCCATTTTATCGATTGCAGCAAAGATGGGTTGGAAGATCCACCAGATTGATGTGAAGACCACCTTTCCCAATGGCTTCATTCAGGAGGAAGTTTATATTGAGCAGTTGCAGGGCTTTGAGGGTGCATGGGCGAGAGACCCATGTATGCAGATTGAAAAAGGCACTCTATCGCCTGAAGCAAGCTCCTAGAGCTTGGTACTCTCGGATTGATACATACTTGCAGCTGTTGGGTTTCACTAAGAGTGAGGCTGATCCAAACCTATACTTCATTGTGGTAGGCGAGGAGCCTCTCATTTTGGTGTTGTATGTTGATGACTTGGTCATCACTGGAGCAGAGAGACTCATTGAGGGCTGCAAGAGAGATCTTACTTCAAAGTTTGAGATGAAGGATATCGGCTTGATGCATTATCTTCTGGGATTGGAGGTGTGGCAGGGGGAGGGGCATATCTTCCTAGGACAGGGGAAGTACACCGCTGCTATTCTTAGAAGATTTCACATGGAGGACTGCAAACCCATGTCTACACCTATGATCACTAATTGGAAGAAGCTTCACACTTTCGATTCTTAGTTGGTGGATCCTACACTATGCAGGCAGCTGATTGGATCATTGATGTATTTGGTCAACACTCGACCATATATATGTTTTGCAGTTAACATTATGAGTCAGTTCATGTGTGAGCCCAGGGGAGTGAACTGGGTGGCTGCAAAACACATCCTTCGTTACTTGCAGGGTACTATGGATTTTGGTCTGGACTACAGACAGGGTGATGGAGTGAGACTGGCAAGGTACACAGATTCAAATTGAGCAGGATGTGCTTCAGACAGGAAGAGTACTTCAGGGTGTTGTTTTGGGTTGGGTTCGACAGTTGTGTTGTGGTTCAGCCGGAAACAATAGTCAGTTGCATTGAGCTCAGCTGAGGCAGAGTATATGGCTGCCATTTTGGCTAATTGTGAGGTCATATGGCTCCGCAAGATGTTGTTTGGTCTATTTGGTCAGGCACTGAGACCTTCTCTGATTTACTGCGATAATCAGAGTTGCATAAAACTCACGGAGAATCCAGTTTTTCATAATAGGTCAAAACATATTGGGATCAAGTATCACTTCATTCGAGACTATGTCCAAAAGGTAGTAGTCAAGCTTGAGTACATGTCCATAGATGAGCATGTAGTGGTGTTAAATTTGGACAACTAGGTCCAAACTCCATGTTATGATGCTCAGATTAAGAGGCTAATATTTTTGTTGGATTCCTCTTTCGGAGAGGTGTAAAATCCATATATAATATGTCTTAATCCGATGAGCGGAACATTTATTTTGAATTTATTATTCATAATAAATTATATGTGCAGGTCGGCCTTAAGGTTTCACACCCCCAGCAGATGTGTCACACACCCCAATGATGGATATAAATACAGGCAAAGTTGGAGAGCATTTCATCACAACACAACTCATATCTTCTTCTCTCATCTGATTTAGTACGAGCTCCTTGGAGGACGAGTTCAGCCCACACGTGTGAAGGAGAAGAAGGACAAATCTGTACGGCTGAGCTGAAGGACGAATTTCTGCAGTTAGGGTTTTGCAGAAAGTTTGACCAACGTTGACTTTGGTCAATGCATGGTCCGAATGGGCTGAAATTTGGTGAGAAGTTCGATTTTGGAAGGCCGTACTGTTTGGCACAGAAATCGAGGTCAAAGGGTTGACCAATCTGCTGTTGCGTTGACTTTTAGCTTGCTGCCCTGCGTTGACTTTTTCTAGACAGCGTTGACTTTTTTGGAGTTGACTTGGGTTGACTCGTTTGCTGATTGGAGGACTGTTGTGACACATTTTGGGTTGGCTGACCAAGGAGACTTTGCTGGTTGAAGCATTCTGTAGACCGCCGTAACGCACCACCACATTTTTCCTGTTTCTGATTTGTCTTCTATAAGATCCACTTATATGTTCTATCTGCATTTTACTTGACTATTTGTATGATTGCTGTGAGAAAAGTAAAGTTGCTCCAAGCATAGAACATCTACAAAAATTTACATGGTATCGGAGCTGAGGTGAAGACAAACTCTATCTTTAGCAATCACCACCGGAAGAAATGGGTTCCACAAGTCTTGAATTCAAGGAGAATGACAAGCTGACTGGAAGGGATGATTTCCATGCCTGGAAGATGATATTAGATCTCAAATTGGAGGACCATGATCTCTTGGATCATGTGCTGGGTAAAATTCAAGAACCTCCATCCAATGCTACCGCTGCTGTTAGAAACAAGTATAAGAAGGGAGAGATCAAAGCAAAGCTGTTGATTAGGGAATCCATACATAAGAGCCTGGTTGCCTATATATCTGAACTAGGCATATCCAAGGAGATGTATGACAAATTGATCCTTATGTTCAAGGTAAACAATGTGAACCAAGTGCTATTCCTCAAGAACAAGTTGAAGAATATGAAGAAGGGCCGGGATGAGTCTATTCAAACTTACTTTCTGAAGTTGACCGAAACCAGGAACAATCTGCTAGCTATTGGGGAGACAATAGCTGATCGTGAGATGGTTCTCACTGCACTTGGAGGACTTCCATATGAATGGCAAGTATTCACAACTACCATTCTCAACAATAATACCATTCCTAACTTTGATGAGCTTCTGTCTAGATGTATGCAAGAAGAAACAAGGATGAAGGAATTCGATAATGACAGAAATGCTGCCTATGGTGCTCATTCTCGAAAGAAGAACTCTGGTAGTCCTAAGGACAAAGGAAGAACGAAGGCTCAAGAAAAGAAGGGCAAGTGTTTCACTTGCCATAGGCCTGGTCACTATGCTAGAGAATGCCCCTTCAAGAAGGATTCTCCCGATAGTGATGATAACAACAACAACCGAAGGAACGGGAATCGAAGAAATGACAGATCCAAAGGAAAGAGGAAGGCTCACTTTGGTGGAAACAATCAACCTTCTAAAAGGTCTAGAAATACCAGGTATGAGGAATCTAATGTTGTTGATAAAAGAAATGAGTATATTCTTGTATCTGCTCTCTCTGCTACATCTCCGCCCGACACTATGGATGTCTGGCTAATCGATAGTGGTGCCTCAAGACACATCACCGGATTCAAGGGAGCACTCTCTGACTTGGTTGAAAAGGATACTAATCTAGAAATTATCCTTGGGGATAATGCCACATATCCCGTGAAAGGAACAGGGACTGTGACCCTCCACTTGTCTCAAAGACAAGTCCTACGTTTGCAAGATGTACTCTATGTACCTAAATTGAAGAAGAACCTTGTGTCTGTATCTGCCATGGAAGACAAAGGATTCAATGTAACTTTCTCTGATGGAAAGGTGCTCATATGGAAGGAGAGCTTCAATGAAGCTATCTCAATTGGTTTTAGAGTTGGTACACTCTACCAGGTTGGAGGGAGCCTGTTGGGAGCTATGACTTGTGATACTATCCGACAAACCGAACTATGGCATCGAAGATTTGGACACCTTCATTACAAGGCCCTTCCCGAAGCAAGGAAGGTGGTGACAAGGATGCCTGACTTTGGAAATAATCATGAAGGTGTATGTAAGGGTTGTGCTGAAGGAAAACATACAAGGGGACCTTTCCCCTCAAGTGTCACAAAGACATATGATATATTGCAACTGGTCCATTCTGATCTATCTGGTATGTTGCCCGTGACATCCCTGGGGGGATGTTCTTACTACATGACATTTACTGATGACTTCTCTCACAAAACCTGGATATACTTCTTGAAGAAGAAGGATGAGGCTTTCATGTGGTTCCGTACCTTCAAAGCCTTTGTGGAAAATATGATCGGAAAGAAGATCAAGATTTTGAGGACCGACAATGGCACTGAATATGAGTCAAATGAGTTCAAAGACTTTTGCAGAGAAGCTGGCATTAAGAGGGAGACTACCACTGCATATACTCCTGAGCAGAATGGTGTTGCTGAACGCAAGAATAGGACTATTGTGGAAGCTGCCCGTGCCATGCTATGTGACCGGGGTCTACCAAAGTTTCTGTGGGGAGAAGCTGCAAATACTGCTGTGTACATTCAAAACCGATGCCCTCATTCCGCTTTGGACTCCAAAACTCCCGAAGAGGTTTTCTCTGGTAAGAAACTTGATGTCTCACATTTTAGAATTTTTGGATGTCTTGTCTATTTTCATGTGCCGAAAGAAAAGAGAAGTAAGCTGGATGCTTCTGGGAAGAAAGGAATGTTTGTGGGCTACAGTGAGACTTCTAAGGCCTATAGAGTCTATGTACCTGGTCAAAGGGAAGTAGAAATATGCCATGATGTCACTTTTGACGAAGATGCTTCCCTGAAGAAAGTAGTGGATCTTCCAAGATCTGAAGAAAATCATGAAGAAAGGCCTGGAAATCAAGAAGAACCGCAGGATGAGACAATGCCTGATATTGAAGGACCAATGGACCCTATTGATCCATCTCCTTCACTGGGAAAGAGACCATCATGGCTCGGGGACACCCTCGAAGATGCTGAGGGTCATGCTGCCCCAAGGGGGACATTCCGAGAAAGCAAGAAGCCGTGTAGATACCAAGGGTATCTAGCTGCCATGAGTACTATTGTACAATCTGAACCTGGATCTTTTGAGGAAGCCGTAAAGCATCAAGTTTGGAAGGATGCTATGCACGAAGAATATGAGTCCATAATGAAGAATGATGTATGGGATGTAGTCCCGAGACCGAAGGACAAATCTGTTGTCACCGCAAATGGCTCTACAAGATCAAACATGGATCTGATGGGAGTGCTGAAAGTTCAAGGCAAGGTTTGTTGCCCGTGGCTTCTCTCAAAAGGAAGGAATTGACTATGATGACATATTTGCACCTGTGGCACGATATACCACCATTCGATCAATCATAGCCCTTGCTGCTACGCAAGGATGGAGTCTTCATCGGATGGATGTCAAGACCGCTTTTCTGCATGGTGCAATAAAGGAAGAGGTGTATGTGGAACAACCTCTGGGATTTGAAGTTCAGGATCGAGACACTCATGTCTGTAGGTTGAAGAAAGCCCTCTATGGGTTAAAGCAAGCACCCAGAGCTTGAGTAAAGGAGCTATTGGTAAGGCTGCAGTGAAGGGCGGGCTTCACGATGGTGTGTGCGGTCCAAACCTTTACTTCAAGGTTGTGCGGGGGGAAGCCTCTTATTCTAGTCTTTGTATGTGGATCACCCTCTTCTTGACGGAGTGCTGACCACTCTCATTCCTTGATATGAGAGGGAGCTGTTGCGGAGTTCGAGATGAAGGACCTAGGAGCGATGCACTATTTCCCTGGGCACCGAGTGCAGTGAGACACGGAGATTTTCCTTTCTCGGAAAATACATTGTGAAGCTGGAAAGATTTGGGATGGTGGACTGTAAGTCCGTGTCGACACCGATGGAACTCAACTTTAAGAAGTTGAGTGGCAGCGCTGCTGGGCCTATCTTGGCCAATCCTACTGAGTATCGTCAACTCATAGGAGCTTTGATGTTCTTAGTGAACACACGTCCGGACATATGTTTTGCAGTGAACACTTTGAGTCAACAAATGGTTGAGCCTCATCATTTTCACTGGGTTGGTGCCAAGAATCTTTTGAGATATCTTCGGGGCACGATAAACCATGGGCTGAGATACACTGCCGGGAGTGTGACACTCCGTGGATATACTGATGCCGATTGGGCTGGAAGTGTGGTGGATCGTAAGAGCACATCGGGATGCTGCTTCAATCTTGGTTCTGCTTCGATCTCATGGATGAGCGGGAAGCAGAAGTCGGTGGCTTTGAGCACCGCGGAGGCCGAATACATTGCTGCTAGTATGGCCTGTTGTGAAGCAGTTTGGTTGCGGAAGCTCTTTAGTGAGCTGTTTGGACATGTGCTAGATACCACTGTGATACTCTGTGATAATCAGAGTGGGATTCGTATGACTGAGAATCCTGTGTTCCACGACCGATCCAAGCATATTGATATCGGGTACCACTTTATCCGGGATATGGTACAGCGAGGCGCCGTAAGGCTCGATCATATAGGAACTGATGAGCAGGTCGCAGATATTCTCACTAAGCCCCTGGGGAAGGTCAAGTTCCTAACCTTCCGTGAGAGTCTTGGTGTCGTGGAAAGACCCTATGATGTGGGTCCTGGTGGACGATGAGCTCTGGGAGCTCTGGGGGGCTTTGGGGATAGCTTCTCGGAGCTATAAGCACTCATAATGCTTCTGCCCCACCTTTGTGATTATTGAGTTGGTTCGCCTCTCATTTATCTGTGCCCCATATGCATCCTACCCATTGAGTTCAGGGCTCATGGGAAGTACCTCTCATTTGGCCAATGAGGTGGGAAAAGCTAGAGACTATTAGCAAAGACTGATGGACGCATCAGAGATTGCCGTACTCTCTATCTAGGATGGCACAATCCAACCACTTGATCTGGGATCAAGTTTAGTGAGGTCCGGGACCTCTGCCTGACTTCGGGTCAGATGAACCAACTTTGGGTTGGTTGGATACTCTTTATGAGTTTGATAGAGGTTTCGAACCTCTGGACTGATTATGTTAGTCGGGGGATGATGTCTGTGACTGACCCACTTCTATTCTGAAATAAAGAGGCTAGCAAAGCAAGTTACGACGGGATGACGCACGATGTTTGATTGCACTGATGGATGGAGTTCTCCCTAGTTGAGAGGGAGTGTTAAATTTGGACAACTAGGTCCAAACTCCATGTTATGATGCTCAGATTAAGAGGCTAATATTTTTGTTGGATTCCTCTTTCGGAGAGGTGTAAATCCATATATAATAATGTAATGGAGTGAAGCGAGAACATTTATTTTTTAATTTATTATTCATAATAAATTACATGTGCGGTCGACCTTAAGGTTTGACGGAGATGTGTCACACACCCCAATGATGGATATAAATACGAACAAAGTTGGAGAGCATTTCATCACAACACAACTCACATCAACTTCTCTCATCGATTTAGTATATGCTCCTTGGAGGACGAGTTACGTACACGTGTGAAGGAGAAGAGGACAAATACGTACGGGCGAGGGCGGGGACGAATTTGTGCAGTTAGGGTTTTACGGAAAGTTTGACCAGCGGTTGACTTTGGTCAACGCATGGTCCGAATGGGCTGAAATTTGGTGAGAAGTTCGATTTTGGAAGGCCGTACTGTTTGGCATAGAAATCGAGGTCAAAGAGTTGACCAATCTGCTGCTGCGTTGACTTTTAGCTTGCTGCCCTGCGTTGACTTTTTCTGGACAACATTGACTTTTTTGGAGTTGACTTGGGTTGACTCGTTTGCTGATTGGAGGACTGTTGTGACACATTCTGGGTTGGCTGACCAAGGAGACTTTGCTGGTTGAAGCATCCTGTGACCGCCGTAACGCACCACCACATTTTCCTGTTTCTGATTTGTCTTCTATAAGATCCACTTATATGTTCTATCTGCATTTTACTTAACTATTTGTATGATTGCTGTGAGAAAAGTAAAGTTGCTCCAAGCATAGAACATCTACTAAAATTTACAAGTGGACATTTTCACCAAAGCCTTACCACGGGGCAAGCATGTCTACTTCAGAGACAAGATGTGAGTGGTGAGGAACATTTTCATTGGTAAGAGGGAGTGTTAAATTTTGGGTACTAGAGGACAAGTGGTTCCCTAAGGCTTTGATCTTTTGCCCAGGGAAAAGTGTCCACTCTATTGTACTTCTTCTCCTAAGGTGACTTTATAAGTGGTAAAGTCAGTCTAATTTAAAAGTGACTTTATAAGTGATAAAGTTACATTCTAATTTTAAAGTGACTTTATTAAAGTCAATGAAGAATTAGAGAGTGAAAAAGTGACTATGGAAATAAAAGGCTAAGTGGGACTTTATTTAAGTGGGTGAGTTAAAAAATAGAAAGTGAGAATTAAATGCACATTTATTCTCATCCCTTGATCTAAATGAATCTGAGCCATTAGATCTTAGGGTTGCCCAAAAAGTCATTTAGAGTAAAATGAGAGAAGAAGAGAAAAGATCATTCATTCTTTCATGAGCATTTGAGAGAGAAAGCAAGAGAGAGCAAGGAGGAGTTGAAGGAGAACATCAAGGAGGCATTCAACAAATCCGTACAACAACATTTGTTGGCACGCATTCTGACAGAATCCGTACACCAGAATTTGGCACACATTTCGAGGAAGATACAACACATAAATCGAGGGAGAAATTACAACAGACTCAAGGCACAAATTTCGAGGCTGTTGGGCACATTTTCCGAGGCAGTTGGGCACATATTTCAAGGAGGAAGCACTGCTGTAATTTTCCGTATAGTATGTATGGTCGTACAACTGAGTTTTGGGCACGAATTTCGAGGCAGACTGTACAACATTTAATGCTGTAATATTTCTATTGTTTTCTGTTGGCACGATTTTTGAGGTGGTGTTCAAGCACGGAAATCGAGATAAGTTCTAATTTGTGAATGCTGGAATTTTTACTGTGTATTTTAGTTTCTCTGTAAAAGATTTTTAGAAATAAAGATGAGCTCTCAAACTGGTTTTCCCCAAGAGTTGTAGGGGCAGGGTCACATTGACCAAAAATCACTGTCATTTTTTGTGTGGGGCTGTTATATTTTTACTGTGCATTTATTTCAGCATTTTCTAGCAGTGGTAAAATCTCCAAATTTGTGTTTTTAGAAATTATTGTCATTTCCAGATTTTAGTATTTTTATCATGCTTGGATTTAAAACTAAATGCATTGAGTGATAAGGGAAAACTGATAATCGGAGTGGGGATTGAAATTTTACAGTTGACCCAAGGTCAACGTTGTTGCAAAAGCCTTAAAACAGTGCGAAAATTGCAGCTGCCCTTTCACACACACAGAGGAGAGAAGGTCTTCTTAAGGCTGTACGAACCAATGAGGAGAGAGAATGTGTGATGAGATGATGCCCAAATGAGGTTTGAGTTTGCTTTTTATATCCATTAATGAGGGGTGGTGGACACATCTTTTGGGGCTTGTGAGCGTACATTACAATTCTAGCCGACCTTGACAATTTGCACATGTGTGAGAGAATAAATTCAAAATCCAGCTTCTGCTCATCCAAACAAGATGATCTTTAGATCAATCTTATACCTCTTCGAAAAAGGAATCCAACAAAATATCATCTCCATCATATGAGTAGTGCAAAGTGGAGTTTGGCCCTAGTTGCAAAATTTAACACTCCCTCTCAGCTAGGGAGAATTCCACCCGTCAATCCATTTGTCAGCCTGTGCAATCCTGTCATCCTGTACCATCATGTACCATCCTGCCATCCTATGTCATCCTGTTGTCCCCGTACTTTGTCGGCTTTGCTCTGCTGAATCATGAATAAATAATGAAGAATATTTGATCGAGAGTGAGTTACAAGACCTTTCCACTCTCCACTGACTCGAAGTCAGTTTAGAGGTAAAAACCTTAACCATACTTGATCCCAGATCAAGTTGTTGGACACAACCCATCCTATACATAGAGAGTAAGACAATACACGATGCGTCCATCGGTATTGCTATGGTCTCTATCCTCATTTCCCAATTCATTAGCCAGATGAGAGGTACTTCCCACGAGTCTCGGATTACATGGGTAGGATGTTTGTCGGGCATAGATCAAGAGAGGGAGAACCAACTCAATATCATAATGGTGGGGAAATGGCACACAAGCAAGGTAAGGCGAACCTAGCCCTGTGGTTGCTTATAGCTCCAAGAAGCTATCTCCAAGCCCCCTGGAGCTCCCAGAGCTCAAAGTCCAACTCAAGCAGGACCCTCATAAGAGGGTCTGTCCACGATTCCAAGCTTCTCACGGAAGGTTAAGAATTTGACCTTCCCAGGGGCTTTGTGAGAATATCTGCGACCTGCTCATCAGTCTTGTTGTATCTTAAGAGACAATCCCTTGGCTGTGGTAAGGAATCAATGCTTAAGACATTTTAGAAATATATGTCACAAAACTTATAATATCAGATGGTCTCTCTTTAATACCTTTGGAAATTAATTCTTTAATACCCTCAATAATCTGATATAATGAAAGACTTCACAATGCCATTAACTGTTGATATTTGAGTGAAAAGAAGAATTGGAAGGGAAAGTCAAAATGATATGCTGAAAAACAGAATCTATCACTTTAAATTTCAGAAGAGCGTTATGTAGATAGAATAGTTGGAGTGAAGGAGCGCATATTAAGGTTATTTAACTCTTACTTACAGGTGTAATAAAGAGATTGACAACTGCTTACTTCACTTCATTCACAGAAGAATAAACACATAATGAAACTAGAAAGACAAATCAACATCAATAGATGCAGGAAACTTGATCCTCTTTCATTAATTTCTCAGAAAATTAAGTACAAAATTTGCAGTCATCTAGAGGTCCGAAACTCGGAACCCTCCTCTTTCTTTCTCATTTGTTTAAACTTTAAATACATATAAAAGCAATTTGTAACTGTTGAAACTTCTTGTAACTACTCAAACTACCTAGAACTGTGTAAAATACCTATTACATCGCAATTACAAACTTCATCACAACATCGATCTCTTAACAAAAAGATAAATAAAACTAGAGCATTAATCTATTTGCTGAATCTGTATTTGATTGGCTGTCACTGTGATCTCCTGATTTGCTGATGTGTCCTTTTGAGATGCTGAGGTGTCACCTGGTGAATCAGTCATCCATGCTCTGCACTTCTTCCAGATTTCAATGTTGGCTTTGGGAGAATTGACCAACTTGTGATATTCTAATTTGAAGGCAGTGATCCTGTTGAAAGTGGGCCTTTCTGTGAACAAAGACTTTACCATCCATAATAACTGAAATGTGTCTGTAAGAAATTAACAATTGTAGCTCCTTTCAAGATAGCGGTTTTCTCATGAATATTATCAATCTTAGATCTTGCTCTTTGCTATCACTAATAGAGGCTCTTATGGATCCCATGATAGAAGACTGCCTCTCAGATCCCAGCATGATGGCAACCCTGCTCTGGTCCTTTTGTCGAATATATTATCAAATCTGTTTACAGCGTGTTTAATTTCTGTCAATTTCTTCGCTGCTGACTTCCTGTAAGCATTTTTCACAATCAACTTATTTATCTCTAGAACACACAATGTCCTATCTTTGATTTCATTTTCCTCCAGCTCCTGATCTGTCTTTGAATTGATAAAATCAATGAATTTCTTTGCCCATAAAGCTCTGTTAAGAGTCTTCTGTTTGTCAGCCACAACAAGTTCCTGTAAATCTCTGACTATGCTCTTTTCCTCTGACACTATTATCAAGGACTCCCAAGCTGTTTTCATGACTTCAATGATTTCATTCCACACAATATCCTTCGCTTGAATCAGAGTTATGTTTCCTTTTAGCTTTTCCTTAAGACTCTTGATTTCGTCATAAGCTGTCTAGCAATCTGATTTATACTTATTGACTTCTCCTTCTTTGGCCTGCATTATCTTCATTGTTGTGTCAAGGTCTCTCTGAGCCTTCTTAAGATCAATCTCTACCATTTTTAACTCTGTGCTCAACTGGGACAATCTTGCTGCTGGATCATCAGTTGCAGATGACATGACTATGGTGCAAGAATGAGATTGAATTTGACTTTGCAAGTTAAGTGCAAACTCCTTTAATTTAGAAACCTTTTCCTCTTTTTGTAACAACTGCTGTAAAAGACTTTCTTTTTCATTCTCTACCTCTGCTACCTCTGCTGCCATTGGATGCTCTCAAGTAGGTAACTTTAACTTCTTCTTCAATACATTGATCTTTGACTTAGCACTTTGTAATAACTTCTGTACAATTGATTTATCATTGGGATCTACTCCAATTTTAACAATTATCTTCTTCAACTCTTCATTCTGAGTTGAAAGTGCCCTGCAATTAGCTTTCTCCAATTTTCGCTGTTTGATCACTTTTCCTAACATATTTTCTGCCTTATGAGCAGCTGCACTAGTTTTAGTTAGGTCATTAACAATCAATTGGCCTGTCTGCATATGCAAATTAACTTTGTCAAGTAAAGGGATCTTCTTAACATCAACAGTTAAATTAACAGTTTTAAAACTATTGGATGACCCTACTGTCATTTCAGATGGGTGAGAGAAAGCAATCTTCAACTAGTCCCTTTCTAAGTCCACAGCAGTCAACAATCTAGTTTGGTCAGGAGTAATCTGATACTCAACTTGAGCCTCCATACTAGCTTTAATCTTCTAATTCTTTTCTGCAATTTGAGCAAAAACTTGTTTGATCAAAGGAACTTGATCCTGAACATCTCCACGTCTTGACGGTGAAGCTGGTGCATTCTAAGCATCTCCTAATTGAAGAAGGAAACCGGGCTGGGTGCTTGGTATTTCTTCCGTCAATCTTGCTCTCTTCTCAGCTCTGTTCTTTATCTTCAGAATCAACGACTTTCTCTTTGCTTCTTTTGCTTAATTTTTCAGAAATGATTGGAGTCTGAATGTTGGAACTATTAGAGACTTCAAAACCTTTGCTAGCCAACTTTTCTACTTCAGGCCTACTGTCATGAACAAAAGCAGAATAACCATTTTCAATCCTTCTGTTAGAGATTACCTTGTGAGGATCATAGCCCCATTTCTCACCTAGTAACAAGTGCATGTTTTCTAACATCCTGTTAGCTTCATTTGTTGTTTGCCTCATATTCACTATGAATGGTCCCACAGACATAGGCAACTTAAATAAATGACCCTTCTTCATTGGAACAAAATGTACTTGATCTACATTCAGACTCTGTCTGATAAACTCCAAGGCAAACAATCTCATGGGGACAAAGATTGGTAATCTATAAGGTTCAATCCCAGCTCCATATAATTTAATTTCTGAATGATCATCATACACAAACCAATCCCCAAATTTACAATTAGCACTTAACTGAAGAAACTCCTGGGCTTTTGGCAGAAAACATGGAGGAGGAACTCCATTCAAAACCTTATAGGCAATTGGCATGAAATAAGTAGCAAAATCAAACACCCCTCCCTCATTTGGCTCATTTCTTATTATATCTGTCCAAAATACTACTGACTGTCTTTTCTTATTTGCGTCCATAATATTTAGCCCCAAATGTAAAAATTCTTCTACATTTCGATACAAGAATAAATAAGTGATCAATGAAGGAAACCTGAAAGACCCGGTAAGGGACATGCTCATAAGCTGAGTGTTAATGTTATCTTGCTAGTAGGAGGGATTGTCCAACACCACGTTAGGCTTCATCATCAAGGCAAATAACCCCAACATCGACCTGTCAATTTGATTGACATCTTCCTTTCCAAGTATTTTTGATAGAAATTGTAGTATCGGCTTGACTTTTGCATCGAAAATCTCCAATGGGAACAATTTATCATCTGCTGAAAAGCGTTTTGTGTCCGGCTTCAAAAAGAAGATAACCTGTGTAAACTCCTGTCTTACAAGATTATCATAAAATGTTGCCAATGATTAGTCAGTGAACTGGACATAAGACTCAGACTCAGGATAACAAAGGGCTTGACGGACTAACTGAGTTGTGACTTGAAGAACATTCTCCCCTAAACAATTCATCACAAAACATTTGCCGGGATGTAATGCAAACACTAACCAATGCACAAATTCGGGAAAAAGATGGGTTTTAGGAACACATGCAGACAAAACACCGGAATTGACCATCGCTGAATAGATGGGGCAACGTTTCTCATTCAGAAGAACTCGCTGGTAGAAGGGAAAATACTCAACGGTTCAGGTAGTATCTCTAATGTCTTGCTCAGTGTCCATAAGAGGGATATGGCTAGAAGAGCCAGACAAAGAAGACTGCTTAGCCATGAAATAGTTCAGGGTGGTGAACAATCAAATGCAGAAGTAAGCAATTACAGTGATTAGGATGACTTCTTGGACAACTGAGAATGAAAACTAATAGAGAAAAGGAAAACTTTAACACATTATATAGATGGCGCGGAGTTTCAAACATTAATGCCAATTCAATGCTTGATCATACAATTAACAGCACCATGACGTGACAGATGAGCTGTCTCCCAGCTGGATGCATACGTCACTGCGGGGGTGCTCTGGGGTAATCCCACTTTGGTTGTCGCAATGGATCACGGTGGTATCCAACACATGCCCAAACAACTCACTGAAGCACTTCCTCAACCAAACAACTTCACAAGAGGCCATACTTGTTGCAATGTATTTGGCCTCGCCGGTTCTCAAAGCAATCAATTTCTGCTTCCTGCTCATCTAAGATATCGAAGCAAAACCTAGAGTGAAGCGGCATCCAGATGTGCTCTTACGATCCACCACACTGCCTGCCCAATCAACATCAGTATATCCATGGAGCCTCATACTCCCGGCAATGTATCTCAATCCATAGTTGATTGTGCCCCGAAGATATCTCAAGAGAAACTTGGCACCAATCCAATGTATGTGATGAGGCTCGACCATATATTGACTCAACGTGTTCACTGCAAAACATATATCCAGATGGGAGTTCACTAAGAACATCAGGGCCCCTACGAGTTGACGATATTCGGTGGGATTTATCATTTCCCAAATTGGGCCCAACAACACTTCCACACAACTTCTTAAAGTTGAGTTCCATCGGAGTAGTCACGGACTTGCAGTCCACCATCCCAAATCTTTCCAGCAGCCTCATAATTTATTTTCCTTGAGAAAGGAAAATTTCACCTAGCTTTTGCCAGACCTCCAGGCCTAGGAAGTCGTGCATGAGTCCTAGGTCCTTCATCTCAAACTTAGAAGCCAACTCCCTCTTACATTGATGAATAAGAGGGTCTGCACTTGTCAGGAAGAGATCGTCCACATAGAGAACTAGAATGAGAGGCTTGTCATTATCAACCTTGAAGTAAAGGTTTTCGATCAACATCGCTTCGAGTAAAGCCCAACGTCATCAAGTAGCTATCGATCCTCTCATACCAAGCCCTAGGGGCTTGCTTGCATAGAGGGCTTTCTTCAACCTGTATACATGTGTATCTCTATCTCGAACTTCGAACTCCAAAGGTTGTTCCACATAGACCTCTTCCTTGATTGAGCCATGTAAGACGACAGTCTTGACATCCATCTGATGTAGACTCCATCCTTGCGATGCATCAAGGGAAATAATTGAACGAATGGTGGTGTAGCGAGCAATAGGTGCAAATATTTCATCATAATCTATTCCTTCTTTCTGCGAGAAGCCTCAGGCAACAAATCTTGCCTTGAATTTTTCAGCACTTCCATCAGCTCCATGCTTGATCTCGTAGAGCCATTTCGAGGTGACAACAGACTTGTCCTTCGGTCTCGGGACCACATCCTAGACATCATTTTTCATGATCGGCTCATATTCTTCGTTCATTGCATCCTTCCAAACTTGGTGCTTCACGGCTTCTTCAAACGTTCCAGGCTCAGATTGGACAATGGCTCTCATGGCTACTAAGTACTCTTGGTACCTATTCGACGTCTTACTTTCACAGAATGTTCCCCATGGAGCATTACGTTTTTCGGCATCTTCGAGAGTGTCTCTAAGTGTTAAATTTGGACAACTAGGTCCAAACTCCGGGTTGTGCTGCTCAGATGACAACCCCAATATTTTTATTGGATTCCTCTTTTGGAGAGGTGTAAGATTGATCTAAAGATCATTCGATCGGATGAGCAGAACATGTACTTTGAATTTATTCCACTTATGTGCTAGGTCGGCCTGGAATATAATATAGACTTAAATGTCTTAAAGAGTGTGTCACACACCCCCAAATATGCCTATATAATGGAGAGACTTGGAGTTCATTATACACACATTGTGTGGAAGATTTTCTTCTCTCTTGATGGCGATGGAGCTGCGTTCTTGGTGATGCGTATTTGTGGAGTGTTCTTAGTTTGGGCTGTACTGGGGTTATGTGTGACACGCTTGGCTGAATGACCTATTGAAGACTTTGCTGGTAGAAGCATCCTGCTGATCACCGTAACGCCACCATTCATTATCTCTGTTTTGGCCTGTCTTCCATCGATCTATTGGTATGTTCTATCTGCTTTAGGATTTTGTGCCCTAATCTGAAATGGTATAGAACATGTTTAAATTAACATGGTATTAGAGCTAAGAAGAAGACAAAGCCCAATAGCTAGGGCATTTCTGTTGAGGCCGCAAGAGATAGGCTACCACAACGAGGAGGATAAGGTTGCGTGGAGCCTTCCAGCACTTGTTTGTGTGGCTGTTTCATCTAGCAAGGAGGTCGAGTAACCTCAGGAGCTACGTAGGTCTGTTTGGGTTGCATAGAGGCCTCTGAACCTCACTGATGCTTGCCGCTGAGAATTAAGGAAGACCGTAGCAAAGGGGAGCAACTGTGGGCCAAATCTAAGGTTTGTTAGGCTGTTTTGAGGGCTGTTAGGGAGCCGCTGTAAATTGAGGTAGGCCGCAGGCCTAACCTCTTCGAATCAGGCTAGCGTGGAGTGTTTAGGACTACCACTTGCCTAGAACAACAACCTTTCCTTAGCTGCAACCCTAATGATGCAAATCTGGATTTTCTTGTGAACAGTTCTGGGCCTATTTCTATTTCTGTTATAGGTTTGAGTTATCTCCTTCTCTAAAATGGCCGCAGATTGATAGTGTCTTTAACGAAGGAGGAAAGGGCTTGTTATTGTCATGACAGAGTTGTTTTGGTGGGCCAAGTCCCTTGGGAAAGAGGCCGAGCATCTTGGAGGAATAGGTGAGCCGCAGAGATAGCGTAGACAATTTGTTTCCCGGCAGCTAGCCCACGTATTCATTTCTTCACCTCTTCGCATCCGTCTGTCTTGCTAACCCATTGCAAACCTGGAGTGAAGGTTTGCCCTGCCAAGATTGAAAGCATGGGCTCATGGGGATGTCAACTCCTGTTTGGATGCATCGACGGTTCTCTCAGAATATACGTGCCAGAATCCATGTCCAGACTAAGAGACAATTTGTGGATTCTGAGAAGGAGATTTAGTGCGGACTTGAGACAAGAATTGCGGATTGGTTTGATAAAATGTGGATGTTTGAAGGAATAGAAAATTCGGTGATCTCTGAATTAAAATGCGGACTGTTCTATGTGGATTGAAGAGGAACAGTAGTTCGGATTTCAGAAAAGGTCTCGGGTATATCTGTGGAGAATTTCGGACAAAATTTTAGGGCAAATTAAAGAGAATAGTTCGGACAAGACACACTGACATTCTCGGCATTCCTTTCTGAAATAAGATGCGGATTACAGTGGAAGAATTCGGATCACACTCTGAAATAAGTATAGACTGTTCGAATAACCTCAGGAGAAAGATTCCGGTGCTATTACAGAAGGACAATGATCTCATCTCGATGCTAGAACAATGACTTCAGTTCAGTGCTTTTATTGTGATGCTATCACAGTGAATGAATGGGCTCAGAATGTCATTCATTCCTAGGCATCTCAGTCACTCAGTTTGAACCAACATATGCTCAAAAGTTTTTTTTCTTGCTGGGATGAACCTTCTTACAAGGTACGGATGCTGATGTAGTAGTTTTTGTAACTGTTATTGTGATAAATTTGTTGAAATGTATTAAAAGGCATATGTAACTGAAGTGGAAACATAATAAATATGAGGTTGGCTTGTAAAAATGAAGTTGAAGGGAGCATCCACCCTTGTCCTCGTGACAGTGAAGGCTGTGGGCAGCACAACCGCAGAAAAAGAAGTAAGAATGTAATTCTATGTCACTGTCATTATGACAGTGACATAGATAGTCATACTTATGTTTACAAAATTCAGTGAATCTCAGACTTATTGAAGAAGTTTTGGCTGCGGAAAATTCAAGGAACTTGGATTGCAGCAGTATAATGAACTGTCACCCCAAAACCTCGGAAAAGATGACACACTGTGTCATTTAAAATCCACATGTATCTTCTCCATGACAGGAAGGAAACTCATCCAGGGGTCTGAATTACTAAGCATTTTTTGGACAGTCCTTGCAAAATAACTATCATATTCAGTGTTCTGATTAGGTTGATAAGATTGTCACTTCTACATTGATTTCTTGGCTACTTGTATCCATTATGGCCTGAAAATTATTGATCATAATCAGCAAAATTGTAGAGCACTATGATTAAAAGAGCTAAGAGGGCAGGTGTGTACGGGTCACCTTGAAGAGGAGAAACCAAGCTGAGGTATGTTCATAGGCGATAAACAACAGTGATTGATGTGCACTTATGACTGTGCTAGATCTGCGTAATAGAAAGGCATCATATAAGGGATGGACTGGCATGAAGAAGGGTCGATTCAGTGTTTGGAACATTTGTATGATTGGTTCCTAGGTCTATGCAATTTAAGAAACAAATTGCAGATTTGAGATCTGAAGATTTGAAGCCCTACATCAGTCAACTATTAACTGTAGTTGGGCACATCTAGAAGATAAGAAGCAGTACTGAATGCAATGCACGATGTAGTAGATGGAGCCCTCAAGTGCCGGAATCATGATTGGATCCCTACTTTTGTGGGTTGCAGTAAAGAAAATCTTAGAGGGTTGGTTGAGGAAGCTACAACAGATCTCCATAGAACATCAGGTAATTGCTATAAGCTTGAAATCTTCAGTACTGTTAACGATGAAGAAAACAGTGATGACAGTTCAGAAGGTATCTTTGTAACCGCCATTTTGAGGAGCTAAATCTGTGATTCTATGTCACTGTCATTATGTCAGTGACATAGACAAACACCCATGTTTACGAGATTCATAATAGTAGTAAGCTTGTAACAATATCAGTCTTACATTGCAGCGTAATGATAAACTTGGAAGTGTGAACTGAGAAGTTTTTTTTAGCCTTCAGTCATGTTGTTGGAACATTGAACCTTGACTAGCAAGCCTATGCAGTTTTGAGCAAATATTGTATATTGACAATATATGGCTATGAGTCTTGGATGGCTTTGACTGTGGGAGAATAAGACT
This sequence comes from Pinus albicaulis, assembly GCA_034641835.2. Classification (NCBI taxonomy): domain Eukaryota; kingdom Viridiplantae; phylum Streptophyta; class Pinopsida; order Pinales; family Pinaceae; genus Pinus; species Pinus albicaulis. The sequence goes on from CM076576.1 coordinate 227,250,758, forward strand.
CCTTTCCAAGTTGGTGTCTAGGATGTCCTCATTTAAAATAGATGTCTTCTCTCTCTCGAGAAGCGGGCATTAAGAGGGAGAATACAACTGTATATGCTCCTGAGCTAATATCATTGCTGAACGAAAGAAGATCCTCATGGCTCAATGACATATGGCTTCAGAGGGGGAAATTCCAGAAGAAAACCAAGAAGCCATATAAATACCAGGGGTATCTAGCTGCCATGAGTACAATATGATGCTATAAAACATCAAGTCTGGAAGATTGCAAGGATGATGTCTGGGATATTGTCCCTAGACCACATGACAAAGCTGTTGTCACCTCATCAAGCATGGATCTGATGGAGGTGCTGAAAACAACCTCTGGGGATCAAAATCCAAGATCGGGACACCCATGTCTGCAGGTTGAAGAAAGCCCTCTATGGGCTGAAGCAAGCACCCAAAGCTTGGTACGAGAGGATAGATAACTACCCGATGAAGCTGGGCTTCACTTTTAGTAATGCTGATCCGAACCTTTACTTCAAGGTTGATAGAGAAAAGCCTCTCTTTTTGGTGCTGTATGTGGACGACCTCTTCTGACAGGTGTTAACCCTCTCATCAGTGTAAGAGGGAGCTCGCTGTTGAGTGCCAGATGAAGGACCTAGGACTAATGCCTAGGCCTGGAGATCTGGTAGAGTCCTGGCGAGAGTTTCCTTTCTCAAGGAAAATACATTATGGAGCTTCTTGTATGGTGGACTGTAAATCCGTGTCGACACCAATGGAACTCAACTTTAAGAAGTTGAGTGGCAGCGCTGCTGGGCCTGTGTTAGCAAATCCCACTGAGTATCCTCAACTCGTAGGGGCTTTGGTGTTCTTAGTGAACACCCGTCCGGACCTATGTTGTGCAGTGAACACTTTGAGTCAACACATGGTTGATCATAACATTCATTGGGTTGGTGCCAAGAAACTCTTGACATATCTCTATGGCACGATAAACCATGGGCTGAGATACACTGCCGGGTGCATGACACTCCTTAATATACTGATGCCGATTGGGATGGCAGTGTGGTGGATCATAAGAGCACATCTGGATACTACTTCACAAGATCTGCTTTGGGCAGGAAATGGAAGTTGGTAGCCTTGAGCACCACGGAGGTCGAATACATTGCAGCATGTATGGCCCGTTGTGAAGTCACTTGGTTGCGAAAGCTCTTCAGTGAGCTGTTCGAGCATGTGCTAGATGCCACCGTTATCCTTTGTGATAACTAGAGGGGGATTCATCTGTCATAGAATCTCGGGTTCCACGATTGATCTAAGCATGTTGATGGCTGGTACCACTTTATCCGGGATATGGTACAGCGAGGCACCGTAAGGCTCAATCATATAGGAGCTGATGAGCAGATCGCAGATATTCTCACAATGCCCTTGGGGAAGGTTATGTTCCTAACCTTCCGTGAGAATCTTGGAATCATGGAACGACCCTATTTGGAGGGTCCTATTGGACGATGAGCTCTGGGAGCTCCAAGGGGGTTTTTGGGGATTGCTTTGGTGCTATAAGCAACCAGAAGGCTAGGCTTGCCGAACCTAGTTGGTGTGCTTCCGCCCCACCATGATGATATTGAGATGGTTTAGCTCTCTTTGATCGGTGCCTTGTATGTATCCTATCCATGGAGTTTCGGACTCATGGGAAGTACCTCTCATTTGGCCAACGAGGTGGGAAATGTGAATAGAGACCATATCAAGACCGATGGATGCATTGGAGATTGCCATACTCTCTATGTCTAGGATGGCACGTGTCCAAAAACTTGATTAAGGATCAAGTTTAGCGAGGTTTCAGACCTCCAACTGACTTCGGGTCAGTGAAACTAACTTCAGGTTAGTATATGACTCTCTTGAGTCCTAGTGAGGTTTCAGACCTCCAACTGACTTCGGGTCAGGTAAACCAACTTCGGGTTGGTATGAGACTCTTTGTGAGTTCTATAGAGGTTTCAGATCTCTGGGCTGAATCTATCTGTTGGGTATGATGTCTTTGTGACTGACACTCTTCTGTTCTGAAATAAAGAGGCCAACAAAGCAAGTTACAACGGGATGACGCACAATGTTTGGATTGCACTAGTGGACGAAGTTCTCCCTAGTTGAGAGGGAGTGTTAAATTTGGACAACTAGGTCCAAACTCTGGGTTGTGCTGCTCAGATAATGATCCCAATATTTTTATTGGATTCCTCTTTCGGAGAGGTGTAAGATTGATCGAAAGATCATCTCGATCGGATGAGCAGAACATGTACTTTGAATTTATTCCAGTTATGTGCTAGGTTGGCCTGGAATATAATATAGACTTAAATGTCTTAAAGAGCGTGTCACACACCCCCAAAGATGCCTATATAATGGAGAGACTTGGAGTTCATTATACACACATTGTGTGGAATATTTTCTTCTCTCTTGATGGCGATGGAGCTGCGTTCTTGGTGATGCGTATTTGTGGAGTGTTCTTTGTTTGGGTTGTACTGGGGTTATGTGTGACACGCTTGGCTGAATGACCTATTGAAGACTTTGCTGGTAGAAGCATCCTGCTGATTGCCGTAACGCCACCATTCATTATCTCTGTTTTGGCTTGTCTTCCATCGATCTATTGGTATGTTCTATTTGCTTCAGGATTTTGTGCCCTAATCTGAAATGGCATAGAACATGTTTAAATTGAGGGTCTTCTTTTATTTGAAGAAGTGGGCTCACTAGGAGGTGGATCTATAGGATTCATCAAACCTTCAACATCGGACATCTGTTCATCCTTCGGTTCTTTCTGCTTTCCTGCTTCTTCTTCTTTGTCTTCCTTTGAGATAGGAAGATCTCTAACCTTCCCAAGGGCAGCATCTTTGTCGAAGGTGACATCATGACATATCTCCACTTCTCTTTGACCAGGCACATAGATCTTGTAAACGGAGCACTTGACCTTGATATCTCGGACCAACATTCTTCTTCTTCTTTGTATGAGCGGTGAAGGTAGTAGGTTCACTTCCATTTCCATTCGAGGGTTTGTCTCTCTCCATCATCCTTGTCTCCTCTTGAGTGCATCTTGTCAACAATTCATCAAAATCATGAATTATATTATTATTAAGAATAGTGGTATTGAATACATACCATGCCCGGGGAAGACCTCCATGAGCAATGAGAGTGAGCTCTCGGTTAGTTATGACCTCTCCAATTGAGAAGAGATCATTGTTGATTTCGGTGGTCCTCATGAAGTAGGATTGGATGGACTCTCCCTTGTCCATCTTGATGTCCTTCGACTTGTTCTTCAAAAAGAGAATTTGATTAGCATTTCTAGCCCTTAACATGCAAACCAACTTATCATACATCTCCTTAGATGTGCCCAACTTGGAGATATAAGCAACCAAGTGCTTGTGAATAGAATCCCTGATGATCTTCTTCGCCTTGTTTTCCCCTTTCTTGTACTTTATTTTAGTGGCAGCGAGTGCATTTGATGGAGGCTTAGTGATCTTTCCCTGCACATAATCCATAACATCTTGTTATTCCAATGTCAGATCCAAGGACATTTTCCAAGCATGATAATTATCATTGAGCTTGTCATCAGATTTGATATGATGAGGAAGCCATTGACCCTTGTCCTTGTCTAATCAACTTTCAATTATTGCTCTTCTCACTCTTGCTTTGGTTTTGTTTTCACCTCAGCTCTGATACCATGTTAATTTTTAGTTAACGATGGTATGTTCTATGCTTAGAGGAATTTATTTCAACCTTTCTTATTAGCCCAATTCAATTTCCTGTTTAGCAATCACATTAACATTGATAGTAAATGCTGATAGAACATAAACAAATAACCAGAAGACAAGCCAAGACTAGAGGACACAATATTTGGCGGATGCCAGGGAAAAACCCCAATGTGGGGAAAACCCTTTGATCAAATCTTCTTATTGTTGTTCAAATATAGTAGAGAGAGTACACTTTACAACAATTAATAGGATGCCCTAGCCAACAAGGTCAACGCTAGTCAAACCAACAATATTCCTACTCCAATGGAGCTCGGTAAAACCCCGTCAAACTCAGTCTCAAAGAACAATCAAAGTCAGCCCAAAACAGTGTTGAAATTCTCGGTTAAACCTGGTCAATGCACTGGTCAAATTTGTGGTCAAAATATGCGGTCAAAGTTGCAGTCAAACAGTCTAGATTTCCTCGGATTTCATGCTACCAAACTTGGCCTCCCAAACTGGGATTTTGTCCCAAAAATCGAAGTCAAAGTATGAGAGTTGACCCAAGGTCAACGCTATTGCAGAGGCCCTAAAATAGTCCGAAAATTGTAGTTGCCCTTTCACACCTGCGACGGAGAGAGGTCTTCTTGAGGATGTACGAACCAGTGAGAAGGAGAGAGAATGTGTGATGAGATGATGTCCAAATGAGGTTTGAGTCTCCTTTTTATATCCATCAATGAGGGGTGGTGTCACATCTTTTGGGGCTTGTGAGCCTACATTACAATTCTGGCCGACCTTGACAATTTGCACGTGTGAGAGAATAAATTCAAAATCCAACTTCTGCTCATCCAAACAAGATGATCTTTAGATCAATCTTGCACCTCTTCGAAAAAGAAATCCATCAAAAATATCATGTCCATCATATGAGCAGTGCAAAGTGGAGTTTGGCCTTGGTTGCAAAATTTAACTGTCTTTGACTGCTACTAGCCACTGCATCTGTCACTTTGGCACCTGATTGCACCAACTGCCATTGGTCCACCCTGCTACTGCTGTTATGGGCTCTTGTAGCAAGGTATTGATCCATGAGGTGGACTCCTCAAGGATCCTGCCCATCTGTAGCCCTCTGGGGCTACAAAACCAAATCACCCCACCTCACTCCTGGAGGTATGTCGATGATCATGGCAAACTCTTTCTCCAACTTGGAGGACAACATGTTGATCTTCGCGGATGCATCTTGCTGATCTTGCTTCTCCTCTTTGTCCTTCTTCCTGAGAGGACATTAAGTGCTATAGTGACCAAGTTCACCACATCTGAAGCATTTGACCTTGCAAAGGTCCTTCTTCCTCCTGTGCTGCTCCTACTGCCCCTTTGATGCGAGGGTCACATTCTCCTCTTCCTTCACTTGCTTCGTACCACTACTGATGGTGCTCTTCACCAAATCTATCCTCATCTCCTACCGTTGCAGATCAACCCGCATTCTACCCCACTTTGGCAACTTGTCTCTGCCCAGGATACTCTGGACGAAGACTTGCCAGTCTTCGGAAACGCTGTTGAGGGCTAAAAACACCAATTCTGTAGGTTGAGGCGCTGACCCTACAATAGATAACTGATCTCGGACATCCTAAAGCCTACTGAAGAAGGGGTCTATACGCTCCCCCTTTTGCATCTTGGTACATCTTAGCTTCTCTTCAAGATACATCTTCCGCTGCTTGGAAGATCCTTGGTATATCGTAGCGAGTGCATCCCATTGCTGCTTGGCAGTATCTTTAACAGCTATGTGAGACACCACGTGAACTCGAACCCCATCAAGAATCAACCTCTTCGCTTTCTCCATCTCTTTCTTGTAGGCCTTCAGCTGATCGAGTTCTGTGGGTATAACTATCACGTTATCAATGTAGTCTTTGAGATCGTATTCATCTAGAAGAAAAGAAATCCTTGTCTTCCAGATCACGTAGTTGGAGGCTCTGTGCAACCGATCCTGATCTATCAGCCCTGCTGATGCCATCTCTGCAAAAATGTCGAACTCTTCCTCTTCTCCTCTGCGCAGCTGCTGCTAGGCTCTACGCACTCTCTGCTGCAGTGGGCAAATCTGCTCACAACTGCTTTGCAGTGAGAAATCGGATTTATGGGCTAGAAATTCCCTGAGGAAAGAATTCTCTCAGTGTGTGCTCTTTCTTCCTCCTGACTCTATTATGCACCAACAAACTACTGCAAAACAACTACGTCCCAACTGAAGATCTCCTCTGCAAGGAAAATATTGCTGCTCCCTCTGCCGCTGACAATCTTCGATCTGGAAAATTTATTCTCTATCGACTCTCTCAGAGAAATAATTTTTTCCTCAAACATTGACCCTCTTGGCCAATGGACTGCGCAACCTCTGGGGTTTCGAGCAGCTGCTCACACAGTGCTTCGAAGCTCCCTCTTCCTCTCTACAACTGAGCTCTCCGACTTCTATCTGCGCTCTGATACCATGTGAAAATTCGAAGACCCCGAATCCTACTGCAACAACTGTTTTTGTTTCTTGTATTTGTTAAATAAATTGAACAAATTATTTACTGGGTTCTACGGTAAATATCGAAACTAAGACACTGCAGCGTTCACAAATAAAATACTGCAGAAGGAAAACAATGCTGGAAGAATAGATGCACACACACAGAAATACACAATTATTTTTGGACTAAGTCCCTGGAAAAATCCAACTTGGGAAAACCGGTGCAACAACTGAGGGTTTGATTGTTATGCAGTAGTAAATACGAGTAAAAGACTATGGATGCTCAAATCTAACAATCCATACAGAGAAATGATTGACAATGAGTCTAGTGAGAAAAATCTCACTCCCACAGGCGATCCGACACTGACCTTGGCTCAAGTTGAGCTGCTCTTTGCCGCCTCTGCGTAGTCACTTTTGTCAGCCTACGTAGTACTGCGTTCCCACAACTCGGAACTGCTTTCCCTCTCGCTATCTTATCAACTGTTGTTTGGAAGATGGATCCTCCTGGCCTCTAGACTTTCTCTTCGTCTTCTGGTAATGAATCACTGCTTCTCCCTAGCAAAATACAGAATCTCCTCTGAAGCACTGTGCTGCCTCTGCGTGGCTTTGCGCTGCCTCTCTGTGGCACTCACTTCCTCTCTGCAATGCACTCACCGGAACTGGAAAATCTTCCTTCGGCCTTACTATCCCTGCCCCTCTCTCCCTGCTTCGAGCTCACTAGCTTTCTCTCCGGCAACTCAGCACTACTACTCAGAAAATCGATCTACCAGTGAAATCAAAATCTGCAAGTGTGTTCTCCAAGCTCCATTGAGCTTCTTCTTATAATCTCTCGTTGACACATCAACGACCACGATTAAAACTTAATCGATGGCTAAGATTAACTAGAACTCGATCCATACCTTTTTCTTTAAGATTCACACCTGACCTAATTAATACCTTTTAATTAATCATATTTCCTAAGTTTAGACTTAGGAAATATTAAAAATTGATTAATTATTTTAATTAAGTCATCTCTAGGTGGAATTTTCAAAAATGATTTCTAGGTATTGGAGAATACATGTATTCTAACCTCTCTGCCAAATCTCGAGGCCAGAACACATCCGATGCTACAAAAACTAACACTTTTTTGGTGTGATTGTATTTTCTGGGGTCCTTACTATCTTCTTGAATGCGTGAATGGTTGTTTCTACTTCTTGTGATTAGATTTTATGAGGGCCGAAATGTATTTCAAGGAATGCCAGAGCTTTAGCCTTTATCTATACCAAGGGAGCAATCAACTGTGTAGTGACAATGACAAGTACATTCTGATATTTTGAAATTAAATCCATGAGTTAGCTATTTGGTCTGCTTGCAGCAATTATTTTAGTAATTTGATTTACCTATAGTTGGATAAATTCTAGGACCTGGAGATGTTATGCTTTGGGGAGTGATATTTGAATATTAAGATTTATCTTGAAAGAAGGCATTCTCGAAGAACAAGAGTATACACAGAGAATATGTAACTGCGTGTTTCTTCTTTAATCTTGTCTATTGGCTACTCTGCTGGAGCTTGCCTCTTGCTTTTATTTCTCTTAGCATGGCTGGCCCGATTCTTGAAAATCGCTCGTCATTTTGAAATGAGGGTGCATTTGACATAACATTCCTCAAACATACCATTATTTGCAAGTTTTAAAAAGACGCATGGATGTTAGACATTGTAATGTTTACAGGACCTAGTTTTAAGCTATAAAGTTGGGAATGCTAGGATGTGTGTAATGGCATGTTTGTACAAAGTTATATTGAAGGGATTTAGTAATATAGTGAGCCGTTCCTATGTGGTTGGTGGAAGTTTACTCCAATGAATCCATGTTCAATTTTCAACCCCTTTCTGAATATATATATATATATATATATATATATATATATATATATATATATATATTTGTACAAAGTTATGTTGAAGTGATTTAGTAATAAAGCGAGCCGTTCCTAGGTTGGTGGGAGTTTACTACAATGAATCCATCTTCAATTTTCAACCGCTTTCTGAATGGATATATATATATTTGGAAGAATTAAACATAAAAAAGTGCACGTGGAAGAATTAATGAGATACGAGTCTGAGTTATTTCCTGCTCTGCATCTGCGGGTTGAGAAACCTAATCTGCTTGCATCACGAAGTAAATCCAGATTCCGGTCATTAGGTTATTCTAAGAAGCTTGCGTATCAGTGTGCGAGCACTGGTAACAACCTAAAGTGGCCGGAATACATAGGATTGTCTATATGTGTGTTGTTGTGTCTTTGTTCAAAGACTGAGTCTGTGAATTGGCCAGGTAGCCTCCAGAAAGCTATCTTATGTATTAAGAAGCAAACATTGGTAAATGCCATCACAATCCATCTCAAGAAAGAACAACAGAGTCTGTATCACAATTTTCTGTAATCTGAAGTCTTCTGATCAATAAAGAGTGAGATTTATTCCGCATATTTTGAGTACTGAAAACTCCAAGTTTATATCAAAGTCTGTTGAGGTAGTATTTGTGTTATTTCTTTACACTAGAAGTTCGCCAGAGGTTCGCCAAAGGGTAGAAGGGACACCAAGACCGTTAAAAGGCGAGGGAAGCCGCAGAGAAAGGTCGCCAGAGTGTGAAATACCCGAGTAGGTTCGTGTATGGGTTCATGTACGGGTGAATAAATATACACAAGGAAGAGACTCAACAAGGCCAATCAGCGTGTGTTGCTGTTGCAAGCTTCATTGGAAGCCCTTGCGTAAAATTGGTATCAGAGCCAGAAGTGTCATCTGGTTCGTGAAGGTTAGTACTCAAATACATTACTCTTTATTGAAAAATGGATTCAGCCAGAAGATCTGTTTCTTTCCGAGAATTAGATGAGAAAGAAAAAGCTGAACAAAATCCCCTGAGGGATATGTTTGCATCTGCTTCTAGTCGTGTGATTAATTCTTTCGAATTAGAATATGAAGAATCACAACCATTTGCTAGATGGAAGCTCCCTAGTATTGATGCTTCTGATGTATATACAAATCTTAGTGTTTTTCATTTAAAGGCCTCTACTAGAATTTCCATTAAGGAATCTATTAGTCAAATACAAGAAAACTCCGAATGTGTACAGTCCATTCCTCTTCTCAATTCCAAGCAACTTCAGGCCGAAGCCAAAAGGCTTAAAACTCAGTGCTTGTATTTGGGATGCATCAGAATCGGCATAAACGCTCTGACACACCAAGGGCTAAATACCTTTGTCCTAGCCACTGTCAGAGATATCACACATAATAAGTATATCGATTCCTTGATTGGAGGTATAGTTGCTCCCTTGTCGAATGGCCCAGTTTATTTCGATTGCTATCCAAATTTTTCAGTTTATGTATTTGATGAAACAATCGATAATATTCTCCAGTTACAAATCCAGACCACTGGATTTGATATGTCAAGAAAAAGACATAATATCGCCATTTAGACTAGAGGATGTTTCCGACATACAAATGCTCTTTATCCTGCAATCCTCCACACACCCAGCAAAGAATCAAAGTCAAGTGTTGTTGTTCTAACCGATTCCAAAAATCAAAAGGTAGAACATCAAACTATCATATGGGAAGATCTCACTTTCCCTGAGCACTGGGTTGTATCAAATCCCAAACCTCCAATTATGAGAAATATCACTTCTGCAGATATCCTAGAAGACCAGTCTTCTGCCATTCTATCTTTTCCTTGAAGATCTACCATAGACAGAAAAAGGATTGACCAAGCCTACAGAAGTTCCCCATTATATAGAGATCCTCTTGAAGTTGATACTGCTTGTTCCAGTTTTGTCACAAATTCTTGTAAACATATTTCTTTGTTTGAGTTTGCCCAAATTGTAAATTTTTCCTCTGTTGAAGTTATTTGTCTCGAATGCAAAATACCTATAAATTTGAGCAGTCTTGCTGAATTTGTCATTCATGCCAACCATCATCCCAGGACAGGAGAAGCCCCAGCTTCTACATCTATAAACCCTTGTCCAAATCCATAGTGTTCAGATATTCCTTTCCCACATGAATCTGATCACGTTATGATGATGCACTTGTTACCCTCTTTGGAAGAAGAAGATTCGAGGTTAACAGAGATGTTTAGCCAAATGAGACCACCAAATATGCCAAGATATGGTCTAGGCTATTTAGAACAACTAAATGACTTAATTCCAGAATGCAGATTTGGTGTTTTACCAGAAGACTGTAAGAAGCCGTCAGTCACAGAAATGCACAAATTTTTCACTCTGATGGATGGCTGTAAGAAACATAAAGTAGATACCTAGTGGATGAAAGAGATGTTAAATTGGGATATTTACACCCATCTAGAGACAGAATGTTTTGGCCTCACTCATTCCAGTGAAGAAAAACTTAGACTATCTCAAGAATGGAAAGAATTCATGAACAAATCTCATTCTTGGATATCTTTTTATGTCTGGAAAAATATGAAACAATCTGAGAATGTTTTAATGACTGACACTACATCCTCTACATCTGCTCAACATTCTTGGTCTGCATTAGATGGTAGCAAGATTGAAACCTCATCCACATTTCCTCCTTACAAAGGAATCATCCTTGGAGAAGCCCAAAATTTAGCAAAAGCTATTCCTGTAGTTCTGAAGGATGACGATGCTTTAGGCATTGATGGCACAGAAAACAACAAAATGTTGATCTGCCATACAAATCAGAATATGAAGGGAGGCCTTGCAAGAGCAGAGCCATTCCTATGAACAAGCAATACAGAGATCTCTGTGAAAAAGAGATCAAGAAGCTGTTGGATAGGAAGCTAATAAGAGAATCTGACAGTCCATGAAACTGTTATGGATTCTATGTGAATAAAAGGTCTGAACAGATTAGAGGTATCCCAAGATTGGTTATAAACTACAAACCTCTAAATTCAGTCTTAGTTGACAACACCTATCCAATACCCCATAAGGGTGACTTATTGACCAGAATTGCAGGAGCAAATTTTTTTTCAAAATTTGATCTCAAATCAGGATTCTGGCAAGTGGCCATTATAGAAAAGGATAAATTTAAAACTGCTTTCAGTGTTCCTGCAGGTCATTACGAATGGAATGTTATGCCATTCGGTCTGAAACATGCCCCTTCAAAGTTTCAGAAAGTAATGGAATCAATTGTTAAACCTTATTTTGATTGGTTGATGGTGTATATAGATGATATTCTTATATTTTCTAAAAATATTCATGACCACTTCAAGCATGTACAGACTTTCCTGCAAGTGGTCAAAAGAAATGGTCTTGTTTTGAGTAAGAAGAAGATTGAATTATTTCAAACTTCTATCAAGTTCCTCGGTCATACAATCCAGAATGGCCAGATAGCTCTCCAAAAGCATGCCCTTGAATTTGCAGAAAAATTTCTTGATGTCATTATGGATAAAACCCAGCTTCAGAGATTTCTGGGATGTCTGAACTATGTCAACAATTTTTATCAGGATTGGGCAAAGGATAGAGCCCTTTTGAATCAGAGATTAAGAAAGAATCCTTCACCTTGGACTAGTGCTCATACAAATGCTGTAAGAAATATAAAGGCCAAGGTAAAATCTCTTCCGATTTTGTTATGTTGCTGATGATGATTCTTCTAAAATCGTTGAATCAGATGCCAATGATTTGGGATGGGGAGGGTACTCAAACAAAAGAAAGATGATGAGGAACAAATAATCCAGTTTGCCTTCGGAGCATGGAGCCCGGCGGAAAGAAATTATTCTGTCATTGAAAGGGAGGTAAAAGCTGCATGGAATTCCATTGATAAATTTGAAATTCATTTGGTCAGTAGAATTTTTTTATTAAGATCTGATGCTTCTGCTTTAAAGAAAGTCTTAACAAAGGACATCAAAAAGCCCGGTGAAGCAAAGTTAGCCAGATGGTAGGCCTTGTTTGCCAATTTTGACTTTGATGTAGAACACATTAAAGGATCTGAAAATTGTCTGCTAGACATTCTCAACAGAGAACATATCCAGCGATCATAACATATAATGGTGATTGTAACAGAATGGGACCCTAATCAACAAAAGGAGATACTTAGGTCCATTCCTGAAGATAAGAGTTGGCGAGAATATTGTGACCAGTGGAAGCCAACTTGGCAACTCAGAAATACTAAAGTCTTGGATGCCAATTTGCAAAATCACACAGATATTTTACACCTAGTTCCTGAAAGAAAGGTGTATCCCAAAAGGAGCAAATGGATCCTTGACATGGTGTATTCCCGAAGCATGACAACAGCTTATCAAGCAGAAGAAACATTAAGAAGCGACTTCCATGACATCACCATGATATGGTCTGAAGGAAGTGACAGACATAGAGTCTATCATAAATACTTTTGTATTAACAGAACCAGAAATCCTGCATGGACACATAGAAATAATTTTGCCCAGTGGCCAGGAGGAGATCCAAATCTTATTTTTCTTGACACAATATATAATTTTGCAGGTTACAAAAGGCTCTGGTGGGATCTGTTGAATGTAGATGGGAAAAATGAAACCCACTACACAAAATTGAAATTTGGTCCAACTTGGATTATGCAACAAAACCAATAGTGTGATTGGCTGCAGGAATGGTGGAGTGATTTCGGCATCAACAAAACAACCATTGATCCTGTTTATTATGAATCATATTTTCAGTTGCATTGTGACTGGTGTTTAGAAAATAGTATTCCTGAGTGCTTCCATACTCCTTGCAGAACTTTTAGTGATCTCCAATTCACGGAGAACCAAATCCTGCACCAATATATGACTAGACACTATGAGTGGTTGGTCATGATTAAGATTAAACACCAGATTGTATTAAACAAACCCATGATAGTTAGAAGGATTTACACTAAAGCATGGGATGAGCCTTTGTATAAAAGATATCGATTTCTTGGTATTACTCCTTTAGATAATCCGGTATAAATGGTTCTCGTGGACTCCATCCAAAAGTATCCACATTGTTCATAATACCTAGTCACGGGTAAATTGTGACCGGTTTTCTCAAGGACTTTCCGGTAAAAAGTCTCCTCTTTGTAATCATTTCAGTTTTCTCGTGGGCTTTCTGTACAAAAAGTATCCACTATGCTTTGTCTTACTTTTGTCCCCACATGTTTTTGTCCGGTCTTGGAATCTCTGTGCGGATGTCGCCTCGGCGTTACCCGAAAGCAATGATTCCATTTCCAAGTCACGGGTCCTACATGAATGTTTGTCCCCTCTGCTTTATTATATAAGGAGGGTAAGGCTCATTCATGAGGCATCGAAGTTTAGAGTTAGAGAGTCGAAGAGTCTTTGGAGTCAAGTGCGTCTGAGTTATTTCCTGCTCTGCATCTGCGGGTTGAGAAACCTGATCTGCTTGCATCACGAAGTAAATCCAGATTCCAGTCATTAGGTTATTCTGAGAAGCCTGCGTATCATTGTGCGAGCACTGGTAAAAACCTAAAGTCGCCGGAATACATAGGATTGTCTATATGTGTGTTGTTGTGTCTTTATCAAAGACTGAGTCTGTGAATCGGCCAGGTAGCCTCCAGAAAGCTATCTTATGTATTAAGAAGCAAACATTGGTAAATGCCATCACAATCCATCTCAGGAAAGAACAACAGAGTCCGTATCGCAATTTTCTGTAATCTGAAGTCTTCTGATCAATAAAGAGTGAGATTTATTCCGCATATTTTGAGTACTGAAAACTCTAAGTTTATATTAAAGTCTGTTGAGGTAGTATTTGTGTTATTTCTTTACACCAGAAGTTCGCCAGAGGTTCGCCAAAGGGTAGAAGGGACACCAAGACCGTTAAAAGGCGAGGGAAGCCACAAAGAAAAGTCGCCAAAGTGTGAAATACCCGAGTAGTTTTGTGTATGGGTTCATGTACGGGTGAATAAATATACATAAAGAAGAGACTCAGCAAGGCCAATCAGCCTATGTTGTTGTTGCAAGCTTCATTGGAAGCCCCTGCGTAAACTGCATATGTAGAAATATTTTGTGCCAAAGGCTGCTTGCCTTTTTCTAACTGAGCTACTTGATATTTACACAAAGAAGAGACTCAGCAAGGCCAATTAGCCTGTGTTGCTGTTGCAAGCTTCATTGGAAGCCCCTGCGTAAATTGCATATGTAGAAATATTTTGTGCCAAAGGCTGCTTGCCTTTTTCTAACTAAGCTACTTGATATTTAAAAGTAGAGATTTCTGCGTTGAGGTTATGGATCTCTCTACTTACCTCCCCCAAAGTGAGTGCGCGAACTTTAGATTCCAGTTGATCACGCTGGAAGGCTTTTGTGTTTCGCTCATAGGAAGCATCCACAAAGATAGGCTTTTTGGCAGACGATTTGCTGGAGTTGGAGGAATGAATCTGATGTAGAAAAGTTTCAAGAAGTTTATCCTTCATTTCTCCTTCTTCCATGGCACGAATTTGTGACAAAATTTTTAGTTCTTCTTCCTCAGCAGTCTGAGCCATCAATATTTTTTGTTTCTGTACAATGTCTGTTGGTTCTTCAAAAGAAATATCACTAGAATAATCCAAATTAGAAGAATAACTGCATTTACAATCATCTGAATCTGAGCAGAAACATTGTTGCATATGGGTATTCAATTCTTCTATTGATGAATCAGAAGAAGAGGAACTACAAGAATCATAGGATGATTCTTCAAGCTGTTGTTGATGAATTTGTTCACGGATCACAACATTTGGACAATGATCAGATTTGTGATTTCTAGACTCGCATCTCATACATAACATTGGGGTCTCTATCTTGACAGCTTTCTTTTGCATATTTCGAGGCTGAGATTTCTTGCCTCTATTCTTTTTGGATTCTTCACCATCTGGGCATTTACTTGAAGTATGGCCTGTTTTGCCACATAACCAACAGGTTAGCTTATTCCATTTCTCTTGCTTGTGGGAATGGAGATGGATATCAGATAGCTTATAGTAGTGTGTTTTAGGAATATACTGATAATATCTCTTTCTTTCTGTTCTGGGTCCAGAGATAACCCTTCTTTTTCTTCTAGTTGGAGTATTTCTGAATTGTTTACTCGCTTTCTTTGCCTTTCTTTTGGCTTTCCTTCTCTTGACAAGAGGATCATCAATATTTAGGCCATATTTGCTGCAGATTGATTTACTGTCAGGCAATCTAGGAAGCTTTTCTAAAGATTTATTAACTTTAGAACTTGTACACAAACCAACCAGTGCTTTAGTAACTATAGAATATATTTCTCCCCAGGTAAATGATTCAAAGCGCAACTGGAAAGCATCTTGCAGACGCAGGAAGTCTACAAATCTAGAAGGAAGAGCTGCTAGATAAACCTGTTTCCAGAGAAGATTTTTAGAATCTTTTACTTCAAAGATGCGTTGCATCCAGTCTCTATGGAAATATTCATACTGAGACATCTTATTGCACCTAAGATTCATCAGAATCATTTCGTGCTTATTTGCTATTTCTGTTTCAGAACCACACCAATGTTCTTGAATCATGGAGGTGAGTGCTCCAATCATATTATTTTGGGGTGTACCGTCAGCATTGTGAATTACGCCTCCAACTTCATCTTTCAGAAGTTCACTTTCCATCTTTGAGATCAAAGCTGGAGATGTTTTAGTTTCCCACCATCGTAGGAGAGTGCCAGTAAAGCATTGAATAAGAGTTTTACAAGCTTCAACTTTATTTTTGCTTCTTATGCACATAAGCTTGTATTTTGTAAACATCATATCAATCATCTGTCTAATCTGTCCCACACTCTGATTATCAATATTCCATTCTCGATGAGAGTCTGGATAGAAAGTATGGGTCTCTGGAAGTTTTCCTTTTCCACTAAGATCAGGAGCAGAGTATTTGGTAAACTAGCTCTCTAGAGGCTCATGGATGGGGAATATCCGAGATTCTGAATCCTTTTCTGATTCCTTAAATAAGGAAGCAATAGAAATATTTTCTGTTGATTCAGATTTTTCTGAAGATTCTTCTTGAGGGGGCTGAGCAACTTCTTTAGGTAACAAATGGGGAAGTCTGTCAATTGGTTTGACAGGATTCTGGATGTGTACATTTCTTTTATGCAAGAATGAAGGAGGAACAGGCGTGTCAGATTTGGATATTTTCACTTTATCAAACTTCTCAGACAAGTCTGTTATGAGTCCTTTTGTAGAGCATATTTCTTGTATAACCTTGCCTTCTACTTCATCTAACTTGCTTAAAGACTCTCTTGCATAACTTTTTAAAACAGAAGAAGAAAACTTAATATCATTCAAACAATTATTTACACTATTCACTGAAACCTGTAGGCTGTCAATCTGTTCCTTCACAACAGAAGATTTAGCAGTGTTCATTTCCAATCCCTTAATGGCAGTATTAGTCCAATTTAATTGTTCACTGGCTTTTTGGATTCTACCATCTATGCCTAAAGCATTGTCATCCTTCAGAACTAGAGGAATAGCTTTTGCTGAATTTTGGGCTTCTCCAAGGATGATTCTTTTGTAAGGAGGAAATGTGGATGAGGATTCAATCTTGCTACCATCTAATGTAGACCAAGAATGCTGAGCAGATGTAGAGGATGCAGTGTCAGTCATTAAAACGTTCTCAGATTGTTTCATATTTCCCAGACATAAAAAGATATACAAGAATGAGATTTATTCATGAATTCTTTCCATTCTTGAGATAGTCTAAGTTTTTCTTCACTGGAATGAGTGAGGCTAAAAGATTCTACCTCTAGATGGGTGTAAATATTCTAGTTTAACATCTCTTTCATCCACTGGGTATCTACTTTATGTTTCTTACAGCCATCCATCAGAGTGAAAAATTTGTGCATTTCTGTGACTTACGGCGTCTTACAGTCTTCTGGTAAAACACCAAATATGCATTCTGGAATTAAGTCATTCAATTGTTCTAAATAGCCTAGACCATATCTTGGCATATTTGGTGGTCTCATTCGGCTAAACATCTCTGTTAACCTCGGATCTTCTTTTTCCAAAGAGGGTAACAAGTGCATCATCATAACGTGATCAGATTCATGTGGGAAAGGAATATCTGAACACTTTGGATTTGGACAAGGGTTTATAGATGTAGAAGCTGGGGCTTCTTCTGTCCTGGGATGATGGTTGGCATGAATGACAAATTTAGCAAGACTGCTCAAATTTACAAGTATTTTGCATTCAGGACAAATAACTTCAACAGAGGAAAAATTTACAATTTGGGCAAACTCAAACAAAGAAATATGTTTACAAGAATTTGTGACAAAACTGGAACAAGCAGTATCAACTTCAAGAGGATCTCTATATAATGGGGAACTTTTGCAGGCTTGGTCAATCCTTTTTCTTTCTATGGTAGATCTTCGAGGAAAAGATAGAATGGAAGAAGACTGGTCTTCTCAAATATCTGCAAAAGTGATATTTCTCATACTTGGAGGTTTGGGATTTGATACAACCCAGTGCTCAGGGAAAGTGAGATCTTCCCATCTGATAGTTTGATGTTCTACCTTTCGATTTTTGGAATCGGTTAGAACAACAACACTTGACTTTGATTCTTTGCTGGGTGTGTGGAGGACTGCAGGATAGAGGGTATTTGTATGTTGGAAACATCCTCTAGTCTGAATCGCGATATTATGTCTTTTTCTTGTCATATCAAATCCAGTGGTCTGGATCTGTAACTGGAGAATATTATCGATTTTTTCATCAAAGACATAAACTGAAAAATTTGGATAGCAATCGAAATAAACTGGGCCATTCGACAAGGGAGCAACTATACCTCCAATCAAGAAATCGGTATACTTATTATGTGTGAGTTCTCTGATAGTGGCTAGGACAAAGGTATTTAGCCCTTGGTGTGTCAGAGCGTTTATGCCGATTCTGATACATCCCAAATGCAAGTACTGAGTTTTAAGCCTTTTGGCTTTGGCCTGAAGTTGCTTGGAATTGAGAAGAGGAATGGACTGTACACATTCGATGTTTTGTTGTATTTGACTAATAGATTCCTTAATGGAAATTCTAGTAGCGGCCTTTAAATGAAAAACACTAAGATCTGTATATACATCAGAAGCATCAATACTAGGGAGCTTCCATCTAGCAGATGGTTGTGATTCTTCATATTCTAATTCGGCAGAATTAATCACACGACTAGAAGCAGATGCAAACATATCCCTCAGGGGATTTTGTTCAGCTTTTTCTTTCTCATCTAATTCTCGGAAAGAAACAGATCTTCTGGCTGAATCCATTTTTCAATAAAGAGCAATGTATTTGAGTACTAACCTTCACGAACCAAATGACACTTCTGGCTCTGATACCAATTTTACGCAGGGGCTTCCAATGAAGCTTGCAACAACAACACAGGCTGACTGGCCTTGCTGAGTCTCTTTTTTGTGTATATTTATTCACCTGTACATGAACCCATACATGAACCTACTCGGGTATTTCACACTCTGGCGACCTTTCTTTGCGGCTTCCCTCGCCTTTTAACGGTCTTGGTGTTCCTTCTACCCTTTGGCGAACCTTTGGCGAACTTCTGGTGTAAAGAAATAACACAAATACTACCTCAACGGACTTTAA
The DNA here is from genome assembly GCA_034641835.2 of Pinus albicaulis. Taxonomy (NCBI): domain Eukaryota; kingdom Viridiplantae; phylum Streptophyta; class Pinopsida; order Pinales; family Pinaceae; genus Pinus; species Pinus albicaulis. The sequence goes on from CM076576.1 coordinate 227,269,419, forward strand.
TATAAATTCAGAGTTTTCAGTACTCAAAATATGCAGAATAAATCTCACTCTTTATTGATCAGAAGACTTCAGATTACAGAAAATTGTGATACAGACTCTGTTGTTCTTTCCTGAGATGGACTGTGATGGCATTTACCAGTGTTTGCTTCTTAATACATAAGATAGCTTTTTGGAGGCTACCTGGCCGATTCACTGACTCAGTCTTTGAACAAAGACACAACAACACACATATAGACAATCCTATGTATTCCGGCCACTTTAGGTTCTTATTAGTGCTCGCACACTGATACGCAGGCTTCTCAGAATAACCTAATGACTGGAATCTAGATTTACTTCATGATGCAAGCAGATCAGGTTTCTCAACCCGCAGATGCAGAGCAGGAAATAACTCAGACTCACTTGACTCCAAAGACTCTTCGACTCTCTAACTCTAAACTCAGATGCCTCATGAATGAGCCTTACCCTCCTTATATAATAAAGGAGAGGGGACAAACATTCATGTAGGACCCGTGACTTGGAAATGGAATCATTGCTTTCGGGTAACGCCGAGGCGACATCCGCACAAAGATTCCAAGACCGGACAAAGACATGTGGGGACAAAAGTAAGACAAAGCATAGTGGATACTTTTTGTACAGAAAGCCCACGAGAAAACTGAAATGATTACAAAGAGGAGACTTTTTACCGGAAAGTCCTCGAGAAAACCGGTCACAATTTACTCGTGACTAGGTATTATGAACAATGTGGATACTTTTGGATGGAGTCCACGAGAACCATTTATACCGGATTATCTAAAGGAGTAATACCGGGAAATCGATATCTTTTATACAAAGGCTCATCCCATGCTTTAGTGTAAATCCTTCTAACTATCATGGGTTTGTTTAATACAATCTGGTGTTTAATCTTAATCATGACCAACCACTCATAGTGTCTAGTCATATATTGGTGCAGGATTTGGTTCTCCGTGAGTTGGAGATCACTAAAAGTTCTGCAAGGAGTATGGAAGCACTTAGGAATATTATTTTCTAAACACCGTCGCAATGCAACTAAAAATATGATTCATAATAAACAGGATCAATGGCTGTTTTGTTGGTGCCGAAATCACTCCACCATTCCTGCAGCCAATCACACTGTTGGTTTTGTTGCATATTCCAAGTTGGACCAAATTTCAATTTTGTGTAGTGGGTTTCATTTTTCTCATCTACATTTAACAGATCCCACCAGAGCCTTTTGTAACCTGCAAAATTATATATTGTGTCAGGAAAAATAAGATTTGGATCTCCTCCTGGCCACTGGGCAAAATTATTTCTATCTGTCCATGCAAGATTTCTGGTTCTGTTAATACAAAAGTATTTGTGATAGACTCTGTGTCTGTCACTTCCTTCAGACCATATCATGGTGATGTCATGGAAGTCGCTTCTTAATGTTTCTTCTGCCCGGTAAGCTGCTGCCATGCTTTTGGAATACACCATGTCATGGATCCATTTGTTACTTTTGGGATACACCTTTCTTTCAAGAACTAGATGTAAAATATCTGTGTGATTTGCAAATTGGCATCCAAGACTTTAGTGTTTCTGAGTTGCCAAGTTGGCTTCCACTGGTCACGATATTCTCGCCAACTCTTATCTTCAAGAATGGACTTAAGTATCTCCTTTTGTTGATTAGGGTCCCATTCTGTTACAATCACCATTATATGTTCTGGTTGCTGGATATGTTCTCTACTGAGAAAGTCTGGCAGATAATTTTCAGATCCTTTAATGTGTTCTACATCAAAGTCAAAATTGGCAAATAAGGCCTGCCATCTGGCGAACTTTGCTTCACTAGGCTTTTTGATGTCCTTTGTTAAGAATTTCTTTGAAGTAGAAGCATCAGATCTTATTAAAATTTTTCTATTGACCAAATGAATTTCAAATTTATCAATGGAATTCCTGATAGCCCCAGATGCTGTATGTCCTTCTGCTACTTGTAGAGTAGTTCTCAATCAAGCAGACCTCTTATGATTTTCTGGAACAATCACTTGTTGTATAGGCTCACTAGGACCTTCAACATCTTCTTTAGTAGGTCTCAGATCTTGACCATCATTGTCCCTGGAGATATCTTCAAAAATAGGTATCTCTTCTTCATTGGAGTCAACTGGAACATCCTTCGATTTCCTGTAAGCTATACTTTCATCAAAGGTGACATCTCTGCTTACTTTAATTTGACAATCCTCCGTAATATAGATTCTATATGCTTTAGATGAAGCACTGTATCCCACAAAGATGCCCTTCAGATTGGTAGGATCTAGCTTCTTTCTCTTGTCCTTGGGTATATGAATATATACAAGATTCTCAAATATCGGAAGATGATCCACGCTCAGTTTCTTTTCTGTAAATGCTTCTTCCAGAGTCGTATTTTTGAGAATTCGGTGAGGACTTCGATTCTGCAAGTAAATAGCTATCATGCTTCGGTGAGGACTTCGATTTTGCAAGTAATAGCTATCATGCATGCCTCTCCCATTAGAAATTGAGGGAGATCTTGATCATGTAGCATAGCCCTAACACATTCCTCAATAGTTCGATTCTTCCTTTTTTCCATGCCATTTTGTTCAGGATTATAAGGAACAATGAGCTCCCTCTTAATCCCTGCTTCCTTGCAGAAAGCTATTAATTCCTTGGAGGTGTATTCTCCACCATTGTTGGACCTCAGAGTTTTGATCTTTGTCTCGGTTAGGTCTTCTAGTTCATTCTTGAACTCCTAAAACTTTTTGAATACCTCATCCTTATTCTTGAGAAGGTATAACTAGGTCTTCCTTGAGTAATCATCAATGAAGGTTACATAACACTGATGCCCACCAATAGACTGGATTGCCGTAGGTCCACATACATCTGAGTGTATGAGATCTAAAATTTCCTTAGATCTGGTATCACTACTTGCAATTGGTTTCTTTATGTTGTTGGCTGGAGCACATCCTTTACAGGTCCCTTCATGTTCTTCCTTCAATTCAGGGATGCCATTGACCATTTGACTTAGAGATGGCAAAATCTTATATTGAAGGTGTCCACACCTTCTATGCCATAATTCAGGACTCACATCCAAGTGAACTAGGGCCTAGGCCAAAGGTGTATAGAGTCTATACAATGCCCCCTCACGAATCCCAATTACCCTAGCATCATTAATACTTGAACCCTTACCCCAAACCAAAACCTTGACATCAACAAAAGCAACTCTATCACCCTTATCCTCTAGATAAGAAATAGAAAGTAAGTTTTTCTTCAAACTTGGAACGTATAAGATATTGTTGAGGTGGATGCTTCCACCAGAGTCAAGCTCCAACAAAGTGGATCCAATCCCTTTCACTGGATAGCTTTTCTTGTCTCCAAGTTCGATTGAATGATATGAGTTACCCTTAGATAGGGTTTGGAGTGGACTACATTCTCTCGTCAATTCAAGGATGCCATTGACCATTTGACTTAGAGATGGCAAAATCTTATATTGAAGGTGTCCACACCTTCTATGCCATAGTTCAGAAGGGCTCACACCCAAGTGAACTATGGCCTAGGCCAGAGGTGTATAGGGTCTATATAATGCCCCCTCGTGAATCCCAATTACCCTAACATCATCAATACTTGAACCCTTACCCCAAACCAAAACCTTAACATCAACAAAAGCAACTCTATCACCCTTATCCTCTAGAGAAGAAATAGAAAGTAAGTTTTTCTTCAAACCTGGAACGTATAAGATATTGTTGAGGTGGATGCTTCCACCAGACTCAAGCTCCAACGAAGTGGATCCAGTCCCTTTCATTGGATAGCTTTTCTTGTCTCCAAGTTCGATTGAATGATATGAGTTACCCTTGGATAGGGTTTGGAGTTGACTGCATTCTCTTGTCATATGTCTGGAGGCACCGCTGTCAATATCCCATACATTCTCGTCTTTGAAAGTGTCGAATAAAACAGAGAACAAATTTCCATCTACTTCTTTTTTGAGCTTGGAGATGGTCTTCAATAAACAATTCTTGATGGATGTAGCGAGATTTCCAAGAACCTTAAAACCCTTCTTCATAACCCTTGTCATAGTGCCAACTAAACTGTGGTCTTCAGTCTCCTTCTTGAACCTTCGCTTTGATACCATGTTGGAAAATCAGGAGACTTATGCGTTATAGATGATTTTCCTTAATAATTACTTGTGATATGCGTTGGCCTTTTATTACTTTATTAGATCTTTGTTCATCAAGCAATTACCAAAATAATGAAGATCACAAGAAGACAAAATACACAAGATATAGGCTCCAAGCCAGGGCAAAATCCCTGCAAGGGTTAAACCCAGAAAATGCTTCTCTTCTTCTTTAGAATCTTGTTACGAAAGTGACTTTCAAGACCTAAAGACCAAAGCCAACATACCCTCAAAGGCCCAAGTCACCCCCAACAAGATCTCTTCCAAGGTCGTCTCAAAACTTCGATACTGTGACTTTGCTACTACAACTTCGACCTCTGCAACAAATTTTGGCCCTCGCAATTTCAGCCTCCGTCAACTACTTCAGAATTTCGGCCTCTTGCAACTGGCAGCTTCACAAACCCTAGCGAGACAAGAAATATAATCTTTGACAAACTTCGACTTCTGCTCTTCTTCGTCCTCCAACTACTCTTTCTCTTCTTTGCTATTACAGATCGAACTCTTGTGAGATGAGTGTCCAAATGAGTCGAGTTGCGCTCCTTTATATAACCTTTATTAAGGGTTGAATTCCCTCCCTTTAGGCCGACTTTATCTGCTCCTTGGGCCGTATCCTTGGCTTTTTCTTGACAAAATAAATATTTTTCTTCATTACAATGAGTCTAAATGGGACTATGACACATGACCAATATTATTCATTATCCTAGAAAGACCTAGAAGATCTAAAAGCACGAAGAAAATGCTTTCGATTCAAAAATGTGTATGAAACACATACTCCAAAAATAAAATATAATTTCTTTTTCTTTCTTTATAAAAAATATACAATGTCATAATTACAATCACATCATAATGAACATAGAACCTAGTTACAATTTTCAACAGGATTCACTCCTATATCATTCACATCGTGCTCTCATTCCCTGAAGCGTCGAGCAGTTATAAAAAGAAATATCAATAAAAAGGCAAAAGGCATATGAAGAAGGGTGGAAAAACAAAGCCCGTGGTGACTCATGTACCACGATTGCTCCCCCCTACATTTATACACCCATGTGTGAGCTTGCCTCATTATAGCTACCTTTGTACCATGGCATGTGGCTTGGAGCCTTACCCTGCTACCCCACTCCATTCCACCATTATTTCACATAATGCCTGCCATTTGAAGGATGCGCCATGGACCTGTCACTCCATAAGAGGTTGAAACCACTTATTAGGGTCCTTTATTATTCTTAAGCCTTGGGGCACCTGTACATTCTAAAGCCCATCATAAAAGGGTATGCCACTATGACGTGTCCACTTGGTTCCATGATTTGTAAGCTCATTTACTCAATTGCACTAATGAATTGTTGTACTAGAAGGTGAGGAGACACATTGGATCTTATATAGGATTGCAGGTGAGTCTTCATCCCGGGTTTCGCCTCTCTATACTGGATCCATGTCCTCCAAAGTGTCATGATGACACTTTTAGGGTGAGCATTGAGAGCCATGGGCTTCCTCCACAACAGAGCATCGATTGCCATACCATGGGATCCTTCAGTACCACATTCAACTTGCTCATTCCCCACTCATGTAAAGATGATGATGCACTTGGACCAGATTGCCCAGCCGATTACATGCTTGCACCAGACAGTTGGCATATGATCTAGGGCCCTGATGGGGTTTTGTCTCACCTAAGGAGACATGGTAGGGATTGTATCATCATTCTAGCCCTTATGGTTGGAGTATCAACATGTTGATCCAGTTGGAGATCCTTCAGACCATTCACTGTACCCCCACAACCACTTGGGGCACCATAGGTGTTTTACTTGGAAACCAGGGGGCCAAGCCCTTGGTCGTCATCATGAGGGCTATCCTCTTTGATGTGGCACATGGAGGACTTGTCTAGGCCTTCCAATGGCCCATTTACACTGTTTGTCTAAAATTTTGACCTTCTTGAGAGGCTGATTATGTATCTTTAGAGCTATTTCGTGGGCTTGTCATTAATAGATTTATTATTTGACACATTAGGTTAATAGTAGGGGCTTGTTACTTCATATTTTGATATCACATGACATGTATAAATAGAGGAGGCCTAGCCTCACACTAAACATCATCACTTCGATTGAATTTCTTCTCTTGTAAAGAATTTGGACCTACTATTGATGGGCGAATTGGAACTTTCTTGATGCATTGATGTCTGGGTTATTGCTATCGTATCTTGGAGTTCCACTTTTGCAAATGTGATGGATGTATATACTGTTTTTGTCATGTAAGTGCTCTTTCATCCACATTTTCTTATTAATACATGTCTAATGTATGGAATGCTATGTCATGATTTTACTTGTGCCCTAAATTAATGCGAATTCATGAAACACTAGGAATCTTGATACATTGCATATGTTATTCATTTGACAAGAAGAATGAATGTTCCTAGGAGTTGGTTTGTGCACCTTTACCTTGAAACTCATCAAAATTTCTAGAACAAAGTGTAAATTCCTTTTTGTGACCTAACTAGTACCTCTCTAGGCTAGCGAAGTTGCAAAAAAGGCTCCTTAGTAGAGCGAGAGTCTCAAAATCAAATTCATCTCGACTCCATTCATCCTAGTAGGCTAGGCACTGATCCTTGTCCTTGGTGATCACCTAAAAACTTCATCTTTTTCACCTTCTTCCCAAAATTTCAAACCTAACCCTAGATGATCAACTTGGGTCTTGTGCGAAATTCATTAGAGGCTTGATGTTGAAAAACTAATTGGATAGATTAATGCGCTATTGTCTCCTCTAGTGCTCCTCAAAATTTGAGGTCATTTCCACGGTTAGTTTGAGAGAAAACTCAAACCTTAGCTCAAACTTCAAGACTAGTCTGTTGCATCTTTAGTTAGGGGCTTTTGAAGGTCTACCTACTAAAAAAGTCAACAACAGTTAATTGTTCTTGTGAACTTACCCTATCCTCACTTAACTTGGATACTCTCTTAAAGATCATTAAAAACCTAGGTCAAGCTTAGTTCTTCCCAAGGCTCCTTTTTGTGGTCCCATATCATAGTTTGTTCTTTATCTTACAAGGCCACTTGAAGAACCTTGTTTCCTTAGAGTCTTAGGTCTAGGATATCCTTCATAAGAGAATATCCCTATTCCCTTGGTCTAAGTATCCCTTCCAGCCTTTCTTGGACAACACTTACCTGGCCTTTGAAGCAAGCAAGCTATTATTTGAGTCTCTCCCTTGAATGGGCTTTGGAAATCACATTGTAACTCATCATTGACTTTATACCTTCTAGTGTTTACCTTCTAGTGAAAGTCCATAAAGAGCAGGGGACATTAAGTCCCTCTCCAGTTGTTGACTATGGGTCCCTCTCCAGTTGTTGACACTGTTGAGATTTTGTGCATTTGGGGTAGCATCAGTTGTGCTCTAGCTCCCAAATTTTGAGGAGGGACTAGAGTACACTTGATCTACAAGACCCAAAAATTGATTAGGAAATTTCATCTAGTTTAGGAGATATTAAATTAATTAATTATTTTAATGTATTTTCGAAGTTAAAACTTAGGGAACTTAAATAATTAAAGTAAATTTAATTAAACATGTGATGAAATTGTCTTAAGTCAAACGGATCAAACTTTCTTTTAATCTTAGCCATTGATTCAAGATCTGATCATGGCCGTTGATTTGTCAACGAGAAAAGTATAAAGGAAAGGCTTGGGGTCATTTGTAAACATATAGAGGCAGAGCACTAAAGCTAAGCTGAGATTCTAGGGCAGGGTTTGCTAAGAATACTCATAAGTGTTTCAGCTGCAGAGAGGGGAATCTAGACCAAGGGGATGATCTGATCCCGGGGTCTAGAATACACAAGAGGCAGAGATCAACTCAAGGACAATGCTGAAGAAGAGAGCAGTAGTAGCAACAAGGACAACGCAGTCCCTCCAAGGATAGCGTGAATTTCAGCAGGAAACCCTTAGAGGGTTACACAGAGACCCTAAGGGGCAGTGTAGTGAATGCGTCACCCAGTCTGGGGTAATGGAGTCTCTTCCGGAGCAGCGCTGAGGGTTTGAGGGGCTTCAGAGGCTAAAGCAGAGGCTTTCAGAGGCAACGCTGGGGTTTCTAGGCCCTAATCTTGGCTGAGTTCTGTAAATCCCATTTGAGGGTGTGGATTAGTCATTATTTTGGCCCTAGATCAGCTAGTGAGCACCCAGAGACCGGTTTTCCCGCATTGGGTTTTTTCGAGGATTATTTGTCTAGAAATAACTGCGTCACTTTGTCTATGTGTGCATGAACTTGTTCTAAATCTAGATTGGTAGAGATCTGGTATGTTTTGCTTCGATTTTAACTTGAATTTATTCAGTTAATAACTTGTCTAAGTAGGAGGAGCATAACCGGATTAACAATAATAATTTCTTCATAAAGTGTAAGGATTCAGAAATTTCTACATGGTATCGGAGAAATTGCAGATCTAGGAGGGTCACCAGCAGAAGAGATTGAAGGTTCTAGCTGCAGAAAGCAGTTGGAAAAGCAGCAAAATTGCAGATCTGAAGGGACAACGCAGTTTTCAGAGGCAGATCCATGCAGAGGAAAGGGTGACACTGTCTAGTACTGTCTCCTAGCAAGCCCACACAATTACTGCTCAAGGGTAGCTCAGAAACAACGCTAGATTGGTCTGAAGCCAACTAGTGTGATTCAGATCTGAATCTGTCAGATCCAGAAAAGACTGCAGAAAAGCTGCAGAAATTCAGAAGAGCTAGTGGGGTTAAAATTTTGAAGTTTTTAGTTTTAAAATTTTTAGCCTTAGCAAAAGTGACTAAGAGTGGGAGGAGATCAACTTCTCAAAAGAGTTTCTAACTAAAGGAAACTTGTAGTTTGATCAGAGGATCAAAGAAGAAGCCGAATCATAGTTGATTTGGTAGATTTGCAAGGAGGGAAATCAGTTATCAGAGGGAGCAGAAGGTGCCTGTTCCACCTAGGGCCTTAGATCCACTTCTCTAGCAAAGAGAAAAGGAAGTTCCTACACATTCTGAGTAGATGGCTCCTCATGGACTACGTGATCAGGATAGGTTGGATGGCCTCTCAAACTTTTCAGTTTGAAAGGCAAGGATCCTGATAGTCCTTGAGGCATACAATCTAAGAGACCATGCAGAACAAACTCTGGCCACACTGACAGATCCAGATCTCCTTCGGAAGCATAAGGAGGCTGCTGGGCATGCCAAGTGGCTGATTATGGATGGTATCAAGGACCATAATGTAGCACTCGTAGCTGAGAAGAAGACAACTTACGAGATGTGGTAGGCCTTGACTTCCCTGTATGAGGGAAAATCTATCCAAGGAAAGATGCCGTTGGAGACTCAAATGAGGCCATTCATGATGACCAAGCGAGAAGACATGGAGCATTTTCTCTTCAGATTGTAGTCAATCAGAGATCAGCTGACTGCAATGAGTGCAACAGTGGATGATGCTGTGATAGTCAAGAATGCCCTCAATGCAGTCACAGATGAGTGGGAAACCTTTGTCCAAAGTATCTTGGGCAAAGCAGACCTCCCAGATTGGGACAACTTATGGTCAATTCTGCGTCAAGAAGAACTCCGCAGATTCACCAAGAGGCAGCACAACCCTGTATTGAGCAAAGTGAAGGAAGATGAGGAAGATGCAGCTTTGGCATCAAAGAAGCAACCAAAGAAGAATAAGGATCTTTCAAAGATCAAGTGCTTCCAGTGTGGTGAAATGAGACATTTTGCCAACAATTGTCCAGAGAAGAAAAGGGACAAGGAAGCATCTTCTTCCAAAGCAGCTGTGGCAGATGATGGGTCAGGAGATGATGTAGCCAGGATTGCTCATGAACCACGGAGGTGGGGTGACATGGATATGTAGAGGAGCTACATGAAGTAAGGCGGGATCCTTGACCAGCTCATCTCTGGGATCACATGCGAGCTACGACTGCCTTAAGACAGTAGCGGGACAAGAGGAGCAAGTGGGTGCATAGATCACAGATGAAGCAGAGGCAGAGGCAGATCTGAAGACTGGAAGGAGCAACGCAGAGCAAAGCAGCAACAACGTAGAAGCAGCAGCAGCGCAGAGGTTGATGTGACTTCAACAACGCAGAGCAGAGTTACTTACGCAGTGCAGAGCTGCAACAATGCAGGAAGCTTCAGAGGGACAGTGCAGTGCAGCAGCAACGTGATAGATTTAAGCACAAGGGGCTGATGTGACTTCAGTAGTGTAGAGGGAGTCTGATTACGCAGGGAAAGTTGTAGTTGTGCATCGTTTTGTAGATGCTAGCACAGATTTGAGGATGCAACCCATCTGAATTGTCTGTCAAAGATTGGGCAGGAGATTCAGTTGTTTCTCTCAACAACTGAAGTTGCAGTGCAACAAATCAACAGTGGTAGTGCTATGAGCAGTACATATGCAACATATTGAGAGGGAGCTGCAGGTAAGAGGTTGCAATGGCAGTGGCAGAGTCATGGGTAGCAATACAGAATGGCAACAATAGTGCAGAGTTGAGTGGCAGCAGGTCAAGCATCAACAACACAGAACCAGTGCCCAAAATCATGTAATGCGTAAGTGTGATGTATTGCTAGAGCACACCCTTGATGCTAAGAGGGAGTGTTGAGATTTTGTGTATTTGGGGTAGCATCAGTTGTGCTCTAGCTCCCAAATTTTGAGGAGGGACTAGAGTACACTTGATCTACAAGACCCATAAATTAATTTGGGAAATTTCATCTGGTTTAGGAGATATTAAATTAATTAATTATTTTAATGTATTTCCTAAGTTAAAACTTAGGGAACTTAAATAATTACAGTAAATTTAATTAAACATGTGATGAAATTGTCGTAAGTCACACGGATCAAGCTTTCTTTTAATCTTAGCCATTGATTCAAGATCTGATCATGGCCGTTGATTTGTCAACGAGAAAAGTATAAAGGAAAGGCTTGGGGTCATTTGTAAAGACATATAGAGGCAGAGCACTAAAGCTAAGTTGAGATTCTAGGCCAGGGTTTGCTAAGAATACTCATAAGTGTTTCAGCTGCAGAGAGGGGAATTTAGACCAAGGGGATGATCTGATCCCGGGGTCTAGAATACACAAGAGGCAGAGATCAGCTCAAGGACAACGCAGAAGAAGAGTGCAACAACAACGGCAAGGATAGCGCAAAAGAAGAGAGAAACAGCAACAACAAGGACAGCGCAGTCCCTCGAAGGACAACGTGATTTTCAGCAGGAAACCCTCAAAGGGTTACACAAAGACCCTAAGGGGCAGCGTAGTGACTGCGTCACCCTGTCTGGGGTAATGCAGTCTCTTCTGGAGCAGCGCTGAGGGTTTGAGGGGCTTCAGAGGCTGATGCAGAGGTTTTCAGAGGCAGCGCTGGGGTTTCTAGGCCCTAATCTTGGCTGAGTTCTCTAAATCCCGTTTGAGGGTGTGGATCAGTCATTATTTTGGCCCTAGATCAGCCAGTGAGCTGTAGATCTAGTATATTCTCTGTCGGGTTTTCCAGATCTGGAACCCAGATTTGTGTATTCAGAAAAATTCTTAATAATAAAACCCTCCAGCAGCCAAAGACTGGATTTTCCGCATTGGGTTTTTCTGGGGACTATTTGTCTAGAAATAAATGTGTCACTTTGTCTATGTGCGCATGAACTTGTTCTAGATCTGGATTGGTAGAGATATGTTATGTGTTTTGCTTCGATTTTAACTTGAATTTATTCAATTAATAACTTGTCTAAGTAGGAGGAGCATAACCAGATTAACAATAATAATTTCTGCATAAAGTGTAAGGATTCATAAATTTCTACAGACACTTGGTCTAGTAATAGTCCCTTTGGAACCCCTCTAGGACCCCTGCTAGATTCTTTGGTAAAAGGTTTCTAATCATCTATTTAAGATCATAGAAGCTAGAGAGAGCTTCAATTTGTACTGAAGGCCCTCAAGTGAAGATGCCAAAAAGATCAAATCGTCTTTCAAAAAAAGTAAGGATTAAGCACTTGGTGTTGGAGACAATTGTCATTATCTTGCATATGCTATTGAAGGAAGGACTCTAGCTTCTCAATGTCTCAAATTGCGCATGCAGACAACCTTGTCCCACTATTTGGTGGCTCCCTACTACCTTGCAACACGTTTACCTCTACCCGCAACTTAGATCCCTGTGCAACAATTGTTTGTTGGCCTTTGTCTGCCACTTCATTGTTGTTCCTCACACGAACTTCTCCGACAGTTGGTGATCACGTCTCGGTTCTGCTCCTTTCGGCCTTGAGCTGCTTGCTGGATCCAATTGGTCTACTCTGTTGCAGTTGTGTGTATCCATTGCGTCCTTGAAGCTTTCTCACAACCTGATCACTGATGCTGCCTTGACAACTGGCTGGTGCAGTCTTTTTACCGTGCGGGCCCCTGTGGATTGTAGACTGATAGATCTTGTCGGTCACACCCATAGTCACACTTGTTTTTAATTATTTATTTTTTGTCTTTACTTTAACTCCACTTAGCAACCTTTTTTTATATATTTTTATATTTTTTAAAAAATTTTCTTTGCTACCTTGTGCATTGTACAGATTCAATATGTACATCCCTGCACTTGCAAGAAGAAACTTCGCTGTGCATATGTTTGTCGTTGAACCTAGCCCAAACGATCCCTGCACAAACCTTGCACTTTAAGATAAACTTCTTAGAGTTTTTGCTTTGATACCATGCTAATTTCCTGAACCTAGCACTTGACAATTAGTTCCTATGAGATTTATCATAGATCTACTGAATAAATGCACAGTTAGGTTCTTTATTTCTTCCCCTCTCCTTCTCTCAACCTTTTTGTCCTGATGATGGGTCCTATTCTGGACTCAAAATGTCGAGTACAAATGGAAATTGTGGATCAAGTTTCGGACTCAATTTTTTCAAATTTTGACCACCGCAGAGGCTTACAAACAAGGATCATTACATAATTATTGAGCGTTAGCAAAGATTATAACAAATCTCAATCACATTTGAGACACACAAATTTCTGTCTAGTTAAGAATTCTTCATTAATTTAATAATCTGAACCTAATTGGGCTCTCATCCTAGAATAATAGCCCAACTGAGAAATTTACAGTTAACATACCCTAGATCTGATCTAGTTGATCAGGCCCTAGATCTATACTTGATCTTCTTGGCTGATTTGGATCTCCTATGTTGCACCCCTGCACCTTTCTTGGACATAACATACTTAAGTATCACATTCCTCACTTGAGAAAGTCCCTCTCTCAATGGCTTGTGCTGTTGTATGGTGTGTCTTTCTCCTCTCGTTAGCCTTACTTTTATAACTTTACATTGAGATAAACCCCTAACCCTAATCTCCAAAGTGATTGATGTCCAAGATTAGATATTGCCTCACTTGAGATAAATGGTTGAGATTAAAACATAATCACTCAAGTAAATATTTTACTTTTCCTAAGTTTCTTTAGTTCAATAGTCATCATAATTAATTATGTGCTTTTCCTAACCTAGATTTAGGCTAAGTTACAATAGCAATTTACTCATACTTGAGGAAGTGTCCTAAGGAGACTTCAGGCAACTTCTGCATGCCTAGACACTTAGGCCTGTGTAGAAGTACCTGCGCTAGCTACAAACATCAACATATTATTAGCTCAAAATCATTTGAAACTTCCTCTAGTAGAGAAAACAAAATTGAACATTGAAACCACTAGTCCATGGATGATATTAAGGTACCTAAAAGCAATCTATATTATTAGAGGCATGAAGTAAGATCCTCTAATATTGCTTTAATATTGTGAAGCATATTACACCCAAAAATATAAAGTTTGTTGGGTTGGTGTGATGCTCAAGTCAATGCCATGCTTGTGTAGTGGATAATCTTGCATCATAAGTGAGAGATTTATGTCAAGATCCTTTATCTCCTAGCAGTGTCCCTACTATAAAAAGTCAAATGCCAAAACCCTATGAAATAGTTTCATAAGTTGATATGGCAAAACATCCAAACATGTAATCATTGACATGGGGTTAGCTTTAGTGCCTCAGAGTCAACTACTTTAGCAGGTAATTCAACGACAGTAGGTTGTGCTTATTGGCAAGAATCCTTCCTTCAATCTAGTTGAAATCTCTTATGACTATTAATGTGGCAAGCTTTGGTGTGAAGTCAAAAATAACATAGGCTAAACAAAGGTAGAGACCAGATGATCATAGTGAGAAACAGATATGAATCACTACTACCAATTGGTGTGAATTAGGCCTTTATGTGACTATTGGATATCCCACTATGATCCTTTTTGTGAATTCATAACTATGACAATTAGAGTTTTGGTCCTCCACAGTCCACACAGTACCATCTCCTATAGGGTTGGGGATATCCTAGAAATTTTGATTTGCGAGAAAGTTTCAGGGATGACCTTGGGTGTTTCCCATGTATCTTCATGTCCATAGTAAGTAGGAAATGCAGTTCAAGGGATGGTATAATGTTGAAGATGGGATATTCTAAGAGAAAAATAAATTGAGATTGTTGGCTATAAATTTATTGCGACATAGCTTCTCTTACAAAATTTCCTTTTCTTTTTGTACATTAAATTTTTGATGTAAATATATCATTCTGCTAGAAAAATTAAAAACCGCTGTACCAGGAAGGTTGAACTGATGTGTGATGAATAATTTTTTTAATTGTTGTTATTGACATTGGATTTACTTCTCTATTAAATGGGTATACCTTTTTCTTTAATGTACTCTCCTATTAGCACATTGATGTAGCCATGCCTCAGATGGTGATCTGGAGCTTTTCACAGCTGCAGCTTGTGACTGCATACTAGCCCATTATGTTGGAAACACTGAGAGGGGGGTGAATCAGTTTTCCTTTTCAATTGTTAATTTTACCAGTTAGATCACCTATAGTTAGAACACAAAATGAACAATAAGGATGAATGCTTTTTTTAATTTCTTCTTTACAATAAATCAAGTACAATATATGTAGGGCTCCAACCCTAGATGAAGACACCAATCTTCAATCTCCCAGGCTCCAACCTGTATTTGCCAAGCACGGACTTGGACTTCCAAGGCTCCAACCTTGTCAATTCTGAGGCACCAACCTCAAGGGCTCCAACCCTATCTTCCAAGGCACCAACCTTGTCTCTATGAGGCTCCAACCTCCTGCTTCATTTCATCAAGATATATTTGGTTATACTTACGGCTCCCAATGTCTTCTTCAATGAGCCCTGACAATCTTCAGCTTACTCTTCACTGTAATCTACACATCACGTCATCAATGACAACCTTTTCTTCGTAGAAGGTGTCACCGCTGCTCTTCATCGTACCCAAAAAATTTCTCCAAGTTACCTCATGATGACATCACCAATGCATCATGTTCTCCAATAGGCTTCTAGATGACACTCCAAGGTATCCTCAAGATCAGCTTCAACTGCTCTTCAAGATCACAAGATTGTCTACAAGAGTCTTCAATTCTAAGCCCACTCGACAAATGTCTTAATAGCTGCTACAAGAGGATTCAATTAATACTCCTCAAGGTATGCTTTAAATCCACTCTTCAATATGGTCTCCAACAAGTTCAAGTCTTCACGATTGTCTCCAAGATCAACTGCTCTAAGGTTTTCAAGATGTATTCACCAAGATTCCTCTTAAAGACTGCTCCAAACAAGCTCAAATATATTGTTCTCAATGTCAATCCAAGTCTTCTTCGAAGAACCTTCAATAGTTACTTCAAATAGGTTTCTCTAGGTATTTTTTTTAGCCCTCCATAGGTGGACTATCCAATCTCAAAAGACTGAACCTTCACAAGTATCATCACAGTTCTGAAGTTATCCTTTGATTCACATGCACTTGACACAAGTACGAGGCACCACAGTCTCCAATTCTGAGCTGTAGTGAACTATCTCCGAGTCCTCCACCAATCTGAGGCGAGTTACCTTAGATCTGAATCCCACTGTCCCAAAGAATATCTGTTTGAGCTAAAAAACGCAGCTACAGGTGACTGTAACTAGGGCTGCCCACAAGTTTATCAAAGCTTCGAGCTGTCAAGTCTGCCCACAGCTCCAATACAAGTCTACAGTTATATCTTCTAGCTCTTCATCTTGTTCCAAAGAACACAAGAGGAGGGACTGCTCTAAGTCTGGCCTCAAACAAGATGATCACAGGTCTGGGCTTCACAAATGAAGGCTACAGGTTTGAGTTGCAAAATAAAACGAGTTCCCACAGAAGACTGCTTATTCGAGCTCCCACAGAAGTGCCTTAATACTGGGCACTGTTGAAGACTTAAATCCGAGCCTTCTTAACCCACATATACTGCAATAATCACATTCCTCTACTATTCTGTGTTGTCACATTTTAACTCACTGTCTGAGTCTTGCTGTGAGCTAAACAACACGTGGAACCTCCTCTCCACAGGTGCAACTTGAACTACCACAGTTTTGTGGTATACCTTCTCGGCCTCCTTAAATTTCTTCACCCTTCTGCGTTATTCTCTGAATTTTCTCACCGAAATTTGATGGTTAGAGATGAGTTTGAGACTTAAATTTATAGTGGTTTCGGCTTTTAATGAAGAGACATGTCTCTTGGCCATGAGGCATGAACCTAGACAAGTCGGCTTAGGTCGTCTCACTTGATAGAAATTTACCTTAAACTTGAAAAATCAATAACTTCAAACCGCTTGGAGTTTCAGGCTGAGTAATAGCTCATTGGAAAGAGGGAAAAATCCTCTTTAATATGGTCTAGGATTCATTGTGAAAGGATGCCTCCAAGGTGTCTAAATTTATTTTTCTTTGTCTGTTCATGAAATTTTAGTGCAGAAAGTGATTGGGACAGTAAGAGATTATTAGAGCTTCTTCATCATGGTGTGTCTTCCATGTCATCATGATAGTATAGCATCATGCCGTCATATGATAGTGCACATATATGTCATCATATGTCATAGTGCAGCATCTATCAATTTTCCATTAAGAGAGATCATCAAGAGAGTGTAGTGATATGTCATTAACCATATGCAGCATGCATCAATTTGTTAGAGTACGGGCTAGGTCATCACAAGGAGAGCTTCTTCATCAAGAGTCACTATGAGCATCATTAATAGCTTGACATCTTCATAAGGTTAGAGCAACCTTAGCATCTTTATTAATGGCATCCTTAGCACCTAGGCATTGCATGAGGCTCATTGACATCACAAGAATATTTGCTATCACAACCAATGCCATATTGACATCAATGGCAACCTTGACCAACACATTAGGCCTTGCAATAAATCCTACAAGCATTGCTAGAATAGTGCCTGTACACTTGCAAAAGATGATGCTTTAAATATTTAATGTACCCTCCTATTAGGACACTGATGTAGCCATACTTAAGAAGTTGATATGGAGTGTTCTACAGGGTGATATGAGTGTTCTACAGCTTGCAGTTTGTGACTGCATGTTAACCTATATGTCTTTGCAATAACTGCGGCATGGATTGCTAGATTTAGTACTTGTATGCTGGCATATCTTTTCCTGCGCACTTACAGTTTGGAGAATTTGAATGGAAGAATGACGGTGAACTTTGTCATCAATTTGGAGGAATTTGGTCACACTGAAGGTATTTATGATTTGTTTCTCCAACAAAATATTCGGGCAACATCTATCACATTACCCTAAGATGCTTCCTAAGTCGTCACATCTTTAGATTACTTTAGAGGGAAGCCAGCATAACAGGTTCTTATCGTTGTTTGTAGAAGACATGTAAAAGGTTCATGCAAAGCATTGTGCATGGTGACATAGGTGGTTTGATTAATCTTGCCAGTGTTTATCTTGCTTTTATAAGATTAAAACTTGTTATTTCAGTTTAAATGTTGAGCTTATGACAATAAAGTGAATTTTTTCTTTTAGTTATTTTTATTATTTTATGAGAGAATTTTCCGTAGACATGTTGCTTTATTATAAAGAAATATTTTCATAACAAAATTGTCTCTTGTCAGGTTGACAGTCTCACACGCCGATGTCAACTTCAAGAAGTTGAATTGGAACGCACTTTAAAAAAATTGAAGGAGGCTATTGCTATAGCAGGAGAAGAAACTGCCAAATGCAAAGCAGCAAAAGAAGTTATTAAGTCTCTTACGACACAAGTGAGGTTTTATCATTATGAATACATATATATTGTGTTTGTTTGGTTATATATTCTCTTTAATCCTCCCAGCCCTATTACATTATTTGAGAACAGTACTTTGTTATATGTGGTCTTGTCATTGTGAATATATTTATGCTGTGATTATTTGGTTTTATATTTTCATTAATCCTCTCAACCAATTTTGTCACACTCAGACTCAACAAAGACTTGACTTACTTGGGACTGGACAAGACTCGATGACTTGGGAAAGACTTGGAAAATATAAAAGAAACTCAAAATATAGTAAATCTTGTGCACAAAACGTATATGAATGACATTTCCAATCCATATAAGTTATAAAACCACAGTTGGTGCACAAATTCATAAGATCATCTCATAAAATACGTTAATACAATATTTGATTCCATGATCAAATTGATAAATAGTACTGAGTTCAACAACTATTAATGAACAATAAACCAAATAACTCATAGTCTCATAGTATAATCAGAAAAACAAACTAGACAATGTCTCCAATTTAGTCTCAAGTCTCACACATGACTAGGACACCTAGAATAATTTCTCAAGGAGCTAGTTTCAACACCGCTGGATTGAAGCAACAACTGTGTTGTAGGTGTATATGGTGTTTACTTTTGAGATAATGGCACACTAGAGAGATCCTAAGCCTCTTCATCAAGCCAACTCGAATCATCAGTGGGAGAATCATTCTCCAAGACCCATTCACAGTCTAATAGATCAATCTTATCGAAAAAGATTGGATCCAGATCCTATGGCCACAATTGTTTTGTGAGTAGCCAAAGGTTGTAGTAGATGAAGACCAACTTCTCTAGCCACCCATATTCCAACCTGTTGCTTTTCTTGGTGTGGATGTGCTCAAACATTGACCAATTGTGCTTATGAGCTGAAGCATTTCAGGCTCACTCAAAATTCTGAATGCTAATTTTTGTAGTTGTGGTGTCTCAGAGCCATGATTTATCCACCAATGTATTGTTATATAAAAAACAAAGAATACAAGTTTTGCAATGCCAAATTTGAAAAAAATATGGGAATTTATAGCGTAATGATTTACAAACTGAATCTTATTCGACATTTTCTTGTCCTTGAGTCATCAGGTTAAAGTAAATCCAGAATGCCAGATGATTCCTTGTACAAATCTAGACATCGATCTCGATTCAATATTGATGATAAGAATTTGTTAGATGTTCAAGACAAATTTTAGGGCAGGACACTCGGAAAGTTGAAATAGGTAGGTAGGACACTTGGAATATGGTAGGTAGACACAAAAAAGAAAAAAGAAAATCGAGTGATTGATGATTTACCTGAAGGATGAAGTCTGAGACCTCATTCACAATGCACAGTGTGACCTCCTTTACTGATTAACTTGGCCTCCTCATAGTCACAGGACATAGCAACTCTCTAATGATCTAAACCTCCTCACACCTCGCAATCACAATGCTAGCCCCCCAATGAACAAGTTGCTTCTCAACATTTTTGTAATATATAAGGGCATATCATAGGTGGATGGAAATTTCCGCAACTAAAACCCTGCCATACCATACAATTTCTAGCCACTGGATCATTTTTTCATCTTAAAATTCATGCATAACTTCTCAAATACGTGAAGATGGATGGAAAATTTTGTGCATATTTTGAATCACAAATCTACTCCCTATGCTGGAAAAAATCTGCAGAAAACTCATATGA
>CM076576.1:227289403-227375465 GCA_034641835.2 Pinus albicaulis
ATCCATACAAATTCCATAACCACATTTTCTCAATTTTCACATGGCCCTTTTTGGCTTTGAGTTTTTGTCATTGTATATATTTTGAATTCGGCCATCGCTCCTATTCTCTTATTTTTCATTCAGCTTTGTAAATATTTTTAAACTTGCTTTCTATCGAGCTTTTTTAAGCATCAAGTTGCATTTTTTATGACCTATCTTATATGAGGATTGGCTATATTGAACATAGTATCAGTATGTCAGCACTATGTAATATCTGGATCAAATGGTGTGCACTGACCTCACTTGTTGGATATATATTGAATGATGGAAATTTTTCAGATTATGTATTGTTTTTGTATATTATTAATACAAAAAGAGCATTTTTTTCTTCTGTGAAAAAATATATTATAAATTGAATTGTTCCATGGTATTTCATAATTTTACTCAAAGAAATGATGTCATCTTGATGGTTTAGGTATATAATTAGTGATTTAAGTAGATGCTCCCTATCCATGTTATTGTACCCTTATTTCCCACACAAAAATTTCCACTCTACCTTGCATTTTTGGCAGGAATGAAGACTTATTTGCTGAGTTTGATGGAGTTAAAAAATGGCGGGAATGAAATAGTTTGATGAAGTTAAAATATACATGGTAATGAAGTATTATGATAATTTATTTTAATATCTGGCTTACGACCAAAATACCAGTGGATCGAAAACACTGTGATGGTAATTTTAGATAAAAAATTAAAGTGTGCAAAAATGGCGATAAGGGTTTTTTTATTCGGCCCTCATCATTAATGGAACCTCTCTTCTAAATGGATCTACGCCTTACGCACAGATTCCATGGATTTTCACTAGTGTTTAATGAATTTAAAAATCAAACTGAACCTCATTTCAGGGCTTGGTACCATACATCCTGGCAGCCTCATCATTGTTGTGCTCTTGCCTTTTGGCATTACCACAAACACGTAAGGTAGCATTGTATTGAAAAGCGGCTCCCCGGTCGTTTTTCCAAGGAGTTTTGAGGGCCAGATCAATTCCTATCGTTAAGGACCGTAAGATCAACTTATTTATGGAATTCTTAAGACATTAGTTAGGGCAAGTATCCCTCCTAAGAGATTTTTGAGAGCCAGCATTGGCAGCAGGAGAAGAGCCATCATTAGTACCAGTAGTTGAAGTTTACCGAGTTCAATGAGAAGCGGTAGATCCAGAGCCATGATGAGGAATGATTGCTACCACTCGATGGATGATACACCTTTATATTCCCCCATGAATAAGGATGGATTGATACCCTTATTTTTGGGTTGGGGTAGGGTCTCGTTGTGCTTTATTTATTGCCTCAGGTTTTGCGCAGGCACAAAACCCCATCTGAATCAACAACATCAAAAACATACTTCTATTTCCACGAAGTGGGTAAACCTCGCACTCTAAGGGGCGTGTATGATTACATGAGGGAACAGGTAGAACCTCAATGGATCCAGCGAAGCAGAAGCTCCTAAGGGAGGATCGATGTGTTATTTCAAACCGCGTTGAACAAATGGATCGGATGCAACAATTAATGGGTGCACAACGAGCATGTTACTCAGAGGATTCATTCACTGCCTATGTAACAAGTATTTATGACTTTTATTTTTCTCCATTATGTCAATTCCTTTATTATTTCTCTGCATCCATTTCTTATGTCATGCGTATATGAAAAATGAAATCGGTTAGAGATCATGATTCAATTAATATATTCATCTAAGTTTGGATTAAATTAAGCCAGAAACCAGTGTAAATTTGATCACTCCAAGATTTCGACTGTGATAGAAATATTTATGTAGGGTATATTGAGTTTAAGTATTGAGTTTATGTCTTTCAGATATTGCAAGTTCCAGAGAGAAAAATCTATATTTAAATTAAGGTAAGCGTAGTAAGCGCAAACTCTGAAAGCCCTAAATGTAATTTCCGTGGCAATGAGGAATCTGAGAATGTGTAAGATACATATATTAAGAGTTAAATAGAGATCTATTACTCAGATCTCTAATAATGTGACCGTGAAATCCCCTCATGAAGCCAAGCTCCCTTCGGGGTTTCGATTTCCAACAAAACCAATGTGGTGGGTTCGTTTCCCACGAGGGAGGAATCTTCATTAACCTCAAATAGTTTTATCTAAATTCGAAATTCAACAGCATGGTTTTCCTTGAAAATGAATGACATAGTACTGGTCTCTTCGATTGCATTTTATTTCGAATAGTGTGTTTAGGGGTATTCCTCTCAAACAGGCATATAGAACGTGTTATTCTATTGTGGAAATATTCCTTTCTTCTCAGTTCCTATGCGAGCATTTGTGGATCGTTCCTCGCTTTCCTGTCAAAAACCGCCATAAAATTGAGGTTGATCTCCCTTTCTGTTTCTAATAAGCGAGAAAACCAAGGATACGGGTTTGATTCATAGTTACCAAATTTTCCCGAATCGGCGGAAAAAGTACGGAAATTCGTTAGTTCGATTCGAATATCGAATAGTTCGTTCAAAATTCGATCTTTTTCACGGTATGAAACTCGAAATTCATGGTTTATGGTTTATAATTTCTGAAACAGATTTTTTAATGAAAATGGAAACTTATTGTAAGCTTAGAAACAAGCTAGAGACCAGCATGAAATGGAAACTGATTGCCAAAACGTGAAATGGAAATTAATTGTTATTTTAGAAATTTTCTAATTTCCGTGTGTTTTTTTTTTAATAAAGCTAAAAAGCTGAGAAAACCGGGAAGGAAAATCTTAGAATGTTTTCCTTATTAGTTTAAAAAATAGAGAACCAGGAAAACAAAATCAAATTTTGAGGCTGTTTTTTTTTATATATATTTATGTTAAGAGGATGTTTTGAATATTTAATTTTTATATATGTTAATTGCAAAAGTATAAAATATTTTATATATATTTTAATTATGAATGAGAAAGATGTAGTTTTGACTTTTAAATATTTTATATATATTTATATATATTAAAATAAAAATTAGATAAAATATGTAGTTTTGAGTTTTGTTTAAAAAAAAAATTGATTATAAAAAATATTTTACATATAATTAGAGGATCTAGTTTAGAATATTGTAAAGAATAGAGATTTTAAAGATAACATATATAAGTGTGGTTGTGATTTTAGTTAGTAGTGGTTGTGATTTTAGTTAGTAAATTGTGGTTTTAAAATTGTTTATATTGATTAAAATTATTTAAATTTATTTAAATTTCAAAATAAATAAGAGGAAAATAACCACAATATATCAAGGTAACATGAAAACATATAAGTATTTAAATATTTAAAATGTATATTATGGAATTTTTTCCGAACTGAAATTTTTTCATCTGAATTTTTATCGAATCGTATGGAGTTCGAATCCGAATTTGAATTCGAACTTGGTAACTATGGTTTGATTCGCATGACAAAGCTAGCATCAATAATTTGAAGTAATTTTTTCCCATTATGATTGTGTGATGATTTGCTTCGTGTTAAACTTGAGAATCGGTGAATGGAGGAATTAATGCTTTCATGGATATAAAACCAAGAATACTTCCGGAGGATAGTTTGAGCAACAAATTAATGCTTCTAGTGGAGGATATGAATGAAAAGTTTGGGTTTCGTTCTAGTAATTTGCTAACAGATAAAACCAATTAAATTAATGTAACAATTACAAGAAATGAATGGAGTAGGCTAAGAAATGAAATGGACTAATGTTTTCTCTTCATCCCATTGAAAAAAAATCAATTTTAACTTTAATTGTTCATAGCTTATTTGATAACTACATATTTTACATTTGCAAACACATTCTCTGAAGGATTTAATTACCTTATTTTTTTAACATATTTTTTATTTTTCTTTTTATTTTATAATGCTTAGTGGTATAATTTTTTTTCTATGCCATAGTTTATATAGCAATTTTTTTTTAACATATTTTTGTTTTTTCTTTTTATTTTATAATGCTCACTGGTATAATTTTTTGTTGCTTTGCATGACAGACCAATTCAAGAACCGGTGAACAAACACATGATATACTTGTTGGGAAAATAGGCATTCTAATTTTTCAACAAGGCTTCTGAAACATAGGATCCCCATTTGGATCATGGATCTTCTTGGCTTTCATTGAGGACTTGGATGGCATGGATAGTTAGCAAGCCTTTCATTAATAAATTATTCTTGAACACAAGAAAATCTAGATTAGAAAATCAAATAGCCTACATGTCATTTTGACATCTTTTTCCAGAAACTGGATATTTTTTGTGATAAAAAATTGATGTAAGTGAGACTCTAAATTGTCTGTGTCCTCCAAAAGATGAACCTTATTCTTAGATTTATTTAAGGGTTTGACATCATTACAGAAATCATTTTTGACCGAAAGAATTTTTCTGGGAATCTAGAGATATGATTTCAAAACTTGTAAGTTATTTTACTAACTTCATGTTTTATCATTTCCTAACTAAGATTTTGACATCACTTTTTGGTTTTTTTTTGTAAATTTTAGATTGGCCCTATGAAGTACAAGAGAATCTCCACTGGTTTTGTTGTTTTTCTTAAAGAATAAGGAGCAAAGGGTTTATTCATAGCCTGGGTGCCAACTCTTCTTGGATATAGTGTTGAAGGTGCGTGAAAGTTTGGGTTTCATGAGTTCTTTAAGAAATACTACTCATACATTACAAGGCCTGACTATACTGCAAAATACAAGAAATCGATCTACTTAGCAGAATGTGCATCTGCAGAATTTATTGGTGATATTTCCCTTTTTCCTTTTGAGGTTGTAAACATTAGAGTACAACCACGACCTGGATTTGATAGAGGATTATCTAATGGGATTCCGAAGTTTTTTAGATCACGAGGAGTTCTAGGGTGAGTTTTCCCCCCTTGCTTACATTTTTTTTTAATCAATTTTGAATAAAATTTCATGTAGTACTCATGAAATTTTATTGTGTTTCCTTAATGAATGTAGTTTATACAAAGGTATTAGTCCACTTTGGGGACGCCAAATTCCTTGCAAGTATCAAGTATTCCCATTTCCTATCATAATTATATATATTTGTAGAAGATAGATGCTTATATTGAAGCTTTCTACGGAGTATTATAATAACCTATGCTCTCTAGGGGTGAAAGCTATTTTTTTATATGTTTTTAAATCTATTAATATATTGGCATATAGGGGATAAGTGCATATATTGTGTTTTTCTGTAGACAATATTATGATAATCTATGCTCCTTTGGAGAGAAAATTTTCACTTTAACATGTATTTTAATTTATTTCAGTGAACTGCATAAATTTGTAAGAACAATACATGAGAGTCCAAACCGCATCTTACTAGTGGAGGGATGGGGCCACCTATGTCACATGTTACTAGTAAAACTAGTCCTGATGGAACCAGTCTTGTTCAAACGGAAATTGTTTTTAAGAAATCTTCCATAGGAGATACATGTGCTCAAGTTGTAGGGGTACAGTGGGATACATATCCATCTGAACAGAGACCTTCGCTTCCAACTACTCCTTCATTTAGTTTATCTATATTTCCAGCTTCAATAAAGGCATATTCAAATAAAATTATATCTCTTGTGGGTCCAGGTTCATATGGGGCAGTCGCGTAATATTTGGAACTTCAAGATAAGGAATCAAAAGATTCAGCTCTGGAAAATGGTTTCATTGTTTTTGTTTCATCCAAGGTTAATCTTAATTATCAAATAACAATGTAGGAGATATTTGGGAAGGTGGCATGGGAGAATCAAGGAGTAGTAGAAAAGGAAATGAAGTCCAAGGTTTTATGGATGAGCAACTTTTAGGGTACAGAAACCAAGAACAGGTTTTCTCTAAAGAATACTTTCCAAATTCTCCTTTTGATCATCAAAGTATATTGGTTTTGTTATCGAGCCACTATGTGTTGAAGGGGAAAGCCTGTGGGATTTCACAACTCTTTCAGATCAAGTATTATGGCAGTTTTGACAAGCCACTAGAAAGGTACGTCCGTGATTATTTGTTTGACCAGGTAGATTTTTTCTTCATTTTTCTTTCTTCTTCCATAGTTTTCAAGAAGTTTTTTTCTTCATGTTTATTTCGTCTTACGTAGTTTTCCCTTGATATCTTGTAAAATTTGCATTTACACAATAATAATTGGAAAATTTTGACGTAACAAATACCAAAAACATGCAAAATTCCTGTTGTTGTTTCTGTAATGAACCCTCAAAAGCACATGTTCTTTGCTACACACACCGTGAGGGAAGATTCATGATATTGGTAAGATAATTACCTTTATTGTTGGCATTACCTGGTGAACCTGAAGGAAAAATATAGATGTGGCATATGTGCTTAAGATGTGCACGTAAATATGGAGTTCCAGAAGCAACTCGATAAGCCCCACTTTGCCTGTTTGATGTTTCATGGGGTTTATCCTTTAGAAAATTCCTAGAGCTTATTTTTTCTAATGATGTTGTAGCAAGTAGAATTTTCAGCCATGGTCATTCATTACATCGAGGTCGTAGGCTACCATAGCAACCAAGGTGCCAACCCAACAACTGTGATGCTCCAGGGCTCTAGACACCCTCTAGGCCATAACCAATTTGGTTCGTCGGTTAGTCCAAAACCAAAGTGGAACACCCTTCTCCGAGATGGATAATTCCTCTACAATGCCCACCTTCCAGGGTTCACCAACTGGTTGCTAGAATTGTTGTTGCTTCCAAAGTCCGAGCATGAGACTCACCAACAATAATCCTCAGTCAGTCTAGAACCAAGTGTTACACCATTTTTTGGTCATCTAACCTATTATCATTAGATGGACCCAAGTACACCATGTAAGACCAATTTTACCCTAAGTAAAATTTCTTTCACTATGTAAAATAACTTAATAAAACACATTTATTAGGTTGTTTATGGTCTGAACAGAAAACCCCAAAGGGAAATATTAAACAAATCTATATTTGTTTGATTTTCCTCATGGAATAATTAATTAAACAATAATTTAATTATTATTCTTGGTCATGTTTAACCCAAAACAAAGAAATTAATTAGATAAATATTTATTTATCTTATTATTTTCTAGGAATAATTATTTAAATCTTATTTAAATAATATTCCTTGTTAAATATGACTAAATCACCCATAAATAATTAAATAAATCATTATTTATTTGATTATATTTTAACCACCTCCTTAAAATGATAAATAAATCATTTATTTATTTATTATTCACAAATAAAGGGATTTGACCCAAGTCAAATACTTTTTTCCCTCCAACAAATATAATAAAATATTCCATAAAAGGTGGATCTAGATTTGGTTAATGTTATTTTAATCATGCACCAAGATCTAGAATGACCCAATATTTTGTTATAAATAGGAGGGTTTTTCCTACCATTCTTCACCTTTTGTTGCCTATTAGATCACTCTGGATCTAAACTCTTGGTCTGACTTTGAGCCATTATCATTATCATATTTTCCATTATTTGTTGTGTGAGCTCCCTTTGAGTTCTATCTTTGTCTGGGTTTTCTACACCAACAGGAGAGAGAAATGCTAGATCTGAAGTGCTGAGGACTTCCAAGAACCCATCCCATTGAGGAGAATTGGAAACACCTTCTTGTTTTCCTCCCAGGTGCCCTTAATACAAAAAAATCTTTCAAAAAATATTGTTCTTGTCTTGTCTATTGGATGTATGGAGCAAAACCTTATTTTTACTGCTTAATGTCTCTTTATGCATAGATCTGGTTTTTTGCAGCACTTGTCTTGATCAACTAACTGCAGATCTGAAGACATTGGGAGTCATATTTGATGTTAGGGCTATAAGTTATGCGTAGCTAAAGTGGTATTTTTTCGCACACTTCGACAAAAGATTCATACTAACAACTGGCGACTCCACACAGGTTTTCAATTACGACCGCTATCGTTTTTCATATTCCTGCATATCCAGCTACTTCAGACCCTAGGGTTTCTCTTCAGATTTTTATTTTTCCTATTTTTATGGTGCCTTTCACCTCTAAAACCCTCTACAACCCTCAAAACATTAAAATTTTTAACCTCCGTGTGTTTCTGGCCCTATTGTGCAGGTTACAGACATCAGCCGCAGCTGAGACGACATTTTTTTTTCTTCTGAAATCTACCACCGAGAGTGCCGAAAGTGCAGGTCGCACATTTTGGCCTGAAAAATGTGACCTGGGTAGCGGAAAACAACCCAAAAACTGCGACCTGAGCGAAAAACAGGTCAAAAACTGTGACCTGGACTTTTTTCTGGAATTTTTCTGAAATTTTTCTGGGTTTTGTCTGAACCTCTATCAAGGTTGTCTGACCTCTGTCTCTGCCCGTTTAGACCTATTATTGCTCTGTTTTATTCAACTAAGTGGGAATCTAGCCCCCTAGGGCCTCAGTACCCTCCACTTTTTGTGGAAGTGTTTTAGCTGCTGTAAGTGTCTAAATTTTCAGAGTTTTCAGCCATTTCTTTTTCAGATTTGATACCTCATTTTCAGATCACTTTTCAATCAGCTCTTCTCCCTTTCAAATCACCTCCTATAATTCTGTTTGGGTCTACCTCTAGGGCCTTCTCCTTGTCCCTTCTTCCCTTAGCTGATTTCCTCCCTTTTTTGTAGCAACCTTTCCTTTGCCTATTTGTTGTTTTCTGTACCTCTTTCCAGTCGGTTTCTCCTTTAGATCTATGTCCCTCCCGACCTTAGATCTATTGGCCTCTTTTTAGTGTGTTTTGACTAGTTTTTTTTCCTCTTTTAGATTAGTTTTGAGATACCCGCCTTCTCAAGTTAGATCGATGCATTGTTAATCGTTAATTTTCTCCGTTATTTCAGCATTATACATTGTTCTCTGCATATTTATTTTCGCTACACAAAAGACACTTTTTCTTTGCTCTCAAAACGTCTATTAAAAAAATTAAAATTAACGCACGCCACACACTCACCCTAAGTGAAGAAGATCCCGGTTAACACCACCAGGAAAAGACTTTAAAACATTGTAAAATCAATGATCCTGCACCACTCTCGCCTTGTTTCGACATTGTAATCACTTGATTTTCGTACCTCCCCTTCCTCATGGTCATTCTTCTTCCCTTGTGCCATGATTGTGTTGCCATCCCATCACCGCACCCCCAAGGAAATTATTTATCCCGAGACTTCTTGGCCTTCACCCTCAATGTCTGGCTGGCTGACCTACTCTTCTCGCGTTGTCGTCGAGTTAGTCCTTTCGAGTCCACACTCCGACTCCTCTTCTGATTCATTGGGTTCTCCTTTTACTTCTGGTTCTCCCCCTGTCACCTTCACTATGTCTGGTCCAGGGCCTAACACTAGCGGTAATCCCAGCCCTAATGCCGGGACTACTACTAGTGGAACCGCCACAGGAACTACCTCGACTACGCCTTTGCTCCCCTTCATGGCAGGCCTCAGCCTCCCTGATTTGGACCGGTTGACAAATGACCCTATACACCATGATGCTAGTTGGCCTGCCATGCCGACAAAGCTCCCTTCCGATATCCCAAAGTTTGAATGCCTTGCTGGAGAAGATCCTTCAAATCATGTTCGATCTTTCCACATGTGTTGTTCATCTACCTCCATTACCAATGACTCTATCCATCTTCGGTTGTTCCAAAAAATGCTTACAGGAGCGACTTCTAAGTGGTATGTTGATCAGGCCCCTTCTTCTCATACCACCTTTGCGACTCTTGCCCGAGCTTTTTTATCTTACTTCCAGCTTCCCCTTCGTTATGACACTGGTATTGAACTTTTGACTTCTTTCTGTCAATCATCTGCGACCCGCCTATCCGATCATCTCCAGGAATGGCGGAGATGAAAGAACCTATGTCAATCCCCTACTTTCGAAGACCGTGTCTACATGGACTGGTTCCTTAGATCTCTATTGCCTCCTATCGGGAAAGATGCTGCATCGCATTTCCCCCAAACCGAGGAAGCCGCCCTCCAACTAGCATTAAAATATGACTTGATCTACGCTCAGATAGGTTATGTTTATATCGTTCTACCTGATCTCCCCAGACCTGGTGGTGTCAATGCACCGGGGGAACCTCATGCCACCAATGGTATCATTGGAGCTCTCTCTCATCCATATGCCCAACCTCCCATGGGTTATGTTTTTCCTGGGGGAGGGGGAAGCACCTCCCGCACTTTTTCCCCTCCTGGTAGAATGTATCCAGGATACAGCATGCCTCCTTTTTTGGCCCAACCTCTTGGTCACCATGTTGTTACCCAACCCCATGATTATTCGTATCCGCAGTTGAGTGCTCCAGCTCCTCCAGCATCAGCACCTCCACTTCCCTGGCCTTCTCAACCCCTACAACAGCAGTCACCTCCCCCTCAAGAGTAGGTGGATGCACAATAGGGATTCATGGCTACCCAACCACCTAACAGACAGGTGGCCACTCAACCTTCCCCTTCTGGTTCCTCCAATTACTAGATCCTCATGATGAACTCTGATCTGCCTCTAACCGTCAACCTTAACCTTCATCCTCGGTCCCATAAATACCCCAAGCCTCCCGCTCCGTCTGTCCCTGAGTCACTATCTTCAGGGTCTACAGAGCCTCTTTCGACATCCAAGGGTCCCTTACATATCCCTCAGCCCAAATTTGAGGTTGATACCAAGATTCCTAAGGGACCCTTACGCCGAAATGCTGCTTCTGGTTGAGCTTCTCATTCTTATAGCATCGTAGATGATTTGGCACAATCTCCTGCATTAATTGCAACATTGGAACTCCTCCAGTTGTGCCCTTCTCAAAAGAAGGCTCTATTATCTGCCATGGGTGCTGTATATCTTGTTGATGACCAATTGATTGTTTTTGACACCCATCAATCAGAACATCCTCCTCTTCCTGCTTCTGTAGCCTTCCAAATCCCAGTCAAAATCCGAAACGCTAATGTTTCTTGGTGCATCATTGATGAGGGGGCATCCACCTGTGTGATGTCCGCCTTGGTTTGGAAACAACTCGGATCTCCTAAATTGGCCCCTTCCACAATCACCCTTCGTGCGTGGGATGGCCATGCCTCCCAGCCCATTGGCTTATTCCGTAATTGTATCACTCTTGCGGGCAAGATTGTTTGCGTTGACGTTGAATTCATCGACGCCCCTCTTGATTATAACATTCTTTTGGGGCATAGCTACACTTATGCTACATCTGTTTTCCCATCGACGGTCCACCACAAGATTTTTTTCCCTCATAATGGAAAGATAGTCACCATTGACCAATTGACATATCATGAGCCAAAATCTCAGACCTCCCCTGAGACGACCATCTCTTCTGTAGCCAATAAGAAAACCGTCGATTCTTTGACCAGTGTCTCTCCCAGCGTCTACAAAGAATCCTCTTTGCTTGGAACCTTCCCTAGTCTTCCTCCTCCTCCTGTCTCCGACCCCAGCTCATCGAATGTTTGCATGATGCAATCGTATTGGGCTGCTCTCAAGCAACCTACTTCGGCTAGTCAGCAACCGCGCTCTCTGCAACCTTCTCCTAGCCCTTCACCTGCAGCTGGTATTCATGAGCCTCTTTACCCTTGTGGAATGGTTCCTCCAAGCCTTAGCCCTTTAGGAGCCATCCCACCAGGCCATTACCCCTCTGTTCAAATACCGTTCCCATGTCCCCCACCAGGAGTGTACACGGTACCTGTCATGGCCACCCTCTCTCTTCCTAATCTGACCCTTGGGATTCCCGTCTGGTACCATGATCCTCCAGTCGCAACCCTGCCTAGTCAACCCAAACCTTATATTTCTTTGACCCAGTTCAACCGGTCCCCATGACTTCTCCTACTGCAACAGTGCCTCAGTCACCTCAATAGGAACCACCTCCTGTTGCGACCGCTTCAGGTAAGAAGGGAAAAGCTCGCAAGGGGGCATCAAAGGACAAGGCTGCCCTGACAAACCCTGCCCCTCCTCAGCCTCTAAAGCATACCATCCAGTGTGCTTTGTGTGATATTATTGGTCACGCCACCCATACCTGTCCTGAATTGCTTCATCTCAAGCCCATGGTTCATGTCGCGTTCCCTGAGTCCACGGTCCCAGAAGCCTCTGTTCCTTTCGCGACCACGGCCAAGAACCCCGAGACTATTCACACCAACCACCCCTGTGCTTTGTGTGATCTCCATGTCCATTACACCCACCTTTGTCCCCGCCTCGAGGACTTCCGCACCTCTCTAGCCGCGGTCCGCCAATTCGAGGCCAAGCGCAATGAGTCCACCTCTCCCATATTTGCGCTTTTTGCTTTGGCAAAACTACCAGACATGACTGCTCCCATTGACATTCCCCCTCCTGATGTCGAGATGACGAAGCCTTCGTCCAGAATTTTCTACCTATCATCATCCATGAGACCCTCGGGGAACATTCCCTCTGAATCCTCCCTTGTTGTTTCGCTTGACCTTCCTTCAGCGATCACCTTGGGCTCAACATCGGTAGATCATTTATCTACTTACTCTTCTGTCACCCCTTGTGATGATGCGCATGTGAACCTCTCTTCTCATGATGATGAGTTAGGTAGCTTCGCCACGTCAGGTAGTATTTCTTCCACCAGTCACCCCATCTTCTATCACGATGACGACATTATGGAAGAAATCCCCACCCCTGACTTTATCTATTCCCCCTTACATCAAACCCATGCGTTCACACCACATACACCTTGTGGCCATTACATTGAAACCCAATGTTTGGGTAAGGGGGCACCCACATTTGAGAGACCAAGAGAAGCAATTCTCCACAACTCTCCTAGTGTATCTGGTTGTGCCGACTTTAGTACCATTATTCTTCCACATTTAGAAGAACCTATAGAGTCCCATATCACTTCAGATCACTCTAGGGATGATACCCCTTATCGTTCCCTCATCTTCCATCAGCAACCCACTCTCTTAGACATTGTTGTTGACCAACCTATGGGTTTTCTAGGAGAGAATCAGTTCATTATCTCCAAATCCTCTCTTTGGGATAGTGACACCAGGTATGCCAACCCGAAAACTTAAAGTCCATTTGCTTCATATATGCAGTACTAAAAGAGATTGGTAATCCTCCATTTCCTTTCTCAAACTGCATAACCATAATGAAAACAAATGGCACACCACATCATTAAAATGTGTTTAGATTCCCCTTTTTTCTAAATACATTTTGGCATGACCACACCATGCTTGGGGGCACCTATGCCCCTCAACCATAACCCTCCTCAAAATCGAATTTCTTCACTTGCAACACTCTTACTAGGGGCACCATTTGGCCTCCATACTTATCCATGCTCGTGTTGATGTTCGTCGTGAGTTACCATCTTGTACTCATGTTTTATGGTCCCCCATTGGACCTTTACTATGTGGCAGCACCATCAAGTCACCCTTGTTTAGAGCATCCGAGTTGAGTCATCACCGCATTCATGGAGTCTATCCCGAGTCCCTTTGTATCCCACTATAGTCCTCCATCCTGCATTTCTTGGTCCCTCTCTCATGTCGCGCATTGTGGCCTTCAGTCCCACTGTCCCCTATCCCTCATGATATTGTGTCAGTCGCTGCCATGTCATTCATGCCCTTTATGCTCTAACAAGGGAAGTCATCCATTCGCTACTCAGTCCCCTCCATTTCATCATCATCATTGGTATTAGTCTGTCAGTCGCTCTACTATTTTCTCTCATGCCTTAGTTGAGGATCCCT
The DNA here is from genome assembly GCA_034641835.2 of Pinus albicaulis. Taxonomy (NCBI): domain Eukaryota; kingdom Viridiplantae; phylum Streptophyta; class Pinopsida; order Pinales; family Pinaceae; genus Pinus; species Pinus albicaulis. The sequence continues at coordinate 227,303,008 of CM076576.1, forward strand.
TATCGCCTCACTTATGGCGGACCTCCTTCTGTCAACCTCAGCTCATTCATTCCAGAAGACAGGTCTAGAGGGCGGTGTACCTTGGTTCCAGCTTCCACTCTTATTCGGTGCCTCGGATCAGGCAAAGGGCTTCCTCATTACCCTTTGACTTGATTTTTTCTCAGCTCCAACTCATTTCAGCATGATCGAGATCCGTATACTTGATGGTTCTGTAATGCAGCAGCAGCTCTTGGTGATTCCCGGGTGTGTGTGAGATGTCTCAACCCTCATGAGGGGGTGGCCTTGCAGTTAGCCCCCCACATGCCCAGATGACCTCTTCATTGCAGCCCTTGATGCAGCTCCATATATTTGATGATGTCGGCCTTAGCCACTTGCAGCGCCTCTTTGATTTGCATGTATCAGTCAGATTTTGCGAGCCCTTCCCCATTTCCAGGGGGAATTTGGGTTGTTTTTGTATCTCATGTACTCAGATATTATTGTATAAGTCCTGGCTGTTATCCCAGGCACAGCATGTATGTGGGATCCCTCATTGTATTTCTATCAGGCTCATGTTTATGCCGACTGTACTTTATGGTTCGGTCCCTTGTTTACTAGACACACTATTCTTTTGTACTTTGTCTCGGCGGGCATAGGTATGCCTCCCCCGCCGCCTTTAGCACAGGTACCCTCTCATAAAAAGAGACTTGTTGCACCTGTAAGTCTCGTCTCCTCAGGGTCTAGTTCTTCAACACATTAGTCTACCTTACATTTCTCTCTCTAACTTCCCTTTTGATGTCTGGTGATTGAGTTCTTACAACGTACTTCGGTCATACGATTTTCTCCTAACACTCGCACGCTGGGGGGCAATCTGTTACACCATTTTTGGTCATCTAACCTACTATCATTAGATGGACCCAAGTACACCATGTAAGACCAATTTTACCCTAAGTAAAATTTCTTTCACTATGTAAAATAACTTAATAAAACACATTTATTAGGTTTTTTATGGTCTAAACAGGAAACCCCAAGGGGAAATATTAAACAAATCTATATTTGTTTGGTTTTCCTCATGGAATAATTAATTAAACAATAATTTACTTATTATTCTAAGTCATATTTAACTCAAAAAAAGGAAATTAATTAGATAAATCCTTATTTATCTTATTATTTTCTAGGAATAATTACTTAAACCTTATTTAAATAATATTCTTTGTTAAATTTGACTATATCATTTTTAAATAATTGAATAAATCATTATTTATTCAATTATCATTCAACCATTTCCTTAAAATGATAAATAAATCATTTATTTATTTATTATTTACAAATAAAGGGATTTGACCCAATTCAAATACTTTTTCCCTCCAACAAATATAATAAAATATTCCATAAAAGGTGGATCTAGATTTGGTTAATATTATTTTAATCATGCACCAAGATCTAGAATGACCCAATATTTTGTTATAAATAGGAGGGTTTTTCCTACCATTCTTCACCTTTTGTGCCTATTAGATCACTCTGGATCTATACTCTTGGTCTGACTTTGAGCCATTATCATTGTCATATTTTCCATTATTTGCTGTGTGAGCTCCCTTTGAGTTCTATCTTTGTCTGGGTTTCACCAGCAAAGAGAAAGAAATGCTAGATACGAAGTGTTGAGGAGTTCGAACCCATCCCATTGAGGAGAATTGGAAACACCTTCTTGTTTTCCTCAGTGCCCTTACATGGCGTGTTCTTTCAAAAATATTGTTCTTGTCTTGTCTATTGGATGTATGGAGCAAAACCTTATTTTCTTTGTTTAATGTCTTGTATAGATACGGATTTTTGCGGCACTTGTCTTGTCGACTAAGCTGAGATACGAAGATATTGTGACCATATTTGATGTTAGAGACTATAAGTTATGCGTAGCTAAAGAGTGGTTTATTAAGTTGTTTTACATAGTGAAAGCAATTTTACTTAGGGTAAAATTGGTCTTACATGGTGTACTTGGGTCCATCTAATGATAATAGGTTAGATGACCAAAAAATGGTGTAACACCAAGTACATGGTTCACCCACTGGTTTCCATAACCATGAATCATAGAATAATCAACTTGCCTCCCTTACTAAGTATCCAACTCCCCCCTTTTATAAACATATCTCTCCTTTATTTAATATTATATTATAATATTATAACATTACTTTTTCATCAAGACACCTTTACTAGTCGTGGAGTCATCAACCCCACATACTCTTTTGTCTAGGTCCGCTTATAGCCATTATGTATTTATTAATATGCATAAATTACACTTATTTACCATATCATGAGTTCTAGTCTCATAACATAAAAAACACATACACACGTTGGCCCCAACACTTAAATACACATACACATGGGCATATTTCCCTAGAAGCAAGCCCCGACTCACCAGCCTAATTAATTATGTCCCAGCTCACCAACCTAATAATCTCACATATACATGGTGAATACAACATAGGGGTTGAATAGGGGATGTTACATCCTCCCCCTTGTTTTATGAATTGTTCTCAGTGCATTTATTATATACATAATCTAGAACTGCTGCTGCATAGTGAAATTCTCCTCCATGCTTTCATCCTCGTGGTTAGTATGTTGTAGGTCCGTTGTTCATATTATACAGATCTTTATTTAAGGACATCCTCAATTTCCTGTGCATGAACAGGGTCTAGAGATCTTTGTCACACCCCACATTGATGGGCGTGCAACCCTACACAAACTCCATCATCCTTCAAATCTGAGATAGCTTCTGAGTGCACATTTTTGGAAATGGCCATCATAAAGACTTCCAGCCCATGAATATCTCTCCAAAACTGAAATGCTTCCCTTGCAACTATCTAGGAGCATACATTATTGGTTCTATTGGCTCAAATTTAATTCAAGTGTTGCAAGATAAGGTCGAGCCTTTGTCATAGGAATAAACTCATCCTCATAACTTTTGTCTCTGCATGAAAACATAATGTTGGAATCGTCAATTCAAGTACATCCTAAATTCCTTGTTCACGAACAGGGTCCATAGGTCTTTGCCACACCCCACATTGATGGGTGTGTAACCCAGCACAAATTCCATCATACTTTGAAACTTAGATAACTTATGAGTGCACATTTTTGCAAATAGCCATCATAAAGAATTCTAGCTCATGAATATCTCTCCAAAACTGAAATGCTTTCCTTGCAATTATTTGGGAGCATACAATACTGGTTCTGTTGCATCAAATTTAATTCAAGTGTTGTAGGATAAGTTTGAGCCTTTGTCATAGGAAGAAACTCATCCTCATAACTTTTGTCGCTACTTGAAAACATAGTGCTGGAATCCTGAATTCAAGGACATCCTTAATTTCTTGTGCACGAACAGGGTCCAGAGATATTTTTCACACCCCACATTGATGGGTGTGCAACCCAACACAAATTCCATCATTCTTTAAAAATAATATTACTTATGAGTGCACATTTTTTCTAGAATCCTAAATTCAAGGACATCCTCAATTCCCTGTGCACGAACAGGGTCCAGAGATCTTTGTCACACCCCACATTGATGGGTGTGCAACCCAGCACAAATTCCATCATACTTCAAAACTGAGATAACGTCTAAGCGCACATAGTGTTGGAATCCTCAATTCAAGGACATCTTCAATTCCCTGTGCACGAACAGGGTCCAGAGATCTTTCTTGCACCCCACATTGATGGGTGTGCAACCCAACACGAACTCCATCATCCTTCAAATTTGAGATAGCTTCTGAGTGCACATTTTTGGAAATGGCCATTATAAAGACTTCCAACCCATGAATATATCTCCAAAATTGAAATGCTTCCCTTGCAACTATCTAGGAGCATACATTATTGGTTCTATTGCCTCAAATTTAATTCAAGTGTTGCAGGATAAGGTTGAGCCTTTGTCATAGGAATAAACTCATCCTCATAACTTTTGTCACTGCATGAAAACATAATGTTGGAATCGTCAATTCAAGGACGTCCTAAATTCTCTATTCACGAACAGGGTCCATAGATCTTTGCCACACCCCACATTGATGGGTGTGTAACCCAGCACAAATTCCATCATACTTCGAAACTTAGATAACTAATGAGTGCACATTTTTGCAAATGGCCATCATAAAGACTTCTAGCCCATGAATATCTCTCCAAAACTGAAATGCTTTCCTTGAAATTATTTGGGAGCATACAATATTGGTTCTGTTGCCTCAAATTTAATTCAAGTGTTGTAGGACACTGTTGAGCCTTTTTCATAGGAAGAAACTCATCCTCATAACTTTTGTCTCTACTTGAAAACATAGTGCTGGAATCCTGAATTCAAGGACATCCTTAATTCCTTGTGCACGAATAGGGTCCAGAGATATTTGTCACCATATGTGCTCTATGTTCTGGCATATAAAATTCTGAAGGCACCATAGCCTAATTTTTCATGTTGTGAAATTTGGCAGTTTCACAATATTTTTGCACAGTAGTGGCTTCCTGGATTGGAAGTGAAACTATAACGATGTAAAAATATCAATAATGTTCTAATAACAGCGTATAAATTTGAAAATCACAATTTTGATCTTTAGTGAGCCCTGGACATGCATGTTATTAAAGACTACTTGCACTTAGCAAGAGACAGGTAAATCAGTGAAACTGTTTTGTAGACTTATTACTCTCACTTTAATTTTTACATTAGAATTATGGAAGTGTAGAAAGATGCACAAGATAAGTACTGTAGCACTATATTTTATGACTTTTCCATAGGTACATCTGCAGGAGGCTGTGTGCAATTAGGTCAGGTTGTAAGTTGTAACACATATTTTAACCTGAGAAATGAAAATTTGCCACTTGGCATGCAATTTTTACACCTTGGGGTGCATTCTAAGTATGGAATATGATCTTCCATGGCATATAAGATAGCCCTTTTTCCTTATCATCCATCAGGTTTTATATTTATGTACATGGCATGCAGTTTTTAATGCAAGTGGATATTTTGGCACTATGGAAATAATAGGTAGAAAGCACAGTGGTAATAAGGAGACACATGACCTTGGAGATGCATTGGAGCTTAGGACCTTTGGAGGATTCTTCAACCTTGGGGAGCAGTGCTCATGCCATGGAGGGCTTTCTTGTTAATCACTGTCACCTTTGATGCTGACACATGTCACATAGAGTAGAGTGCTTCACATGGGAGGACCTACTTGTGTCTTGCAAGTTTGCTTCTAGTGGACTAGGTCCACTAAAGCCCCTTTACCTCTCATATAAAAAGAGGAAGGAGTGAGTTGTTATTATAGTCGATCATGCACTTGTGCATATTCCTTTCAAGCTTGGGTTAGGGATGTAAGAGCAGTGTTACTCTCTGTCTCTCTGTGACAATATATCTGAGTTGATGTGTATGTTGGTGACAATATATCTGAGTTGTGCTTTTCTATATATTCCTTACAAGGATTCATTGAAAGATAAACAGATTGGTGAAACATAAGTAACGAATCTGAACTATAGAAAAAAATATGATATGAATCTACTGTTAATTGAGGTTCTAATACCAATGATGTGAGCCAACCCAGAATTCTGCTATTAGAACTAAAATTTGAAATCCAAAAATTCCAGAACTAGATCTGAAATATAAAAAATAAAGCAGACCAAAAAACCAAACAGTTACAAGTCGAGCGGTAATCATGAAACTACTGAAATTCCTCCACTCAAATTTTGTATCTTTATCTACATATGTTTTAGAGAGAAAGCATCATTTTTTTTCTTCAGGGACTTTATTGGCTCAAAAACCTGTCAGTGTTTACATTCAAGCTCAACGATAGTGAAACAAACCATTCTCCACGAACATTTTCTATTGTTTGGGACTAGGTGCTCTTTTATGGAACAAATCTAACAGTGTTTTCAATAACATTGTCAGATTATAGCTACTGAAACTATGTGGCTATAGTCATTTTTCATGATGGTTTCCTACTTTCTTTAAGCAATAGGCACTTGTTTAGGAAACAACTAGATGGACGACAGTTAATGGAATTATTTCTAGTTGCTCCAATTTTCTTGATGACAGGAAAGATAAATGAAACTTGGAAAGAAATTTAGAATAATTCCTTGACTAAATGGAGTTTTTGAACAATGCACATAATGGATCAACACGTTGAAGTAGAAAAATCCATAAGATTCCCTACAAATAGTGCACATTTTGGTTCATCATGTTGGATAAAATATAAATATTCTTGAAATAATAATAGCATGAATTTTACATTGATGGACTTGGACATTGGAGGTGGTTTACCATTTGCTGCTAGACCTTGTTTGGATGTTTGAAAGACATTCTTCCTCAAAGTTTTGGATTAGTATGGAGCTTGGTGACTTCATGTTGTTGATGCATGAAGGGAGTTTGTGTGCTTGGAGTAGATTTGGGTATTTCACCATGATAAAAACATCCAAAAATCAACATGAGCACACAAAATCCCTTGACATGTGAACTCTTGCATTGAGGGAGTGGATATGTAGGTGTGGGAGTCCTTAAGGTGACACATTACCTTGGATATGCATTGTCCCTAAGGAGACACATGACCTAGGAGATGCATTGGAGCTTAGGACCTTTGGAGGATTGTTGGACCTTGGGGAGTAGTGATCATGCCATGGAGGGCTTGCTTGTTAATCACTGTGACCTTTAATTCTGACACATGTAACGTAAAGTATATTTCTTCACACGGGTGGACCTATTTGTGTCTTGCAAGTTTTATTCTAGTGGACTAGGTCCACTAAAGCCACTTTACCTCTCACGTAAAAAGAGGAAGGAGTGAGTTGTTATTATATTCGATCATGCACTTGTGCATATTCCTTTCAAGCTTAGGTTAGGGATGTAAAAGCAGTGCTACTCTCTCTCTCGGTGACAATATATATGAGTTGATGTATATGTTGGTGACAATATATCTGAGTTGTGCTTTGCTCTATCTTCCTTACAAGGATTCCTTGAAAGATAAAGAGATTGGTGAACATAAGTAACTAATCTGAACTGTAGCAAAAAATATGATATGAATATGCTATTAATTGAGGTTCTAATACCAATGATGTGAGCCAACCTAGAATTCTGCTATTATAATTGAAATTTGAAATCCAAAAATTCTGAAACTAAATCTAAAATATAAAAAATAAAGCAAACAAAAAAACCAAACAGTTACAAGTCGTGTAGAAATTTTAATAACTGATATTTTATCCATCGATATTCTCCTAATCACACACTATTTTATCTTCATGCACAATACAGAATCTCTTCTACCATTGATCATTACATGCGGAAATAAAATCAATTGCATGTGCACATTAAAACCATAAACAATCACACATATGAACATAGTATCTCATGGGAAATCTTAAAGCTGAAAACCCCCAACTATCTGTATATTATATGTCATAGAGATCATGTAAAAATCATTGTACAAAGCTCCTCGCAAGCGCTCAGTACAATCTCCAATTGCTACACACTAATCAAGCTAAATCTAGCAAAACACATGCTCCAATCTCTACCACCTGATAGCCTGCCTCTATTGCGTAATAAATGTTGTAGAATGGCTCATAAATAACTTCAAACCACCTGGCTTGTACTACACAATCCTCATTGGCTTCTCCAATCACTGGTTGTTGCAAATCATGCAACAGTATAGTCACAACTGATAGTCACACTGCTCTTTCACCTATCTCTTCACTGGTCTCCACTGAAACTGTCCATGCACTGAAGTTAACTGATGTATTATTTAGTTGATTAATGAGTTTATAATTAGTGAATTAATTATTAATTAATTCACACCACTCTCACTGGTGTATCAATCAGTTAGACTAGATACAACTAGCTCAACTATGTTTAGATTAGTTAAACTGAACACAACTCCATTAACTTCCTCAATCAACTCCACCAAACTCTCTCACATGAGTTATAATTGAAGTATCCATGCAATAGCTCCACTTAACCCTTAGGAATAGCGTAATTCCTTATGTCAGCTCCTGTGCCACATCTGTGCACTTAACTGAAGTGCTCCAAGAGAATAAGATAATGTTTAGAGTCTAAATATTATTAAGAGCTAATAATATTCGACATATCTATTTTTAGTCTGGCAATCTAAAAATAGATTCCGCCCAGTATGTCTAAAAATAGAAGTCCATCTATTTTTCCCGACTTGACCAACCATCCACAAATAGCATCCTGCAACTCATAGAACATGATCCATATGTCTAAAAATAGACATAGTCTAAAAATAGACTTTGCGCCAAAAATAACCTGCGGGCCCACTTAGTGAAGGCGACTTCTTTCCACTAAGCTCATCATCTTGTTGCAATCTCAACACTCCCTCTCAACAAGATAAGGATTATCTGCAACCCCTATCCTGCCCCTGTGGTATTCGAATTTTCTCCTGGTGAGCGCCTTCGTTAAGATATCAGCATCCTGATCCTCCGTAGGAATGTATGAAAGTAACATGACCTTCCGCTGCACACAATCTCTGATATGATGATACCGGATGTCAATGTGTTTAGATCTATCATGAAATCTTGCAGTTGTAGAGTTTTAATGCAACTACGATTATGCAATAAATGGTAGGATCTAAGTGTGAACCAAACAACCTTTAGGATCTTCTTATCCTTAATAGCCTCATGCGACCAAGCTAATACCTCAGCCTCTGTGAGGCACTGCACGGATCTCTGCTTCCTGTTGTACCAAGAAACTGTTGTCGACCCGATACTGAAAATCCCTCCAGATGTGCTCTTTCTGTCCGTTGGGCTCCCTACCCAATTTGCATCCGTGAAGCCACATAGCCTCACCTCATCCGACTGTCTGTACCATAATCCATATCCCGATGTGCCTCTGAGATATCTCAATACATGCTTACCTGCCTTCCAGTAGAGCTTGGTAGGCTTAACCATAGCTTGTGAAAGCTGGTTAACAGCATAGCATATGTCGGGTCGTGTATTGACCAGATACATAAGCGACCCCACCAACTGTCGATAAACATTGGCATCCACTACCTCCGCCGAAGTAGCATCCTCCTTCCTCCATCCACCAGGAAGAGGAGTATCAACAGGCTTGCAGCCATGCATGTTGAACTTCTCTGGTATCTCCCGGGCATACTTTCCTTGAGAAACAAACAGTCCATCACTGCGCTGCCAAATTTCCAATCCCAGGAAATAATGAAGGAGGCCCAAGTCCTTCATCTCAAACTCTTTTGCAATATCATCCTTGCATGAGAGTATCAACAGCTCATCACCTATCAAAATCAAATCATCTACATAAATTACAATGATCAGCAACTTACCTCCACCACAATTTGGTATAGGTTCGAATCCGCCTCACTCTTGGGGAATCCAAGTCCGGTGAAATATTGTCTATCCATGTGTACCAAGCACGAGGTGCTTGTTTCAACCCATACAGCGCTCTCTTGAGCCTGCACACATGCGACTCGCTGCTGAAGATCTCGAAACCTTCGGGCTGCTCTATGCACACCTCCTCCTCAATCACCCCATTGAGGAACGCAGTCTTCACATCCATCTGATGAATGTGCCACCCCATCTCCGCTGAGAGAGAAAGACTCGTCCGTATGGAAGAATAACTTGCAACAGGTGCAAAGGTTTCCTCATAATCGATCCTCTCAATATGTGAGAAGCCTCGGGCAACAAATCTTGCCTTTTACTTCTCCACACTCTCGTCAGCTCCTTGCTTCACTTTGTAGATCCATCTCGAACCCACCACTGATTTCACTTCCGGCCTTGGGACAATCTCCCATGCATTGTTTCTGACAATCGAATCATAATCTTCCACCATGGCATCTACCCATGCGGGATCCTCCACGGCTTCCTCGAAAGAGGATGGCTGCGTCACGTTACACTTGCTCATAAGAGCCATACATCCAGTATATCGGTCAGGTGACTGTCTCTGTCTGTGCTGTGATGTAGGTGCTCCTACAACCTTCTCTGCATATTGAGCCAGTCGCTCAGCTTCTGTAGTGCGCTTCTGCCCTCTAATGGTTGGTGCTCCATGAGTGGTCACTTCCATTCCATGAACCTCCTCTCGTGGCTGATCCAAATCCAGAGACTCATCCTTAGGAACTAATAGCTCCTCATCTACATGCAAGTGTGGCTCCCTCTCAAGCGAACACTTCATGGATTTCTCCTCATGAAATTTGATATCCCGTCGCACAATAGTCTTGTGACTGTCTGGAAAATACACACGATAGTTTTGGGGTGTATCAGTGTACCCCACAAATATCCCAACCTCTGCAGTTGGCTCCAGCTTCTTCCTAGCATCCTTTGTCACATGAATGTAAACAAGTGAGAAAAAAATCTTCAAATGAGAAATATCAGGCTTGTTACCAAAAAACGCCTCTTCGGGTGTACTCATGCCAAGTACTCTGTGAGGACAATGGTTTTGCACATAAACCATAGTATTTCATGCCTCAGCCCACAAGTGTATGGGAAGGCCTGATCATGCAACATCGCCCATGCAGCACCCATGATCGTTTTGTTCTTTCACTCCGCGACCCCATTCTTTTGTGGGTTATGAGGCGCTATGAGCTCTCTTCCTCTCTTGAATTAATACATAACTGCAAAATTCCTTGAGCCGCGGTGAATTCTACCATTGTCTTTTAAGAGCCATTACTGCTTCCCATAGATTCTTTCCCTCAACCAGTGCCTTGAACTCACATAACTCTGAGTATGTCTCGCTCTTATTCTCCATGAATAGAATCTGACCGCCAGAAAAAATCATCAACAAATAGTACATAGTACACAGTGGCACTTAGCCAGAGACTGCGAAAGGTCCACACACATCTGTGTGAATTCTCTCAAGGATCGTCGTGGTGCGACTATCCTTCTTGTGAAAGGTGGCTTTCACAAATTTTCCTAAGGTACATCCCTTGCACTGATCTGACTGCCCAAGAGTACCCTTAGGAAGCCCAGTAGAAATATGTTGTAGTATCTTCAAAGCTCCATGGTGAAGGTGGCCCAATCTCTAGTGCCACAACTCGCCATCATCCCGACTCACCACTCCTTCTGCCTTGCCTGCCATTGCTGCACAACCATCTACCTACAATTGATAAAGGTTCTTAACTCGAACCCCTATGCTCCGAGTCTCACCAGTTGCCTTACTACGCAGGAAAGCCTTTCCTTCGCTAAAGACAACATCTAATCCCTTATCTTCTAACATCACCACAGTATGTTCTTCTTCAGGTATGCATCACTTCCTTCACACTGAAGGGTTTGCAGACTCCTAAATAAAGAAGTAAAGATCCTGCACCGTCTTGGATGTCTTGTATCTACCATCATCTCCCATCTCGATGTATTACTCCAAGATCTTTCTCATCCAGATCAATAAACAAATCTCGATCTCCTGTCATGTGAAAAGACACACCACTGTCAAGAAACCACACTGAACCCATCACACTTGAGACCAAGCATGCGATCAGCGAAAAATCCAGCTCAAACTACGAGGCTAAGGCCTCTCTAGCTGCAGATCCAACAACCTACTTATTTTTCTTCTTCTGTGGAAAATTAGTGGCGTAATGTACGTGTTAGTGACAGTGAAAGCTTCTTGCTATGGTCATGTCTACTTCACTTGCCTTTCTGCGGTTGAAGCATGCTCCTTGCTCTCACCCCAATCCTTTGGCGACACAATTTTCTTCGTCAGAGTTCTTTGATGAAGATTCGTCCCTGGTACTTTGCCTTATCTCCTCTTGTACAAGATCTGACCAAAGTCGCTCCCATCCTGGCAATTTCTCCCATCCATTGACAGAGTCCTGATAGAAATTCCAACTCTTCAAAAGCCCAAGGAGAGCCAAGCTCACCAAGTCCTAGTCATCAACAGTAACCCCCACACTTCCCAGCTCATCCCTGCATTGGATGAACTTCGTGAGGTACTTGGGCATACTGTCGCCTTTCTCCATTTTTATGTTTCCGAGTTTATCCTTGAGCGCCAACTTCCTCTGGTCGCTCTTGCTTTGAAATAAATCTGTCAAAGATTTCCACATCAAGAATGGATAAGCCTTACCATGAAGGCTGGATACTATGTGATCCTTCACACCTTCCAATAGAATCCTTCGACACTTTACTGTCTTCTTTTGCCATGCGTCAAGTGCGGTAGCATCGCTAGAAGAAGGTTTTGGAATTTCTGCATCTATGAACTCCTTCAACCCATTGTCATCCAACACCGCCTCCATCCTGTCCTTCCATGCAATATAATTTGAGCTGCCCTCAAGGGCATACTCCAATCGAAATCCGTTGAAATACATCTCAACTTCGACACCAAGAAAACAATACTGCAAATTCGAATTCCACCAGCAGAAAACTCAACCCCTTCAATGTTTTGAAATTGATCCAATGATCAATTTCGCTCTGATACCATGTAGAAATTTGAATAACTGATATATTATTCACCGAGATTCTAATGATCACACACTATTTTAGCTTCATGCATAATACATAATCTCTTCTACCATTGATCATCACATGCGGAAATAAAATCAATTGCATGCACACATTAAAACCACAAACAATCACACATATGAACACAGTATTTCATGGGAAAGCTTAAAGCTGAAAACCCCCAACTATCTGTATATTATATGTCATAGATGTCATGTAACAATCGTGTACCAAAGATCCTCACAGCTCTCTCAGTACCAATCTCAATTGCTACACTAATCAAGCTAGATCTAGCAAAACACATCGATCTACGCACGATGGCACACCTCTGTTATTGTAATCAATGTTGTAGAATGGCTCATAAATAACTTAAAACCACCTGGCTTGTCACCAATCTAGTGGCTTCTCCAATCCTTTGGTTGTTGCAAATCATGCAACGGTATAGTCACAAGCCCCGCTAGTCTACTTTGCTCTTTCATATTCACCTATCTCTTCTTTGGTCTCTACTAAATTGTCCATGCAGAAGTTAGATCCGATGTATTCTTTACTTGATTAAACAGGTTTCTCATTAGTGAATTAAGTATTAATTAATTCACACCACTCTCACTAGTGTATCCAATCAGTTAGACTAGATACAACTAGCTCAACTGTGTCTAACTGGGTTAAACTGAACACAACTCCACCAACTACTTCTACAACTCCACCAAACTATGTCACATGAGTTCTAACTGAAGTCCTCCATGCAATAGCTCCATTAAACCCTCAGGAATAGTGTAATTCCTTCTGTCAGCTCTTGTGCCACATCTGTGCACTTAACTGAAGTGCTCAAAGAGAATAAGATAATGTTTAGAGTCCAAATATTACTAAGAGCTAATAATATTCGACATATCTATTTTTAGACTAGCAATCTAAAAATAGATTCCGCCCAATATGTCTAAAAATAGAAGTCCATCTATTTTTCCAACTTTACCAACCATCCACAAATAGCATCCTGCAACTCATAGAATCATGATCGACATGTATAAAAATAGACTTTGCGCCAAAAATAGCCTGCGAGCCCACTTAGTGAAGGCGACTTCTTTCCACTAAGCTCATCATCTTGTTGCAATCTCAACAAGTCGAGCGGTAGTCATGAAACTACTTAAGTCCTCCACTCGAATCTTGTATCTTTATCTGCATATGTTTTAGAGAGAAACCATCACTATTTTTCTCCAGGGACTTTATTGGCTCAAAAACATCTCATTTTTTACAGTCAAGCTCAACGATAGTGAAACAAGCCATTCTCCACGAACATTTTCTGTGGTTTGGGACTAGGTGCTCTTTTATGAAACAAATCTAACAGTGTTTTCAATAACATTGTCAGATTATAGCTACTTAAACTATGTGGCTATATTCATGTTTCATGATGGTTTCCTACTTTCTTTAAGCAATAGGCACTTGTTTAGGAAAAAACTGGATGGACAGCAGTTAATGGAATTCTTTCTAGTTGCTCCAATTTGCTTGATGATAGGAAAGAGAAATGAAACTTGGAAAGAAATTTAGAAAATTTCCTTGACTAAATAGAGTTGTTGACCAATGCACATAGTGGATCAACAAGTTGAAGCAGAAAAATCCAGAAGATTCCCTACAAATAGTGCACATAGTGGGTCATCATGTTGGATAAAATATAAATATTTTTGAAATAATAATAGCATGAATTTTACATTAATGGACTTGGACATTGGAGGTGGTTTATCATTTTCTGCTAGACCTTGTTTGGATGTTTGAAATAAATTCTTCCTCGAAGTGTTGGATTAGTATGGAGCTTGGTGACTTCATGTTTTTGATGCATGAAGGGATTTTGTGTGCTTGGAGTAGAGTTTGGTATTTCACCATGATAAAAACATCCCAAAATCAACATGAGCACACAAAATCCCTTGACATGTGAACTCTTGGGTTGAGGGAGTGGATATGTAGGTGTGGGAGTCCTTAAAGTGAGACATTACCTTGGATATGAATTGTCCTTAAGGAGACACATGACCTAGGAGATGCATTGGAGCTTAGGACCTTTGGAGGATTGTTGGACATTGGGGAGTAGTGCTCATGCCATGGAGGGCTTTCTTGTTAATCACTGTCACCTTTGATGCTGACACATGTCACGTAGAGTAGAGTGCTTCACATGGGTGGACCTAAATGTGTCTTTCAAGTTTGCTTGTAGTGGACTAGGTCCATTTTTTATTGTAAAGCCCCTTTACCTCTCATATAAATAGAGGAAGGAGTGAGTTGTTATTATAGTTGATCATGCACTTGTGCATGTTCCTTTTCATACTTGTGCATATTTGTTGTGTGATACTTGAATTTCATAAATCTTGATTTCTATTTCGTTATCTATATCAATATATAGGAACAGGTTCATGGATTGTTCATATTTCTCAAACTGTGGAGTTGTTCCTTTCCTATTGCATGTTTTTTTATATTGTTATGCTGTGATTCAAATTTCTAGTTGTGCTTTCCAGTTATTCTCCTACATAGTACATGCTTTGATAGATTATATCAAAAATCTTACCAATACGATAACATTGATTGTTGTATGTGGACATTTTTGTTCAGGATGGTCCATTACAGAATCAATATGAGGAGCTGGATCATGCAATTGCACTTTCTCTTTCTGAAGAACTAACCAAACTAGATGGTATATGATGGAAATTTCATTTTTTTACAGTTACTTTTAGTTTAATTATATCATTTAGCTCAATTATTTTCATATATTCAACTAAAATTTTGTTTTTTAACAAGACTTTTTCATTTCCATGTTTTAGTGAAATTGTTTATGGTTTGATACTCTCATACAACATTTATCAAGTTACATGCACCCTCATTAGAAAAAACAAGAGAATTTTTCTTGCCATGACTATCTTTCTTTGTCATTGTTGACTTAAGAAAGTCTTTTAGATAAGAAATTAGTTTCAAGGTTATGGCATAACTTGTCATATAAATTGAACAGAAGTTATATCCAAAATGTTAACTTGTAAACTACTTAGCTGGTTTAAGGCTTTCCATTTAAAATCTACTTCAGTTTGAACTTTGAACGAGTTGTTCCATAGCCTTGAATATTAAGAGATTTTGGTGTAAGGATTAAAAAGTAGCCCATAAGGCCTCTCAGTTATTCATTTATTTTATCTGAATATAACATTTGCTATTAAATTAGAACCACTTGGCACAAATACATCATAGATCAAGATCATACTTTGTAGAGTGTTGTAGAATAAAAATAGGAGCAAGGACATTGAATTCTTTCATTTTTCCTTGTTCTTATTCCTTTGGTGTATCTTTGCACCTTTAGGGGCAATTTCTAGTTTAAATTTTAATTCTTTAAAGGGTGCTAGCTCAATGGAAGAGCACCTGCTTTACAAGCAGGAGGTTGGTGGTTCGATTTCATCATGCCCTGATATTCATAGGAAATGACGAAGATCAGTTTTTGGTGACAGATGCTTTTTTGACCATCACCAATGAGCTTATGGTGACATTTTTCGACCCTCACCAAAATATGAAATGGTGACAGTCAACAAACGCCACCATATATACGCATCAATAGTGATGACCATTAAAGGTCCATCACCATAAATCGTTGTTGTTGATATGAAATGGTGAGGGTCACTGTTTGTCATTATAGTCATTATTCGTGACGGAACTTGATGTCACCAATGAGTTTATGGTGATGGCCAATGAACGTCGCCATATATATGCACCAATAGTGATGGCCATGAAAGGTCCATCACAAAAAATCGTTGATGTTCATATGAAATGGTGACAGTCACTACGTCATTATAATCAATATTCGTGATGAACCTTGAATGTCACCACAACACATACTTTCGGCGACACCACCTTTGGTGACGTTCAGTTTTTTGGTGACGGAGGCTATTGTCTGTCACCATTGCTCATACGAAATGGTGACGGTCACTATCCATCACTGTAAATCATTATTGGTGACGGACCTTGAATGTCACCACAACACTTATACTTTCGGCGACGCCACCTTTGGTGACATTCAGTTTTTGGTGACGAAGGCTCTTTTGACCCTCACCAATGAGCTTATGGTGACCATTTTCGCCCCTCACCAATGTGTTTTTTCTTGTAGTGGTTCATTCATGTTGAAATTTGGACAAAGGATGATAGCTATAAGACTATTCTTTTCAATCAAGTAGATGGAAAGAATCATAGCCAGGTACTGGTCCGTGATGCTGTTGTAAAAAAACTAACATATGAAGATAAAGAAACAAAAGGAGAGATAGTTAACATATATCAAAACCACAGTCAATGATTACCTATCTTTTAGATTTATGTTCAAATGAAGGAGATTGGGTTTTGGATTTATTTTTCAGGATTATGTAAGTTTTATTATATACGAATGAATTTCACTATTTTCTTTTTTAAATTTTTTGTGTTTATAGTAATTTAATAAATTTTTTCTTTTGTACTTGATGATTAGGTACAACACTAGCATGTTGCTTACAAAAAGGAAGAAATTGCATTTCCATTGAAAAAGACCCAGTACAATGTAAATTTATTCTACAAAGAATCAATGCTCTTCAATTTCTTCCAAATGCAATGCAAGAATATGGTTTGAGAAAAGGGGATTTTAATGAATCTCGTGTGGCAAAAAAATCAAAGGAACCTCAACCACCATTAGATGGAATGATCGGAAAGGCATACTTTGGGGCATTCACTGACATCAAAGATCCATCAAAAAAGGAAAATGATGAAAATGAAGCCAATAATTAAAATATTGTGGAAGAGGACGATAATGAAACTCTTGAAGATGAAGAGTTTGGGTTATGTGATATTATTGATTAAGTTTTAGTTAAGCTTCCAAATGACGCTCATTTTTTGTAACTATTAATAAGCTATACTAGTAATGTTTTGACTTTGACATTTTATGAGAAGAAATAATATTCAATTCTTGTTATTATATATTTAGTATTTGTATAATGTGATTTTCACTTCATTTTTATGTGAATCATGTAAGTTTTGAAAAAAATTGTAAATATTATTAACTTTTGACATAAAATTCACAAAAAATGCTAATTTTTATACTTACTTTGTTAATTTTTTCCTATAAAAATGGTTTATTTGACATGTCACTTTTAGCAAAAAAAAGACTCAAAATGTGTATTTTTTCAGTTATTTCTATATTCAAAATGTGTTTTTTTATGCAAATTGTTAAAAATTCTTGCTTTTTTAGTGACAATTATTTCATGTGCAATGAACTATTATTTAACAATATATAATTAGATAGAAGATTTACACTTTAAAATTTTGACCCCCTTTTTTTTTTAACACTGCAAAAAAACTCAAATATCTCACTACAAAAAAACAAAAAAACAAATACTTGAAAGCACTTAAAAAACATATGTAAGTGAAGAGGAAGAAGATGAAAACTTCAAAAATTGTTAAATTTAGAAAATTATTGTTAGCATTTAATAGATTAGAAAATTTAAGTAAAAAACAAGTCTTCTAAAAAAAGGGGATGATGCTGGCATCATTAACACTTTTCAAAATCAACATAAAAAGCAATAACATTTTAAAATAATGTTTATACTTGGTACATAAGAAAATTTAATGTGTAAAAAACATGCTAAAAAAAAAAAGAGTATTTTGAATCAGCACTTTCCAAAATCAAACCATTTTTTGCTACCTAAAAAAAGTGGGTAATTGTTTCTGTTCCTGTTTCAAAGTTTACATTGTTGCATGCTTTTTTCCTTTTCCATCAACATCCTTTTCATTCTTTCTGCAACTCCATTTTTCTGAGGTGTGTATGGAGTAGTATTCTGTCATGCTACACCATACTTATTACAAAAATCTTCAAATTCCTTCTTGCCTATCTCTCCACCATTATCCGTCCTCAACACCTTGATCTTCTACTTTTTCTGATTTTCCACCAAAGCCTTAAAATATTTAAATCAAAGACTTCAGATTTCTTCCTGATGAAATATATCCATGTATTCCTCGAGAAGTCATCTATAAAAGAGACATAGTACACATACTTACCCAGTGATGGAACCGACATAGGTCCAAACACATCGCTATGCACAAGCTTTAATATCCCCTTCACCCTCTTAGAACTAGAGGGGAAGCTCACTTGATTCTTCTTCCCATATACACAATGTTCACAGAAATCGAAATCCAGAGATCAATCAGAAAATACCTTCTACCATACCATTACCATGCAGTATTTGAAGACCCTTCTCTCCAATGTGTCCTAGTCTTTGATGCCATAACATAGTCTTTTCTCCAAATACCACTACGTTTTCTACTCCACTGTCAGGAACCAAATAAATATTGCACCCATCAATAATTGTGTTACCTAGAATCTTGTATAAATTTCCAATCCAAACTCCCTGTATCAATACCAATGCTCCCCAAACCATCTTGCTGGTGTCTTTCTCAAACACTATTTTTACACATGCATCATCCATATTTCTTACAAAAATCATATTTCTGGCCAATGCAGGAATGAGCAAAATGCCATGAAATGTTCTAATCCTTCCACCTTGCAACTTCAAATTTAATTTTTTACGTCTTATGTTTTTGGCCTTCTTGTCATCCCCTATGAGGATATCACTACCATCATATTTCTCTTACTCGCATAACCACTTCCTATGGGGAGTGAGGTGAAAGGATGCACCTGAATCAGCCAACCATGCATCATGATCTACATGTATATTTGAAGAAGAATCCAAGTACACATCCCCACCTCCATCTTTGCTGGTGTTCTCTTATGAAGAAGGATCATCATCATATCCCTTTCCTTTCTCAGGATTTTTATATTTACAATCCTTTTTGTAGTGCCCTTCTTTTCTGCATTTCCAACATACCTTTACATATTTTCATGGAGATTTAGATCTCCCTCTAGATTTAGATCTCCCAATTGAGGACTTTCTTTTTTTCTTTTTTCTTTTTTTCTTTTTTTTTGTCTGTCTGTCCTGGGACTGTCCTCTCACAAACAAGGAATATCCATTTTGGCTCTCCATATTTTTCCTTCTCATCTACTCTAAAACAAGGATGAGACTATTTCATCAAAATTCAAGGTATTTGTATTGCTACCTATTGTAACAACCATACTATCCCATGTGTCTTGTAGAGAACACAAAAAACTGATGCACTTATCTTCTTCTGAAATTTTAATATCAACAAATAGAAATTGAATTACCACGGTATTTAAGGTGTTTAGATGCTCTGTCATTGAGTCTCCACCCTTCGTCCTCAGGTTATACATATTTTCTGCAAGAACAATTTGTTCACCAAAGACTTAGATTGATACAAAGTCCCTAAATTTTCCCAGAATTCCCCCACCATAGCTTCCCCTAAGACATTCAACAATATTGAATCTGAGAGACACAATTGTATTGTGCTCTTTGCCTTCCAATCTAACTTCGCCCAGTCTTCTACCGACATTCTTGTTGGTGTCGCACCTGCATCTATAGTGATCCACTAATCTCTATCCACCAACAAATCATCCATCTTGAGCTTCCACAACTCAAAAAAATTTCCATTGAATTTATCTATCTATATATTTCCATTGTTCACCATCTTCTTTCACCAAAAGAATCAATCCTAAAGATCTCCCATTATAACAAGGTCTACCATAGGCCTGAGATAAACCCATCACCAACAAAGGCGTGCCCTTGAAGCCGAAATAACTCTGATACCAGATGTAGGTTTCAAAGTTGTACACAAATTACTTGCAAACGAATTCTTAAAAAAAAAGAATAAATAATGGCAAGAACATAAAACAAATAAACACAAATATTTCCCCTAGATCCAAAAATATTGAATACCACATTGATTTTTCATTATTCCTTTCAATGTTACAATACACAAATATACATGCCAAATAATTCATAAACCTTGATCCACTAACCCTAGATTAGAACATAACCATAGTTCCCTTGACCATATCTACAAATACCATGGGAAAAAACCATTGTGCCCAAAAATCATGCAAAAAACCATGGGTATGTATTCCCACCATCTTTGGGTCTGCCCACCTATTATTGTGTCTGCATAAAATAATTTTTTTTTGGGGGGGGGGGTGTTTCCTCCAACCCCATGACACATGGAAAGAATATAACACACACCCAATAGGTCCTATGAACTTATTCCTTTACTTTTTTCACTCTGAAAGCATTAATATGGATGACAAAAAATATAATGATCTAACCTTAATCACACCTTCCCATTTTTGGAGGATTTTTGTCCCCAAAAGCTTCTATTGAATGAGGTGAGGAAATTTTTCCTCCATATTCTCTTGGGTGTACCATTTTTCCTTGCCTGGAAGTTTTCCTTTAAACCCAATCTACCAAAGGTCATGTTTCCCTTATCTCGTAGTTCTAAACCTCTTCTGCAAAAATATATCTTTTTTCAACTTTGCTTGAGAATCTGGTGCCAAATCCTCTCAAAAGGTAAGACATGTTCCTCTTGCTGATCTAGCATGGAAGACTCATAGAGTTTTAGATTCTCTACACTCACAACTAATTAAATGCACATGTATGGGGGTAGACTGATTCTATAGGTGTTATCTACCACCTTTTCTAGTATCTCAAAGGGACAATATATCAGAGCCTTGATATTCTTACCAGTACCCTTTAGCCCCTCATTTTTCATATGTTGAGGAGGGGGTAGTCGTGTCCCTCTGGGTCTACCACAGGCTTAGACTCAAACAAAATAAGTTGCAACAATATATAACCTCTCTACTCTAGAAATTTGATCTAAAATTCGTCATCTAAAATCCTTATCTGCAGATGACCAACAAGCCTTTTATGATTCTGATATCATTGATGAGGTTTCCTAATGGGTTATTGACCCTGGTGACACCATGGGATGATGGAAGCAATACCTCTACTATCACATTGCACTGGAAGTTGAAATCCATCTCGATTTGAATGTTGAAAGAAAAACAAGGGTATCACAACATATTTGCAGGTCTGGAGGATATCAAACTTGCTCAACGAAATAAACACTATTGGCTAGAGTGTTTGGATGCTTGTTTAGCTCGCTTAGAGAGACACCTCTATTGTGAGGAGAAACATACAACTACCTTGGGATCCAACTCCAAAAAATCCTACTCCGGTGATGTCATTTGAATAATGAATTTACTATGTATTTATGTTTTAGGTTGTTCAGTGTCTTTTTTTCAAACTAGTTAATTTACTTATGGAAAATGTTTAGTTTTATTTAGACATTATCATGAATTGATAATCAATATATTTGGTTTTCTAGATGGAAAATTGAGATCATCCATACCAAAATTAGTGTGATAAGAAATACCTTAATAAATTGTAATATCTTTTTTTGTTTTTTTTTTAAATAATAAAAAAATATGTTTTTTTCTTTTAATAATATAAAATTAATTAAAAAAAATCTATGAAAGTATAATCACTATCTATAACCAAAATAATAATACAAATCTTATCAAATCATCACCCTTTGAGCAACATAATGGCTTCAAAAACGAAGAGCAAGCGCATAATAAATATAATTTGAAAATGGAACCTCCCAACAAATATATCCCATATTACTTGATATTTTGACTCATGAGGACATTCAAAATAAAAATATAAAAAGCCACACCCCTTTTCATGTGAAAAATAAAAAAAATGTGACGGTGGTGGTTGGATAGTTCTTAGTTTGGGAGCATAGCCATGGCTTTGACAACAACTTGCTTTGATGTTTTATTGCTTTTGTTTTTCCAATATAAATATGATGCTTTTAACAATGATTATTATGATTTATTTATCTATTTATTATATATAAGTATATTAAAAATATAACAAATTTCTATTTAAATTAAATATAATAATAAATCAAAGAATTATAAATCCAACACTCAAAACATGTATAAATATCTATCCAACACTCAAAACATGTATAAATATCTTATATAATCTTTAGAATAAGAACCTAGTGTTCATATAAGAATTAGGAAGGATTAAGACTTATAAAAATACCTCTTTTTTTCACATGCTAGTTTTTGGATTGATTCTATTTTTCTAATTAACCATGATATCTTGTGGACATGAAGACGAACTATGAGAGAGGTATTTTTTTGCTCAAATAAAGGAATGCTCAATTTTCATCATTTTATCCATTTGTGCAATTTTCTTTCAAAATTTTGACATAAACCATTGAAAACATTTAAACTAGAGAAACACTTAAGGGGAACAAACCCCGAGGGATAAGGACTTGTATCCATCTCACCATATTAAGATATGGATTCATTATTGCATCTTTTATGCTTGTCATATAAATTTATTTTCCTTCCCCGCATTTATTTATGTTTTTTTGGTGCCACATTTCATGTTTGACCTTACAAAATGTTTGATAAATGTCTCCAACCAGTGGAGGCTACTCCCTTTCCTGTGGAGGAAAAGGAAGGTCTAATCCCAACAAGTAGAGGTCCTCGAAACCTTGTTTCCAAGATTGTCCCATTTTTTGTCAGGTATTTATCTGCGAATCCCTCTGCATAATGGTTGAAGAAGAGGGTTTGGTATTTTCACTTGCTTCTAGCATCCATAAATGCACAAGAATTCTTGTGGGGGTGATGAGGCTCCTTTTTGAAGGGAGGCAACTCAAAATGGTGAACTATATCAGATATTATGTCATCAAGATAGATGCTTCCATCTCCCTCGCTCCATGTATAAATGGAGGTGCCAAGGGCAGGGGGGAAGCCTCGGATTTGAAGCCCAAATCCTTCAAGGATGCCCTTAACCCTGGTTCCAACTCTCAAAATTCAAAAGCATTCTCAGGTCAAGCTTTTGTGGTGGAGAAATCTAAGGAAACTCCAAATTTGTCAATGAGTGCTATACTCTCAAGGATCAGGGTAGCATATTACAAATGTAGGGCGATTATATGTCGCTTTAATGGGTTTTGGCCCTTGTCATCAACCCTCCAGGATTAGGTTCACCAGAACTGGTCCCAAAATGTGGATTTTATTTTTTGTTCAAAAGTTTTTTTTGTGGTTGTCTTTAAGGATATGGAAGATCGCTAGAAGGTTTTTGACCAGGGACCCTGGTTTTGGGGTCGAGATGGCCTTTCAGTTCAACCATGGCTTCCGGACTTTAACCCGACTATTATGAAATCTCTAGCCACTCCAGTTTGTGTAAGGCTCCCAAACTTACTTCTTCACTAGATTCGGTTAGAGATCCTAGCAGATATCAGAGACTCAAAAGGTCGCTTCATCAAGATGTATAGTGATAGATTGGCTCAAAGGATCGCCAATTTTTTCCAAATTTGCATAGAAGTGGATCTTAGTGAAGGTATGCCAAAAAAAACTATCCTCATATGTGAGGGTAAATAATTTCACTAGCCATTGGACTACGAAAACATTGCTTTGAGTTGTAGAACCTATCAACAACCTGGGCACCTTCGTAGTTCATGTCCTTCAGCAATAGGGACATTTGGCACCCAAGAGCATAAGAAATTTGGTCGAGGATGGAGGGACCTGAAAGTTGTTCTTGACCCCAAGAATGTTGCAGATCATAAGAAGAGCAATGATCAACAACATAAGAAACCCCCTGACAACACACCATCTCCCGATTTGGTGTAGCACCCAGTGGCATTATCTCACCCCTCTGCAAAGGGGCCCCTGACAATAAAGATCAATGATAAGGATTCAATGATGGCAATACCAACAATTAGTGGGCAAAAGCATACCCATGAGTCTGGTCACTCAGACAATGAGAAAGAGATAATAGTTAGAGTAGATTCATCATCTTTTGAGCTTTCTCAAACTATATTGGTGGAAACAACTCCACCTTCAGTTGTCTTATAGCTCTGGAGGTTAGACTCATGTATGAAATAGAAATGGTAAAAAAGAAAAACCCATGAGTCAATATGGTATATAACACCATAAATGTAAAGAGTCTTATCGTTGAAATGTTATCTTGAAATATCTAGTTAAAACTCTGCAATCCCATATTAGTTTTTTTATAAGCATGCTCTCAATGTAAATCTTTCTTTTATTAATGGAAATTTTGAGCTGACTTAAAAAAAATGTATTCGTTGAATCGATCAAATAAATTTAAAAGAACAATACATTGTTTTATAAATTAAATTTAGAGTTTCCTATTGTAAAGTATAAAGTATGGAAGGCTTCTTGTTTTTTTTTCATCCATATGAGATTATTAGAGTTGGTTTCCTCTTCTTATTCTTCCATGCCATGTTTAAATAAATTTTCAAGGAGTATAAATTACATGTTTTTTCTTCTTTCCTTCTTCGAAATTTTCAAGGAGTTGAGAGTTGTCGATATAAGGTTATACGAGAATGTTATTTCCAAGTTTAAGAGCAATGTGGGGTGGTCGAAAGATATTAAGTGTAATATTGGAGTTAAACAAGGTTTCCCCCTCTCCCCTACCCTATTTGGAATTTACATCGACAAGCTAGAAGGTTGTTTAGGGGAAGCAGGATGTGTTGGCATTATCTTAGCTAGAATAGTCATCATCCTTCTCTATGCTGATGATATTTTTCTTCTGGCAAGGTGCCCATATGATCTTGATAAGCAACTAAGACTTCTTAAGTATTTATGCTCTACCATGGGTATAACTGTTAACACTGACAAAACAAAAGTTATGATTATCAAATCCAAGAAGGACACTTATGCTAATTTTGTCTATGAAAATAGCAACTTGGAGGAAGTGTCTTCTTACAATTACCTAGGAATTGATATTCTTCACAAGCTCAACTGGAACTATAGCATTGAGAAAAGGATTAATGGAGGGTGGAAAGCTTATTTTGGTCTTGCAAATAATTGTAAAGCGGAAAACCTTGTGATCTGGGATAAAAAGAAGCTCCTCTTTGAAAATTTAGTCACTCATGTTATCTTGTATGGATGTGAGGTTTGGGGTTATAGCATCTCTAGAGAATCTTGGAGTAATATTGAGAAAATATAGAAGCATTTTATAATGTATAACCTCAAAATCAAAAGCAATACACCCTATCCTATTCTCCTTATAGAAGTGGGTCTTTCCCCTATCGAGAGCCTAGCTATGACTAGGCTCCTATTGTACAAGCACAAAATCAATAACATGGGATACCATAGACTTCCTAAGATAGCTTTAAATTCCATCCAAAACCAACTAAGGCTCAAACGAGGTTGGTATAAAGATACCAGGGCATGGTTAAACCATTGGGAGATCGACGAAAATGTTGCATTGCAAAATATTAATAACATTGAAAATATTGTTACTTCTAAGTTTAAAGAGAAAATGTGGTGTGAGAAAGATGTAGAGCCTAAAAGAAAATTAAGATATTATAAGGAGGTCATCAACCCTACTCTAGAAGATCAAAAGTGTCTCTCTGTTTTAACTAGCTCAAAGAAAAAATTAATATAGCCAAGATAAGAATGAACCCTCATGAGCTCCATAGTGAAACGGGTCGTTGGGCAGTTTCTAAAACACCATGGGTGGAAAGGATCTGCCATCTCTGTGAGAATATGAGCATTGAGTATGAAAATCACTTCCTCTTAGAGTGCCCTGCATACACCCACATTCGATCTCAATTTCAAAATCTTTGTTGCAATACCAACTTTCCTAGCCTTTTAACATGTCAAAATTATAGTGAGCTCGGGACGCTTCTCTCCAATCTCTTTCAGCATAGGAGTACAATTTTAAAAAATGTTAGAAATTATGAGAGAGCAGAAACACACAATATTCACACACACAATAATTGAATTTCTATATTACATCACATGAATACATTACAATATTTATAGTGCTGCTGAGATCCAACTAATTCCACTCTTGGAGGGAGTAGTTGATAGAATCTCTCAACATCCTCCAACAAACCAAACCAATCCCTAATATGTAGTATGCATCATAAATGAGGCATTATCTCAACACCCCCCCTTAATGCCTACATTACAGAAGTGGAGAACACACTAACTTAATACTAACATTTGTCTGCCCTGGTCTTCATTAACATTTGTACCCACTGTGAGATCTCATAGACAACGCTCTTTTCTCCACCATTTTCGAGCTACCATTCAACCCATTTAAAATACATTTGTTTCTAACCAGCAATAATGAATTTTGCAAGATCAACAGTATTGACAACTCGGCTCATCGGGGCTTCCGCGATAAGAGCTGACAAGTGATGAACCATCCTATGGACCAATCACCATCTGTCGGATATTTCACTTTCAGCTATCCATCAGTGGCTAGGAAAATGGTCTGAATACTGAATGTGTTCAAGAGTTAATCTAACAACTTGACCTGCTTCACACAATTGTAACCTGTAACTGATGCCCTTGGCCTGTAGCACAACAGATCAGCATATAACAAATTCACACAATCAAATTAGCCAATTTTTCTCTCGTCCCTGTAGAACGTCAAGAACGACTAATTTAAATTGTGTAAATCTATTCAATAATTGGTTATTCTTCAATAATTTACAAACAAACTACTTAAAACAATATAAAAAATAAAAAATTTTACATAAAACTCTGATGAACCCCATCGCTATCCAGTTACTCTCCCTAAATTTTCGCCTCAAACCATTCCAGTTGTTATCCATAATATATTCATTACAAGAGGCAAAGGTTTGCTGAAACTTTAGTTTTTGGCCAACACTATTAACAGCTCCCATGCACATAATCTCCCGGAGGAAGCGCCATCGAAACTGCACATAATCAACCGATGGCTATTAAAGCAAACATAGTGGCATTCGATCATTGCCCTCGTTTCAATTGCCCGGAGCAAAGTCATCAATAATTTCAAAGTGTTCCGCATCATTGTTAACCCCGCTTGGAAGGCAACGCCGGTGGACGGCAACCAGGAATTTCCGGATATGAAGTGTTGTACAGTGAATTCTGATTTCTCTAATGTCGAACTGCAGCAAGAATGTCCATTTAAATGTGACGTGCCCCAGTCCATGCAATCTCACTGCACGGAGATTCTGAGTTTTGAAGTCTGTCCTTCGATGTAAATCGATTCCTCTTGACTCTGGATTTCTGCAAGTAATACGATCGGCAGACAGCAATTTGGATCCACGTCACCGTGCGAACAGCTGGACTTCAGCAAATGTAGTGCAATTCACCAATTTATATTTAAAACGCGTATTTATTAGCTGGAGGGAGGAACAGAAATGGTCACATTGTTTACAGCCGTCTAATACACCACACCACCGAGAGACAACAAACATGCTTCTCCGGCGTGACCGTGAAGCCTACGCCTCTCCCTTTCTTATAACAAAGCTTTGGATGTCGCTCATTACCACTACCTCTGTTCTGAAGGCAACACTTCCAAAAAACGTGCAACAGTCAGCTGTGCGGCTCCAAGTTCGAACCATTCGAAATCCCCACAAACACTTTTCATTCACGCACTGCCCAGACTTCTTCGTTGAGAAACAGGAACAAGCAGATAAGAACAGGTTATCTCTTTGCGAGAGATTGGAACAAACAAATATGAATATACAGCGTTTGCAAACTCATCGAAAACCAATCCAACGTGATGTTTGCAGAGTATTGAAACCGAATTCCATCTGATGCGAGTTTCCAGACTGGAATTGATTCTAATGCGTTAACGCAGAAGAACATGAGCTGCCACAGTTCACATACAAACAGAAAATTAAAAAAACAGACATTCACTTTCACACCTATGTACAGACCAACAATTACGCAGACTCTCACATCTTTCTGGGCACTCCCGTCAGGGATTAAGCCCAGCCAAGCTCTGATACCATGTTAGAAATTATGAGAGAGCAGAAACACACAATATTCACACACACAATAATTGAATTTCTATATTACATCACAGGAATACATTACAATATTTATAGTGCTGTTGAGATCCAACTAATTCCACTCTTGGAGGGAGTAGTTGAGAGAATCTCTCAACATCCTCCAACAAACCAAACCAATCCCTAATATGTAGTATGCATCATAAATGAGGCATTATCTCAACAAAACAAACTAAATAATTTGTTTCTTTACATCCGATAAACCAAAGTTTGATCTCAGTGGACATTAACCATCATCATCATCAACATATCAATCTTTTAATAAAAGTCAAACAATTATATCTCATATGAAAAACTCCAACAACATATAATCATAGCCATAATAAAATCTTACTATAGAGCGATGGTGCCGATAGCATTTTATTTTACAAATATAGATAATTAATTGTTTAAATCCTAAAAAAATACTTGAAATTGTTTAGTTTGAAGGTAAAATGTTGAGTAACGTTCAAATTTTTAAATCGGGTATGAACAAATTCAAATCAATTGTGTCCTCTTTTTTATTTCAGGACACAATTTTTAATAGCATGTATTTATATGTTTTTTATATAAATATTTGTATTTCAGTAATGGCATGTATTTATATGTTTTCTATATAAATATACTTTTCGAAACTACCTTATTACTTTTGATTGCATTTATGAGAGATGAAACTTCCTTATTACTTTGGATTGCATTTATGAGAGATGAAAGGTTGTAAACTGAAGTTATACCGAGGATCAAAATGAAAAAGAATTATATTTAATATGTTTTGCATTTATAATTTTTCAAGAGGCACTCCATAGATTTATAACATGTGTACAGATATAATATTTACATTGAATAATTAATTATTATTTATTATTAATTAATTATTAATAATTTGATTAATAATTTATTAATTAAATTTTATTATAAAAATATATAGTAAATTTTATATATATTTAAATATTATATTCTTCTAAAATTATTAATTCACTTAATAGTTCGATATTTTTTTAATAAAATATATTGGTGCTCTATGGTTAATAAATTATATTAGTATTTTGTTTCATTAAAGTATATTGTTGTTTTAATAGAGCTAAGATGCATTGTAGTATATATAGAAAATTTTGAAGATGAAAATTTAATTTAAATTGTAGAAACCATAGCAAATCTTATCAATTCCTAATAGGTAAATTGTAAAATTATTAGAGATAAATTTTTAAAAGTATTCATTCTTTTTAATGATTTTATATAGTTTTTATTAAATTTGGCTATTTTTAAGGTAAAATAATCTTATTCTATAAAATTTGGGTGAATCTTTTTTAGAAAAAAAAAATGGAAATTAGAAAATATTTTTTTTTAGGAAAAATCATGGGAAATTAGCCAATCTTCTAAATTTGGCCCATAAAATTTTCCTTGTTAGTATAAGATAATGTGACTTGGTGGAAAATTATAATTGAATGCTTTGTGCCTATTTTGGCACATCAATGATTCCTTTCCATTTTTGGCACATTTATACTTCTTATCTTTAGTGCACCAATGCTTCATGTATAATTGGAATAATCTCTTGTTATCGAAGGGTGAAGAGCTATGATTCCATGGTAAACTATATCATTAAGGAGGTCTAATGCTTCACATCTAGTTCAAAACACCAATTTATATTTCTATATTGAAACATTTTCAAGACATTGTCATATCCAATCATGTTGCTCACATATCATTGGTGCATCAACATGCATATGTTGAAAAAAATGCAATATGATTAAAACTTCCACAAAAACCTTCACTCATTGGATAACATATTTGAAAAATCACTCATAAAAGTGTTTGCAAAGAAAGAATTAGAAATGTTTCCCATAAATGAACACAAAAAACATCTATAAATACCTTAAATAAACAATTCGTTTCTTGTAGTACCATTGATATCATCAACTCACACACCTTGCCTAGTTATGTACTATGATGTGCACTTGGATCACATCAAGATTCCGTACCCTTGTTACTACACCTTATCTTATGTCATGCTTTCTCTTGGAATACCTAATTTCATTTGCACACTCTTTGTTGACTCTTTCCTTTCTTTTACTTTCTTGAAACTTCATCATACATTTTCACTTTATGGTTGCTCCTACATGATGATAAGTTCTTAATAGAGAGTTGTTCAAAACATAAGGTTATTAATAACATGGACCCTTTTTGAACTCGTGAAGGAAAAAAGTTTCCATAAGTGAGAATATGCACCCCAATCCAATAGGTCTTCATTGGATGTTTTTTGAAATTAGAGTCTCAATGTTTGAACACTATCAGTGATCATTGTCAAAGAACCATCTTCAAGAAAAATTGTAATACCTTGGTGTTAACTCTTGGAATATATGAGATGGAATTAGTTACATGATTTAATAACCATGAATGAACTTAGTTAGACTAGATATATTAAAAACCAAATAATCATTAACCCAACACTCACGACATGCCCAAAGTATTAATATTTCATGAAATATCTAGAATTTGGACCTATTTTCCATGTAAAAAACTTAGATGGATAAAGAAACTTATAAGAATGCTTCCTTTTATATGGGATTAATAGTTTATGGATTAACTATGATCTCTTATTTACTAATCATGATCCTTTTTGGAAATTGAGGCAAATTATGAGAGTGATATTTGCAGCATTTATCCACTTTACCAATTTACTTCCAAATTAAAGAGACCATTGAAGAACTTTAGACTAGAGAGACCCTTAAGAGGAACAAATCCCAACAAGAAAGGACTTGAATACATCTTGTCATAACAAAGCCTATGGATTAATTATTGGATCCTTTGAAATTGGAATAGAAGTCTCCTTTCTTTCTCCACATTTACTTGAATTGGTTTAATATCACTCAAATAGAACAAGAAAGGACTTGAATACATCTTGTCATAACAAAGCCCATGGATTAATTATTGGATCCTTTGAAATTGTAATAGAAATCTCCTTTCTTTCTCCACATTTATTTGAATTGGTTTAATATCACTCAAATAGATTTAGAAGGATTCAACTTTATTTCATAAGTTAGATTTAAGATTTGTTATTGTAGGTTTTTTTTTCCCATCTTTACAACATTGTTAGAATTGGGCCTTCTCTTCTTGCCTTTTCGTATCGAGTTTTGAACAATCTTTCAAGGAGTGCCAGTTACAAGTTTGTCTCTTTTTTCATTTCTCCAAACTTTAGTTATACTTCTTGTTTACTTAACTTAATAAAATAAAAGTATATTCTTAACATATTGATCTCCAATAAAAATATAAGATTATATCACATATATAAAAATTCAACAGCATATAATTATGTCTATAATCCAATCACGATGCTTGCAAAGTTTCTTATACAAGAATATATAGTAGATGCAAATAAAAACAATAAATTCAAAGAAAGAAGACTTGAATTTGTTTAGATTGAAGGTGAAGAATCTAGTAGCATTCTAATTTCTAAATTGATATCTGAGAAAGTTTGAATCAAATGTATCCTCATTTTTATTTCAAGAATGTTATGTATTTATTTGTTTTTTATAAATATATTTTTTGAAACTTTATCATTACTTTTATAATTGTATTTATTGGAGAGGAAAATTTGTGTAATAAAATTATAAACCACAAATAACAAATTGAAAATAAATGTTATTAATATATATTCTTTTATATATTCTCAAGATAAAATTTATAAAAACTTTGGAAACATATTGTATATATTCATTTATAGCACATTGTAATCATCAAGCGCCATTCAAAAATATTAATTAATAATTAATTACCATTAAGAAAAATATTGATTAAATTAATTAATATATTAATTAAACTTTACTACACAAATCATATAATATATTTACAACTTCTATTGGGTTTCTAACACACTATCTTGTTCATCCGGTTTTTGAATTGTTGGGGATTTTTTCGAACCCTCGAGTTCCTTTGTTGCACGGATAGGCAACCAAATGCTTGGCAATACGAAGTAAAAATTTTGTTGTTAAATCAAATAATATTTTCAAGGTTAAAAATAGTTTGTTCATTTTCTTTCACTAAAATGGATTGGTGCACTCCCGTCAATAAATCTCCATTGATGCTTCAATGGAGATTGGGAGTCGTGTACCATAAGAAATATTGGCTTGGTGGAAAAGGACAACTCAATCCTTCATGTCTATTTTGACAAATTAATGCCTCCTTTTTTGGGGACACAATTATATTTTTATTTATTTAGTGCATCAATGCTTTCTGTACAATTTAGAGTATAGTTTATTCCTATCCAACGGTAAAGAGTTATGATGTCCTAATGAGATATATGTGTAATGATTCAAATCTTGTACAAAGTATCACTTCTTTATTTTTAGATTGAAGCATTGTCTAAGACATGGGAATATCCCAATATGTTGCTCTCATAATATTGGTGCATTGATGCACTTGTTTTCAAAAAGTGCACTATAACCCATATTGAATGAAAACCTTTGCAAAATTATTTGCAAAAAAGCTTGGAGTTGTTTGCATAGGTTTTAGTAGAAAAGAATTGGAAATTTTTTCTCATACATGAGAACTAAAAACCTTTATGAATAACTTTAATAAACATTATATTATTCTTTGTCGTGGTAACTAATATCATAAACACATAGACTTTATCTAGTCATGCGATATAATGTGCACTTAAATCACATCATGCTTCCTTTTCCTTGCTCCTACACCTTATCTTACATCATGTTTTCTCTCTTGTCTTGTTTAGCTTCATTTGTATAATATGTTTTGATGTGCTTTCATTTTTTACACTTTCTTGGTGTTGGGCACCAAATCTAGCTACCTTTCTGACCATTTTTATCATCCTTTTTGACCCTTTTGTGTTTAATTACCTACATTTTCTATGCTAAACTTATGAGGTGAATACCCCTAACTTGTCCAATCGAAATATTTTAATTAATGAAGTAAAGTCGCGGAGTCTTATCTATTTGCGGCACTAAGATATGCGCTTGACTACAGTTTGGAGAATAGGAACCCTTGCCCTAGCATTTTGCAATAGATTTGGTAACGGTCAGCTATAGGAAGATCGCGCAGCTGGAGCCACGATTCCCTAGGCCTATTCTTGGCCCCTTGTTCTATCATAGACATCTGATGTTTGTGCTATTCCAACTTATGTGTATTTCTAAATGCGAGATTACCACGTTCCAGGGAGATCTGTTATTCTCCCGCGTTGTGTATAAAATGGATATTGTTCCTGTAAATGGGGGTTCCCGGACGGATATTGTAATCACATCTTACAGCTTAATAAATTACTACTAGTTTTTCTGTTCTAAGCGTCTTCGTGACTAACGCAGCCCTGATCAAAGAGCTGGGCCCGCTCTTTAATGAGGTGTTGCGCCTGTAAGTGTGTGAATTGTTTCTTTGTTATGGTTGTTGTTATTATTCTTTACTGTTAAGATTGCTTTTGAAGTTCAGTATTTGATTTAATCTCACGACAATGTTTTGAATCTTAATTATAAACCCTTGGTTAAGATGGATTATGTGTGCATATACCTTGCGCGTTGCCTTGAAAGGATACGCTCCCAGATTGATAAAATTAATGTCAGATTAGGGTGGATAAATCATTCTTACCTGGACACCAACATTTTGGCGTCATTGCCGAGGAGGCTAACAAGGTGCAAGCAACGATTCGAACCAACCAGAGGGTCAATCTCTCGTCCTAGGGAGAGATCGAGCTTTCTCACTCTGCTTCAAGTCCTGAGCGTAGGTTTTGATTTTGGTTTGTTTATTTCTATTTCTATTTTGGATTTAGGGCCATCTTCTTGTCCATGCTCTGAGTGGAGTTATTTCTTTTTAACTTTCATGTGTTTTCTTGTGGGGAAATCTTAGCTTTTACCCTGGAGAGGGAGGAGTCTTTTGACACCCTGCTTCAAATCTGGGAGTATTAGGTCTTCCTGTGGATTGTGTTGTTTTGGTTCTTGTCCCAGGGAGGGAGGAGTTCTTTAACGCCCTGCTCTGGGCCTGAAACCCTAGCTTTTTGTTCTGCTGTCTTTTTTTTTTTTTTTTTTTTTTTGTGAACTCTTTTGTCTTGGGGGAGGAATGGCCTTTTAACACCTTACTCCAAGATTGGAGCATTGTATGTTCATACACAGACCTTCCATCATACCAATTTTTGTATGAAAAAAGAACCAAATAAGAGGGGCAGAGTGAGAGCCCCAAAAATGGGAAGACCAGATCTGGTAAGAAAAACTTATATTCAGTAGATCATAGAAAAGGCGGAGTCAGAATCATCTTCTCGCGTAGCTGCAAGGCCAGGGGCTAGGAGAGTGAAGTCGAGGGATAGTCAGTGGATCAACTAGTGCAGGCCACGGTATCCCTTGGTGATTTGGTACAACAGGGTCCTCCAGCAGTGGAAGAAATAATCAGCAGTAGACCGAACCGAGAGGAACTTGCACTGGTAATAGCAGAGGAAGAAATCGCAAGTAGAACATCGACAAAGTCAGACTGCTCTAGTAAGGGAAAGGAAGTTATAGTCGAGGGATTGAACCATCAGGACATAGGAAGAAGAAACGAGGGGATATTTGTATCGCCAAGAGACCGAGGAAGTGCCACTAAAGAAACTCGTGTCCCAATAGTGAGGAGTCCCCGGTCATCCTCCACAGAGCCTGTTGAAATCCCCAGCGATTATTGGAAGATATTTATGGCTCCCACAACCTCCATTATCGAATTTCCCATTGGGAATCTGGGAGTTGGCACGCCTACAAAGCCTATCCCATTGGCAGCGTTACCAAACTTCCATGGGCTTGTTTCAGAGGATCCCGACACATTTTTATTTGAGTTCGACATGGTGTGCCGGGGGTATGATTACACGACAGATGCCCAAAAGTTAAAGATTTTTCCTTCTACACTAAAAGGGACGGCTCTGCGATGGTTTATGGGCCTTGGAGGAAAATCCATTTCCACATGGGATGGCATGCAAACAACTTTTCTGGAAAAGTACCAGGATTACTGCAAATCCCAGAACATCAAGGAGGAACTTTTCAAGTTCACACAAAAAGAAGATGAAAGTTTGGAAGATTGTGTGGAGAGGTTTAAGTACCTCTTACAGAGGTCAGGTCATTCTGATCTAGATAAGGAAATTTTGAAGGTTATCCTCCTTCGATCCTTTCAAGAGGACTCAATGGAACTGTTGAATATCGTGGGAAAGGGAGACATATCCAAGGAAACCTTTGAAGGTATTTGTGATTTGTGTATCCAGTACTCGAGGGGGCTTGCAAGAAATAGATCAGAGATTTTTTCAGTAAAAGGATCCGGCGAAGGTGTTACGAAAGCAGAAATCGGGAACCTGCTAGAAAACTTAAGGACAGATATCCTCAGTACCCTGTCAACACAAATGGACACTTTGCAAGTAAAGTAGAAGCGGCTGGAACTGGATAGGACCATGGAAATTTTTTGCCCGAAGTGCAAGAAGAATCATCTGGAAAGGGAATGCCCATTAAAGTCCATGGAAAAATGTGACCTCTGTGAGCTGAATCATGTGACGAGCTCATGCCCCTCCTTGTCGGGCCTGAAAGTGGTGTTTCAAGGGGCAGGGGAGGACACAGAGAAATTGTACCTTATAGGCGCCAGGAAGCCATGGAAACTTCAACCACCAATGGGAAATCAAGGTATGTACCCAGATCCATCTCAGTATTTCAATAACTACAACATAAATCCTCAAACCATGCCTTGTCCCCCTATGTGGCTGCAATACCAGTACCCACTGTGGCAGCAATGGAACCCTCAAGCCAATGTGAGCTCGCCATGGGCTCCAACCTGGCAAGGACCCTCTTTAGGACAGTGTCCTCAACAGATGCCACAGCAGCAACTCCAATTATCCTCCAGTGTGCCTCTTGGTAATCAGCCTGTCCATCCTCAGCTTCCAATGCAGCCTAACCCTAATCCCAATAATAAAGGATCCCATCAAGCTGATGTTCTTAACCTTCCTTCGTATAGTATCTCTACTGCAGAATTGTATGAAATGAATTTGTGATCAGGTCGGACAATCAATGTCCAACCCCCTCCGGTTATCATTGAACAACTTGATAATGAAGAAAGAGAGGCACAGTCGATCAGTAGAGAGCCAAAAAAAATTGTTAAAAACCAGGTGCCTCCTGTAAAACAACATCAATCTGAACCACCTTACCCAGAGAGACTGATTATGAGTAAACCAAGGCCACAAGCTAAATTTGATTTATTAGGAGAATTGCGGAATTTATTTGTTAAGATTTTTTTGTTACAAGATATGAAGGATGTGTTGATTTATGCAAAGACTCTTAGGGAATATTGTTCAAAGAAACCTGTGATGAAAACTAAGGACCCCTCACTATACATGTTATGGAAAAATTATCAGACTTCATGATGGGAAAATCAATACCAGTGAAATATGAAGATCCGAGGAACCCGATTTTGATAGTACAAATTAATGGGGTAGAGATTCCAAATGTGTTGGTGGACCTGGGCACTGCCATCAATGTCATCACCACTGAAACCATGCAAAAATTAGGCCTTCAAAATTTGAAGCATACACCTACAATGTTGGAATTGGCAGATCAATCTACAGTCAAACCTGTAGGGAATTTGGAGGACGTGAAAATTTCAGTAGATTCATGGCATTACCCCGTAGATTTCCTGGTATTGCATACACAATCGTTAGTGGGCGGTCACCCCTTGATTCTGGGTAGGCCAAGGCTGGCTACTACAGACGCTTATATTGGGTGTCGTTCAGGAAATATGGTTATCTCTAATGGGCATAACACCAAGAACTTGGTACTATACCCACTTGCAAAACCAGATGCACCCAAAAATTCAGCAGGCGGCAAGAAGGTTGTATCTATGGTAGAGGTCGAAGATGAAGAAGTGAGACCGGTCCTTACTATCGGGCATGCCCTTCAGTTGAAGATGGAGTCAGAAGATGACGTGATCGCTTCCTTCATGAATGATCCTTGTTCTGTTTCAAAGTCAAATCAGCAGGTCTTATAATCCATCCTAAGCTGTGAAACTCAGGAGGTTATTGAAACAGCGGAAGAATTAGAGGAAGATGTTGATGCACCTCATGAAAGCGTTCAAGTAGAGATAGAATCGGGGAAAACTCTGAATATTAATCCAGGTCTGTCAGAATCCCAGAAGAAGAAGCTGGTAGATGTTCTTCAGAAGCATAAGGAAGCTTTCACCTGGGATTATTCAAACATGAAGGGGATCCCTGCCAACTTATGCACCCATCACATATATATCAAGGAAGATTGTAGTCCTATAAGACAACCTCAGAGAAGGATGAATCTTGCATTGAAAAACATTGTGAAAGAAGAGCTTCAGAAATTATTAGATGTGGGTTTCATCTACTCTATCTCAGACAGCCAATGGGTCTCGCCATTAGTAATGGTCCCTAAGAAGAAATGGCGGATCTACGTGGATTATCGAGAGTTAAATAAGGCAACGCAGAACGACCATTTTCCCCTACCATTTATCGATCAAGTTTTAGACACATTGGCTGGCAAGAAATTTTTCTCATTTCTGGATGGGTTTAGTGGATATACTCAAATCCAGATCGCTCCTGAAGACCAGGACAAGACCACTTTCACATGCCCCTGGGGAACATTCGCATACCGGGTCCTTCCTTTTGGCCTGTGTAATGCCCCTACAACATTCCAGAGGGAAATTCTAGGAATTTTCTCTGATCTGATAGATGATGGTGTTGAAATTTATATGGATGACTTCACTCCATATGGGGACTCATTCTTAGAGGGGCTGAAAAATTTAGAAAAAGTTCTTGAAAGATGTATACAAGCGCGTGTCTCCCTGAGTACAGTAAAATGCCATATGATGATGGAAAAATAAATTTTTCTGGGACATTTTCTTTCGGTTGAAGGAATCAAGATGGACCCAGCAAAAATAAAGGTAATTCTGCACTTTCCAACACCTAAAACACCCACACAGGTACATAGTTTCCTTGGTTGTGGTGGTTATTATAGGTGTTTCATAGAAAATTTTGCAAAAGTAGCACACCCACTATTTCAATTACTAACAAAAGACTCAGAATTTGTGTGGTCAGATGACTGTGATGTAGCATTCACAAGAATTAAATAATTAGTCTGCAATGCCCCGATTCTTAGAGGACCAGATTGGGCTTTACCTTTCCACATTCATACGGATGCTTCCCAAATAGCAATTGGTGCAGTACTAGGACAACAAGAGGATAAAGTACCTTACGCAGTCTACTATGTTAGTAAGAATTTGGCCCCTGTTGAATTAAACTACACGGTGACTGAGAAAGAGTTCCTTGTTGTCGTTTATGCCATCAACAAGTTCCGGCATTATATTACTGGGTATTCTACTTTTGTGCAAACTGATCATGTAGCCATCAGGTATTTAATGAACAAACCTGTTACCCCTGGTCGTGTTACAAGATGGTTGTTGCTACTACAGGAATTTGATATTACTATAGTAGATAAACCAGGTAAAGACACTGTGGTTGCAGATTTCTTATCTAGGATAGAACATGATGGTAAGAATACACCAGTTGAAGATAATTTCCTAGATGAGCATCTTTTTGCAGTTTCTGCTAACACTCCATGGTATGCAGATATTTCTAATTATCTTGCTACAGGTGAGGTGCCTCGTCACTTGTCCTATAAGGAGCAAAGGAAGATCATTCACCGGAGTACCCGATATTCATGGATGGCAGGATATCTCTTCCATACAGGGATTGACCAGCAGATTCGGTATTGTGTGGCAAAGGATCATATTTATGAGATCTTAAAGGCTACACATGACGGACCCTGTGGAGGACATTTTGCAGACAAAAAGATAGGTCATAAAGTGCTGCAGATGGGATATTATTGGCCCTCCATCTTTCATGACGCTCGGGATTATATTTGAAGTTGTGATAGCTGTTAGCGAATGGGACAACCTAGGAGAGCAGATGAAATGCCTCTTCAACCCCATATAGTCCTTGAACCATTTTAGAAATGGGCCATCGATTTCGTTGGACCCTTTAACCCGCCTTCTCATCAGAAAGCCTACATCCTAGTTTGTACCGATTATGTAACTAAATGGGTGGAAGCTAGAGCAGTCGTGAGAGCAACAGAGAAAGTAGTGGTAGACTTCCTTTTTGAAGAAATCTTTGCTCGATACGAGACTCTAAGAGAAATTTTATCAGACGAAGGATCACAGTTCACAACCCATATGATAGAGAAATTGATGCAGAAATACGCGGTCAAACATAGAGTAACAACCCCCTGTCATCCACAGGTGAATGGGAAAGTAGAGAGTACAAACAAGGTATTGGAAAATATCTTGACAAATACAGTAGCAAGTCATCACCGGGATTGGGAAAAAAACTCCCAGAAGCTTTATGGGCCTATAGAACGACATGGCGGAACACAACGGGGTTTTCTCCATTTGAATTAGTTTATGGTAAATCCCCCTTGTTTCCGGTAGAATTTGGAATTAGCACACTTAGAACAGCTCTGGAAGTAGGCTTAGATCTATCAGAAGCACAGAAACAC
Source organism: Pinus albicaulis (assembly GCA_034641835.2). Classification (NCBI taxonomy): domain Eukaryota; kingdom Viridiplantae; phylum Streptophyta; class Pinopsida; order Pinales; family Pinaceae; genus Pinus; species Pinus albicaulis. Next base: position 227,342,640 of record CM076576.1, read on the forward strand.
CAACTGGAACAGCTGAATGGTTTAGGTGAGATTTGATCAGTAGTTGTCCAGAGAACTACTGTTGTTCAACAGCAGAGAATGAAATGGCATGATAAATTCATCAAAACTAAGGTGTTTCATGAGGAGGATTGGGTGTTACTGTATGACTCCCGATTTAAGGATTTAAAAGGCAAGCTTCACACTCGCTGGATGGGACCATATCAAGTGGATGTAGTGTTCGACAATGGAATGGTTAGATTAATTACAATTGATAAGAATCAGACCACGTTTGTGGTGAATGGACACCGTCTAAAATTATACCATCGTCCAGCCTCTAAAGATGCCTTTGTCAAAACCCTTTCAGATTTAGCTGATCTAATGGTTATTTCAATAGAGGACACTCTCACTCTTCTCTCAAAAAAAATAAAAATTAAATAAAAATAAAAAATTAAATTAAATAAATTAAATTAAATTAAAAATAATAATAATAATGATAATATGTGGTTATTACTCACTTGTTTGTATTTTGCAGGAATAATAAAGAAATATGGCCAGGAGGAAAGTAACATTTGGTGTGTTACTCCATCAGTGCTGCTATAGAGATATTTTGTTTCACTGGTGTTGTTACTCTGCAACTGTTGTTACTCAGTAATTGTTGTTACTCCGCAAACTGTTGTTACTCCGTAGCTACTGGTACTCTGAAGTTGTTGTTACTCGGTAACTACTGTTACTCCGCAAACTGTTGTTACTCCGTAGCTGCTGTTACTCTGAAGTTGTTGTTACACCGCCGATGTTGTTACTCCGCAACTGTTGTTACTCTGTAGCTACTGTTACTCTAAAGTTGCTGCTACACCGCCAATGTTGTTACTCCGCAATTGTTGTTACTCCGTAGCTTTTTTTACTCTGAAGTATTGCTACATCGCTGATGTTGTTACTCCACAAATGTTGTTACTCCGTAGCTGCTGTTACTCTGAAGTTGATGCTACACTGCCGATGATGTTACTCTGCAACTGTTGTTACTCCACAACTGTTGTTACTCCGCAACTGTTGTTATTCCATAACTTTTGTTACTCCGTAGTTATTGTTACTCACTGTTCATGTTATTCACTGACGTCGTTACCTGCTATGTTGATACTACGACAGATATTTTTGCTGCTACTCCACTTTAAGGTAGGTCCGCAGGTACATTTCCGTTGATTTTATGGATTTAATTAAATATTCCAAAAGGATGTTCAAACGTGCTGAGGACAGCCATCATTTAGTTGAGGGAAGGGAACCGTCATAATGAATGACGTCATACTTCGTAAAGTTATTTATGACACACGATTCCCACCTAAGCAAATCTAATGATTTCAAGTACTCCGTAATCATACCGTATGAGTTGGAATGCGTACTTGTACGCACAAAAGTCATATCAGTCACCCTCCCAACACGTCGCATTAAATCTTGAGAATATCTAACAGTAATACCATAATTCGTCATTACTCCCAAGCATACCAGTGTTTTTCATCCATTATATCCGAAAGTGGCCATGACATTATTTCAGTTTCCAAAGGTTTGGAGCCCTGAAACTCTCCCCTGCCAGCTAACTATAGTTGTCGTGCTGATCCCACCTCTGTAGCAATGGGTGGCTGAGCTGTGCGACATGAATCTGATGATTCAACGAGAATCCAGAATAATTAGGAGGTATGGTAAGTATTTGAGAATGCAGGTTGGGATGTTTATTTTGACAGGCTGAACGGATAGGATGAAGAAATCGCGATGGAGTTCACATTGAATTTGGAAGAAGGAGTTTCTCGGGTTCATGGAGTCAAAATTCCAGTGGCAGAAGAAACGGTTAGCGTTCGATTCTGCCACAGGCTGAAAAAGGCAAAACTCGAGACAACATCAAACCAAGCTTAGCCTCGTAGCTAGCCCTACGAGGACAGGAGAGGGCTCTCTCCGGGTCAAACTCAATGAAAGATGTCCAATAGGATCTGAGATGACCTCAATGAAACACTGATATTGATTTTAGGCTAGTAAATAGATATGGATGAAGTTTTTAATAAATGACGGGGTTTTCTGGACTGTATGGGATCAAGAACAGTGTGAGCAGAGATTTAATCAAAAGCACAGATTATTACATAAGGCGAGGTATGAGTGAAGTTTAACAATTAAACTAAAATTAAATGGGATGTAAAGACTGCTTAAGAAAGCTGAAAGGGGCATTTAACAATGAATCCCTTTCAGAAAGAAGAAAATACACAAATTCTGAATGTTACTTCAAGGCAGAGCAAATAAATTGTATTCTACCTATCTCACTGCAATAGCATCCAGTGAACTGATTGTGAATGAAATGTAAACATTACGAAATTACATATGAAACAGTATAAGAGACATATGCTAAACTTTACGCCACAAGAATCTTATAAAACAGAGTTGTACCATTCAATTAATCTCTGTCAAACAACTGTACAAAATGAAGCTCTCTGTTCTTCACCACCAGCTCTCAGAACTCTCTTCTTTACAATTGATTTACAATGTATAAATACCATTACAGGTGGGGAAAACAAATCGACCCTAAAATAAGGAATGGTTTAACCATTATTAAACAAACAAAACTAAAAGCCAATCTGCTTTTCTAAAAACAAAACAACGCTCCCCCTAAACCTGTTGATGACCAACAAATAAGCACACTTATAGCGCAGATCTCATAACTGAAGACCAACATAGGTAATTGAATACTTGAATGCCACTTTGCACACTCTGGAAATTACAACTGCCCCCCAAATTTCTGGAAATGTGTTGGCCATTCGAATTAGGAAATCTGAAGTCATAAATAGGAAATTGAATCCTATTCTTCTGTTGTGTTTGGTAATCTACGTTTTAATTTGGGTTTTTACTTTGATTGCCACGTTACATTTATCATTTGAATGAAGAACAACCTTTTAATAAAAATGGCTTCCATCGTTGGATAATGTTTCGACCTGTTCAACAATTTTTACAGCCAGATCTCTCTGGGTTTCAATATTTCCAAAACCATTTTCAGGTTCTATTGTAATCAGGGCAATCTCCCCTGTCTTCATGGTTTCCACTGCCTTATCAAGACCAGCAACGACTTGTTCTTCATCAACTACAAATTGGAAAGGCTCCTCGCCTTCATATCCCTTCTTCTCAAAGATTGTGCCATCTTACATCTTAGCAGCATACCTGATCTGCACTACCGTCTCGTCACATGGTTTATCATACCCATCAGCTTCCTTCAGGATTTTCTTAATAATTTTCTTATCTTCCGTTACTTTTTAAACAGCTTTAAATGAAACTAATTCCAAACTCGCAGTGATAGTAGCATTTGGAGGAATCGCAGCAAACCTTTCTTCAGCATCCTTACCCCGCTCACCAAAGGCATACGTAGGTTTGATGGTGAGAATCACACTTTCTCCTCTTTTCATTGTTTTGACTGCCTTCGCAATAGCAGATCATTGACATAAACTCCACGCCTTCTTCTGGTGATTTTGCCACGAGCGTTCACACTACTCACAAATGTAACACACCTTGAAACTTGCAACATTTCTTTCAAATCTGTTTGAACCCGTTGAGTGGCGGTAGCTGTTAATACAATCATCGGCACCTTTAGAAATTGAGTCTTCAAAATACCAAACTTTTATAATCAGGGCGAAAATCATGTCCCCATTGGCTACAGCAATGTGCCTCATCAACTGCTATCAAAGAAAGGCGGCCTGCGTGGTAGCATTTTTCAAATTTTGACATAAATCGCTTACTCCTTGATATCTTCTCTGGTGTCACATACAAAACCTGTAGATGTCAACATGCCATGCTGGAATATAAGTGAAAGTAAGGGGCTCACAACAAGAGCAGTCCCAGGACGAAGAAATGCAGGAAGCTGGTAACAAAGACTCTTGCCACCAGCACCTGCGCAACAAGTGATTCCATATACTGAAAACAACATTAAATTTGACAAACCAAAACTAAGTGCGCTTATTATCCCCTGTCGAATTCCACTTGTCAAGGGCGTGGAACACTTTTCACTGTAAAGGCTCATCACTTGTTTGCTTCTGAAGTTACCACGAATGTCAATCTCTCGCTTCAAAACTGTTTCATTCAGCGCCAAAGAAGCTGCCAAAGCATCGACTGCTGCGATGATGCCACAGTGATAATGACTTTGCAAGCCTTTTGAGGCGTTTTGACACCAAACTGGACGCAGGAACAAAAAACTTTGGTTCTGTGACTGTGTGGGTAGCGCGCCTACTCAAGTGGGTAGCGCCCCTCAAGTGGGTGGCGCCCGTTCAATTTAACACAAGCCGTGGCGCTCAAGTGGGTAGCGCGCCCCAAGTGGGTAGCGCGCACCTCAAGTGGGTAGCGCCCACCTCCAAACGCTGTCAACAATTCTGAAAATTGTCTTTGGCCTTCAAAAACTCGATTTCGACCTCTGCCTTGCGGATTTTTTACAAATGAGTTTGTTTGTCATGTTTTATACATGAAGAAAATATCTCATGCAATCAGATTTTGATTTCAAATGTGTTTGATAACCCAATTTATAATTTTTTTGGCATTTTGACATTTGGTCTATTAATACAATGCTTTTCTTTGGCTTTTCTGAATTTTGGACTGAAAATGTTTGTTGTCTTTTGCAGGGATCCGACATCGAACTTTGGCAAGGAGAACCAGCATCTGCAACTGAGGAACTACATGGTGAAAAGATACATCTGATGATTTCTTCTTCAAAACCCTGTTTTGAAGAAGAATCAATCTCACATTTTTAATGATGACATTCCTGAAATAAACACTTACTGAATCTCCCTCTAGCCTGCAAGTGTTATTGAAACATTCTGAGAACAAGCTCTGCAAACATCTGAGTAGCAGTGGGTGAAAGCTGATTGGCATTTGGCCTGCATATTGAACTGAGACTTTGACAGCTACCTGTCTGAATTTGACTATGACAGAGGACTAGACAAGACGGAGTCTAACAGAAACCATCGCGGAAGTCAGTGGATTGCCGCAAGTTGGAGAATGCTAGTTTTCAAGGAGAACACCCCTCCCGGAACTCCCCGAAGCCTTTCTGCAAGCTGGAGAAAGTATTATGTAGAAGGGTCGGGGATATGACAAAACTTCATTACCTCATCCATGGGGAGGAGTTGCAGAGGTTGTTATAAAGTATATGACATGTGCAGTAATATATTCTACCATCTTCAAATATCACCTCCGCATATTGGCTCACCAGTGATTTCCACAAGCAGAGGCTTTTTCAATGAATGTGCCCTATTTTCTGTTAAGGAGCCTTCATTTGATGTAAAATTCGGCTCGGGGGGACGCGACAGGTGTTGGCGGTCCTCTCTCACCATGGGTTGGTCCAATTGCTAGTAATGAACGCCATTGGGAAGATCCTAATTCTGTGGGAATTGTTTCGGGATTCCACATAGGAGGAAATAGCAGCCACTGCGGCTGCTAGGGCAGAAGAACCTGAAGCCATGCAGGAGTATGAAGAGGAGGATGAATCAATGTAGGAAGACACAGAGGATGATGATTACATTGATCAGGAGGAGCCGGAAGAGATGGAAATGGAGACTGAAGAATGTGAAGAAGAGACGATTCCCCAAGAGCAAGTTGAACTCATGGAATCGATGGAAGTTGCAGAGACACCCACTGGCACTACATATAAGTTTGTCCCACAAGAACTAGCCCCTTCCGTGGAGTCAGCTGAGCAAATAAATAGTGCGATGGGCACGGAGGTAAGCCCACAACAAATGAAAGAGGGCAAATTGGTTGACATTGCGACCGAGGCCACTCCACTGGGATCTCCTGTCGACATGGAACCAATGGAGGAGGGTAATCTGATTGAATAAGAATTCATGACCACTCCGACCAGAGAACCCACGAAGGAAATGATGGGATAACTAAGGTGTGTGGCTAACGCTGCCCCACAAGAACCAGCGTCAACCTCGGGGCTGAATGTAGAGGATTTGTTCTAGTTCCCCGTCTTTTTTCCTAAGGGAGCAAGCGTAACTCGTTCCCCACAGCAAAGAGAGGCAGAATATTTTTCCATTCCTATGACTTCGAATTTAAAACAAAGGACACGACCGGAAGAGGCCCCAACAGGAATATCAGCAGGGGAGCATATTACCAGGTCACCACTGGTCGCGGAGAATGTAAATGATGAGAGAATGGCCATTGGTGAAGAGGAGGAACCAAGCAGAGCGGTCCCGGCGAATGAACCAATGGAGCACTTAGGCGTGAAAAGAGTGAAGCAATAAATAATAGAAGAAGAATAGGCAAAGGAGGTTGGACCGATCGTTGGCCTGACAGAGGCAGTCCTAAGGGATTTACCTCCAGCTGCTGAGGTAGAAGAAACACAGGTCAAGCAAGAAGGGGTAGAGTTGTGTGGACAGTGAAGACTTCCCACCAAACATAGATACCAACAGCAGTTTAAGAAAATAATGCGGCTCAAGATGGAGGTAAGGGATTTGAGAAGGAAAGTGCACAGGATGCAGAAACAAATAAACAAGTACAAGCGGCGAGCCAGGAAATCCAAAGTCGTCAGGGTTGAAGCAGAAACTGAAACAGACCCGATTGAACAATTGTTCGAAGCCAGAGAGTATGCCTTAATGTCCAAATTACAGACGTGGAAGTCTATTGCAACTCAGTATAAGAATGAGATCAAAAGAACTGAGGAGAGAGCCTCCACAATCGTCTTCGGATATGTGGAGCGCATAAATGTTATGAGATTAAGGCATGCAAAGTAGCAGCTCAAGATGGAGCAGCTGGAAAAACAAGTGGCTGAACTGAAAGATGATAAGGAACAGATGTTCAATCTGGTGCAAGAGGTGATGGCATGTCTTCCCCCTGCTTCATGTTATTCTTTATTCTTGTATGAACGTTTTCTTTTATTCTACATGGAAAGCATAAAAAATGAGGTCAGTTATGAAATAGAAGATGGTGTACAATTCCTCATAATCATGAGGAATCATGATGTGCCAACTCAACATCTGATGTGTGATTTTTACCTGCATGGTTTTTTTTTTACGTTTGGACAGAGATTTTAACCCAGTCTCGTATGTAGGGGACATCCATTTGAGGGCCCTCACCTCTTATGCTTTCAATCAAATCCATTGGCAGAAGGCTTGTAACACTTTTTAGTCTAATCAAGTTACAAAGCCATTTATAGTAAGAGGAGAACATGAGAGGTCAGATACAATGTTCAATAAACACCATACCTTTTTAAAATTTGAGGGGAATAGAGATAGGATGCTGAGGACACAAAGGTGGTGCCTCAACCTTTGTGTCAATCAATTAACTGTTTTTCAAAAAGATGCCCTTGATTGTTGTCAGAGAAGGTGGATGATGTCACCGGCAGCTATCCGGAACAGAGAGCCTTTTGGGGCACCCAACTTTGCACGAGTACTCACCAGAGTACCCAGATATGTGGCATGTGTTCAAACATGTGGGATCCGGTGGATGGGGCTTCGGTTTCAGTATCTTATTATTTGGTTGCCTGCGGAAGTTTACACTCCAGCATACAATGTTCCAACAGATTAGTGGAAGGAAGTTCTCCTTTCTTATGGATTTAAAGTTCCAGGGACAGAGATGGCTTTAGAGTATGATCTTGTCGGGCTTTAGGAAGCTCACAGTTTGCAGAACCCAGACCTATGGAGGCAGCGGACTGCATGAGGACATGCAAAAGGCTAGTCGGGGGGAGATGTTGGGCACCAAATCTGGCTACCTTTCTGACCATTTTTATCATCCTTTTTTACCCTTTTGTGTTTAATTACCTACATTTGCTATGCTAAACTTATGAGGTAAATACCCCTAACTTTTCCAATTGGAATATTTTAATTAATGAAGTAAAGTCACGGAGTCTTAACTATTTGCGGCACTAAGATATGTGCTTGACTGCAGTTTGGAGAACAGGAACCCTTGCCCCAACGTTGTGCAACAGATTTGGTAACGGTCAGCTATAGGAAGATCACGCAGCTAGATCCACGATTCCCTGGGCCTATTCTTGGCCCCTTGTTCTATCCTGGACATCTGATGTTTGTGTTGTTCCAACTGATGTGTATTTATGAATGTGCGATTACCACGTTCCAGGGAGAGCTGTTGTTCTCCCGCGCTGTGTATAAAATGGATTTCGTTCCTGTAAATGGGGGTTCCCGGACGGATATTGTAATCACATCTTACTGATTAATAAATTACTACTAGTTTTTTTGTTCTAAGCGTCTTCGTGACTAACGCAGCCCTGATCAGAGAGCTGGGCCCGCTCTTATGATCAGGTGCTGCGCCTATAAGTGTGTGAATTGTTTCTTTGTTATGGTTTCTATTATTATTCTTTACTATTAAGATTGCTTTTGAAGTTCAATATTTGATTTAATCTCACGGAAATGTTTTGAATCTTAATTATAAACCCTTGGTTAAGACAAATTATGTGTTTGTTCCTGCATATACCTTGCGCGTTGCCTTGAAAGGATACGCTCCCGGATTGATAAAATTAATGTCAGATTAGGGTGGATAAATCATTCTTACCTGGACACCAACACTTGGTACATCATCATACTTTGTGAATTCATGGATGCTCTTATGTTTAGACAAACTCTCAATAGAAATCTCTTTAGAAATTAGGCTTGAGAAACATGGACCTTTTTGGATTTGGTGAAGAAGTTCTCACAAGTCACAATATGCACCCTAATCAGACAAGTCTTCACTAGAAATGTTTTAGATTGCAGTCTCAATATTTTTACACTATCAACCAATATTGTCAAAGAAAAATCTCCAAGAAAAGACAATTTGAATACTTTGGTGTTAATTCTTGGAATATACTAGATGGAATTAGTTACATGTTTTAATTGTGTGGATATTTATATAGTTGTCCACCTAGAGGGACTGTTCTGTTGTAATGATCTCATAATGTAAATTTTTGATATGATTTATAAATATTCCTAACTCAAAACCCAAGGAAAAGGCCCAATTGATGGGTCCAAGTTGTGGAGTCAATTATGAGTGTATATCTACAAATTTACAAAAATAGAAAGCATATTATACAATAAAAGAAACACAAATATGTATTCAATGGAGAAATAGGGGAGCTAAAAGTCAATTATAGGGAATAAGAAATGAGGGAAATGAGTGAATCGTCCTTGCCATGTCACTTGGTGGAGTATTTCTATTTTTCACATGATGTATTAAAAAAATATCTCACTTATCTTTGGCTTGGAGTATATAAAAGCCAAATTTGTGATGCTACTTGGAAATCACATAATTCACATACATGGGGGAATATATAAAGGGTGAATCTCTTGGGAAGCTCATTTCTTCCATTCTCCCTTATGAAAAAAAAATTGGCATGTTCTTACATGTCTTCCATTACTTGTGGTTAGCTTAGGAAAACTCAAAGGTTAAGAGTCACATGATTTTGCAGTAAGCTAGAGGGGTAAATAGGTTGTGGATATAAGGAGAATCCATGGGTTTATTTTGAAGGAAGAATCCATAATTCAAAGTCAGTAGACAAATTAGAAAACATAGAAATACAATACTCAGTTGACTAAGAAGTTTGTTGACTAAAAATGAGCAATATCTATCAATCCTAAGTATATTAACAACTTAAATGTTTAATTTCTACATTGGAGGACTACAGGGATAGTTTTTGAAATATTATTTAGCGAATAAATGGGATCATAACATTGTGTTTTGCTTAGAGAGGAAGAGATATGTACTATAGTGGAGGTTGGGTGAGATACTTGGAAGAGTTTGTTGAGAGGAATCATGGTAGATCTTTAGTTCTGATTCTAATTATTTTGTAAGTAATGTGGATTGGTATAAGGAAGGATTAGAGCTCAATAGCCATGATTTTCTCTTCTACTCTCCTAATCTAACTTTGGGGTGGCATCTATAGTACATTTCTAATTTCCTACAGTTTGGCACTAAATCACTTCTCTATAACTAGTTTTGTGGATACATTCATAAGAAACATAAGTGTTTATTTTTATTATCATGCGAAGTATCTATGTTTTGTATCTATGGGATTTAGTTCTCTTGAATATGCTTCTTAGATTGCTTTTGTTCCAAGAATGGTTCAAATTGATGGAAATGTTGTTAATAATCATGATGGTAAATCTCATTTGGATTTCTATTATGATATTTTTGTATGTAATGTTAATTCCAACTTTATTTTATAATTGCATATGAATTTTATGTTGTATCACTAATAGAAGCATAATTGTCTCACTACTAGGAAATATAACTAGCCAATGGTTGAAGGATTTCAATTCAATGTTTTTATGGCTAAGAGAGGTGGATCTGAGAACATTAAAATATTGATAATTGGAAGAAAATGTTGATAATAAGAGGGCTTAAATAAATATGCCATTAAGGAAATGGTATCTAATATTAATAAGAGTGCTCCAAGCAAGAACCTTCAATGTTTCACCACTAGGATCTAGTTACTTAATGCTTGAATGATTTCAATTTAGTGCTCTGATTGCCAAGGTAGGTGGATCTGAGAACATTAAAATATTAAAAATTGCAAAGAAAATGTCGATAATAAGAGTGCTTAAAGAAAAAATTCCATTAATAAAATGGTATCTAATATTAATAAGAGTGCCCCAAGAGAAAGTCTTCAATGTTTCAATGTTGAACTACTTAGAAAAACATTTTTAACTATTAAAAAAAAATGTACATTTTAATATATATACATGAGTTAGAAAAACATACACTATCTAGAAATTGTATAACTTATGTGTTATATGTCCAAGATTATCCTGATCTCACACTATTTTAACTTCATGCAAAATACAGAATCTATTCCACCATTGATCATTTGCGGAAATTAAATCAAGATTGCAATGCACACATGAAACAATAAAAATTCACACACATTAACACAATTGTTTAACGGGAAAGCCTGAAGTTGAATACCCCAACTATCTGTATATAATATATGTCATAGAGATCATGTAAGAATCCTCATACAAAGCTTATCATATCAAGCTCTCAGTACAATACAATCGCTACACACTAATCAAGAACAATCAGCAAAAATCTGCACTGATTTTTGCCCTCCTGATAGCCTACCTCTACTGCGCAATCCCTGCTAAAGAATGGATCTGGATGAGTTTGAATTGCTCCAGCCTTGCTCACACAATCCTCATTGGCATCTCCAATGAATGTGTGGTGCATACAATGCAACACTATAGTCACAACTGAGAGTCACACTTGCTCTTTCACCAATCTCTCCACTGAGTCTCCATTGATCTGTTCTGCACTATAATTAACTGTTGTCTCTGTCCAGTTAAATAATGAGTTATTATTTAGTGAATTAATTTAACTAATTAATTCACTCAACTCCACTGAAAGTATCAATCAGTTAGAAATAGACACAATCAGTTCAACTGGGTTTAACTCCACAAGTGTAGTTAAACTAGAAACCAACTCCACCAACTACTTCTCCAACTCCACCAAACTCTGCCACTTGAGTTCTAACTAAAGTCCTCCATGCATGAACCACCAGTAGCTCTAGGAATTGTGTAATTCCTTCAGCTAGCTGATCTAAACAATCTTTTAACTAAATGTCAGTGCTTCAAGAGAATAAGATAATGTTTAGAGTCCAAATATTATTAAGAGCTAATAATATCCGACATGTCTATTTTTAGACTAGTAGTCTAAAAATAGAATTCGCCCAAAATGTCTAAAAATAGAAGTCCATCTATTTTTCCAACTTGACCAACCATCCACAAATATCATCCTGCAACTCATAGAATATGATCGACATGTCTAAAAATAGATATAGTCTAAAAATAGACTTTGCGCCAAAAATAGCCTGTGAGGCCCACTTAGTGAAGGCAACTCTTTTCACTAAGCTCATCATCTTGTTGAATCTCAACACTCCCTCTCAACAAGATAGGGATTATCTGCCACCCCGATCCTGTCTCTATGGTATTCAAATTTTCTCCTAGTGAGCGCCTTCGTCAAAATATCTGCATCTTGATCTTCCATAGGAATGTAAGAAAGCAACATGATCCTCTGCTGCACACAATCTCTGATATGATGGTACCAGATGTCAATATGTTTAGATCTATCATGAAATACTGGATTAACCGAGAGTTTAATGCAACTCTGATTATCACGATATATCACAGTAGGATCTAAATGAGAACCAAACAAACCGACCAGGATCTTCCTCATCCATCTAGCCTCGCATGCAGCCAAACTTGCTGCCATGTTCTCAGCCTCTACTGAACTGAGTGCCATGGATATTTGTTTCCTGCTGTACCAAGAAACTGCTGTAGATCCGGTACTGAAAATCCCTCCAGATGTGCTCCTTCTGTCTGTTGGGCTTCCTGCCCAATCTGCATCCGTGAGGCCATGCAACTTCACCTCATCCGTCTGTCTGTACCATAAACCATACTCAAATGTGCCCCTGAGATACCTCAAGACATTCTTGCCTGCCTTCCAAAAGAGCTTGGTAGGCTTCACCATCGCTTGTGAAAATTGGTTCACAGCATAGCATATGTCCGATCGTGTATTGAATAAATACATGAGTGAACCAACCAACTATCGATAACAGTGGCATCCACTTCCTCTGCCTATTTAGCATCCTCCTTCCTCCAACCACCAGGAAGAGGAGTGTCGATAGGCTTGCAGCCTTGCATGTAAAACTTCTCCAGTATCTCCCGGGCGTACTTTCCTTGAGACACAAACAGCTCACCTTTCCGCTGCCAAATTTCCAATCCCAGGAAATAATGAAGGCCCAAGTCCTTCATCTCGAACTCCTTTGCAAGATCTACCTTGCATGAGTGTATCAACAGTTCATCACCCGTTAGTATTAAATCATCTACATAAATCACAATGATCAAAAGCTTACCCTCCACCACAATCTGGTATAGGTTTGGATCCACCTCACTCTTGGCGAAACCAAGTCCGGCAAAATAATTGTCTATCCGTGTGTACCAAGCACGAGGTGCTTGTTTCAGCCCATACAGCGCTCTTTTGAGCCTGCACACATGCGACTCGCTGTTGAAGATTTCGAATCCTTCAGGCTGCTCAATGTACACCTCCTCCTCAATGATTCTATTGAGGAACGCGGTCTTCACATCCATCTGATGAATGTGCCAACCCATCTGCGCTGAGAGAGCAAGGATGGTCCATATGGAATAATACCTTGTGACAGGTGCAAAGGTTTCTTCATAGTCGATCCCCTCAATCTGTGAGAAGCCCCGGGAAACAAATCTTGCCTTATACTTCTCAACACTCCCATCAATAACTTGCTTCACTTTGTAGATCCATCTCAAACCTACCACTGATTTCCCTTCTGGCCTTGGGACAATCTCCCATGCACTATTTCTGACAATCGAATCATAATCTTCCACCATGGCATCTACCCATGCAAGATCCTCCACAGCTTCCTCGAAAGAGGATGGCTCCATTACGATACACTTTCTCATCAGAGCCATGTATCCAGTAAATCGGTCAGGTGACTGTCTCTGTCTACGTTGTGATGTAGGAACTCTTACATTCTGCACTGCATCAAGATTCAGTCGCTCAGCTTCTGTAGTGTGCTTCCACCCTCTGATGTTTGGCACTACATGAGTGGTTTCTTCCACTCCATGAACCTCCTCTTGTGGCTGATCCACATCTTGAGGCTCATCTTTAGGAACAAGTAGCTCCTCCTCTGCATGCAAGTGTAGCTCCCTCTCAAGCGACAACTTCATGGCTTTCTCCTGATGAAATTTGATATCCCATCGCACGACAGTCATTTGACTGTCTGGCAAATACACGATAATTGTGGGGTGTTTCTGTGTACCCCAAAAATATCCCAACCTTTGCGGTTGGCTCCAGCTTCTTCCTGGCATCCTTCATCACATGAATGTAAACAGGTGAGCCAAAAATATTCAAATGATAAATATCAGGCTTCTTACCATAAAACGCCTCTTCAGGTGTACTCATGCCAAATACTCTATGAGGACAATAGTTTTGCACATAAACCGCAATGTTGCATGCCTCAGCCCACAAGTGTATGGGAAGGCCCTGATCATGCAACATCGCCTGTGCAGCACCCACGATCGTTCTATTCTTCCTCTGAGCGACCCCATTTTGTTGTGGGTTATGAGGCGCTATGAGTTCTCTTTGAATTCTTTCTTTGCTACAGAAGTATTTGAATTCGCCAGAGATGTATTCACCACCATTATCGCTCCAGAGAGCTTTCACTTGCTTCCCCGACTCTTTCTCAACCAGCGCCTTAAACTCACAGAACTTTGAGTATGTCTCGCTCTTCTTTTGCATGAAGAAGATCCAGCACTTAGGAGAAAAGTCATCAAAAAATATCACATAATACATGTGCTTTGCTGTTGAAGCAACCAAGAAAGGTCCACACACGTCTGTGTGAATTCTCACAAGGATCGTCGAAGCACAACTATCCTTCTCATGAAAAGTGGTCTTCACAAATTTTCCTAAAGTACATCCCTTGCACTGATCTAACTGCGCAAGTGTACCTTTGGGAAGCCCAATAGAAATCTGCTGCAAAATTTTCAAAGCGCCATGGTGAACATGGCCCAATCTCCTATGCCAAAATTCGCCCTCATCTTGGCTCACCGTTCCTTCTGCTTTTCCTGCCATTGCAGTGCAGCTATCTACCTACAATTGATAATTATTCTTACTCAAATCCCTATCCTCCTGGTTTGACCTGTTGTTTTATGGCGCAGGAAAGCTTTTCCCTCACTAAAAACAACATCATAACCCTTGTCTTCCAGCATTGCCACGGATATCAAATTCTTCTTCAATCCTGGAACATGCATGACATCCTTCAATATGAAAGGTTTACCAGAATCCCTCTCAAAGGAAATGGTCCCGATACCAGTCGCACTGTATCTACCATCATCGCCCATCTCAATGTGCACTCCAAGATCCTTTTCCTCCAGATCACTAAACAAATATTTGTCTCCGGTCATATGGAAAGACGCACCACTGTCAAGAAACCACACCGATCCCATCACACTTGAAACCAAGCATGCGATCAAAGAAAATTCGAGCTCAAACTGCGAGGCTAAGGCCTCTCCTTCTGCAAAACCAGCATCGTTCTTATTCTTCTTCTTCTGTGGGCAATTAGTGGCGAAATGCCCGTGCTGGTGACAGTGAAAACACTTTACCTTGGACAAATCATGCTTCTTGCCTTTAGCTTCAGATTTGGAAGATTTCTTCCCTTTTCCTTTTCGAGCTTTGGCAGCCAAAGTGAAATTTTCTTCATCTTCATTCTTTGATGAATATCGATCCTTGGTAACCCGCCTTATCTCCTCCTACACAAGATCCGACCAAAGTCACTCCCATCCTGGCAGTTTCTCCCGTCCATTGACAGAGTCTTCGTAGTTATGCCAACTCTTCGGAAGCCCAAGGAGAGCCAAGCTCACCAAGTCTTCTTCATCAACAGTAACCCCCACACTTCCCAGCTCATCCTTGCAGTGGACAAACTTCGTGAGGTATTTTGGAATATTGTCGCATTTCTCCATTTTTATTTTTCTGAGCTTGTCTTTAAGCGCCAACTTCCTCTGGTCACTTCTGATTTGGAACAAATCTATCAAAGCCTTCCACATTAAGAATGGAGTGGCTTTCCCGTGAAGGCTGGACACAATGTGGTCCTTCACACCTTCCAACAGAATCCTTTGACACTTTGCTACCTTCTTTTTCCATGCGTCAAGTGCGGCTGCATCGCTAGAAGAAGGCTTCAGAATATCAACATCTATGAACTCCTTCAACCCATTATCATCCAGCACCGCCTCCATCCTGTCCTTCCATGCTATTTAATTCGAGCTGCCCTCAAGGGCATACTCCAATCGCAATCCATTGAAAGACATTTCAATGAATGCTCAACTTCGACACCAAGAAAACACTGTAGCAAATTCGAATTCCACCAGCACAAAACTCAACCGCTTCAATAATTGCAATCTCCTCCAATGATCAACACTGCTCTGATACCATGTAGAAATTATATAACTTATGTGTTATATGTCCAAGATTCTCCTGATCTCACACTATTTTAACTTCATGCAAAATACAGAATATATTCCACCATTGATCATTTGCGGAAATTAAATCAAGATTGCAATGCACACATGAAACAATAAAAATTCACACACATTAACACAGTTGTTTAACGGGAAAGCCTGAAGTTGAAAACCCCAACTATATGTATATAATATATGTCATAGAGATCATGTAACAATCCTCATACAAAGCTGATCATATCAAGCTCTCAGTACAATACAATCGCTACACACTAATCAAGAACAATCAGCAAAAATCTGCACTGATTTTTTCCCTCCTGATAGCCGGCCTCTACTGCGCAATCCCTGCTAAAGAATGGCTCTAGATGAGTTCGAATTGCTCCAGCCTTGCTCACGCAATCCTCATTGGCATCTCCAATGAATGTGTGGTGCATACAATGCAACACTATATTCACAACTGATAGTCACACTTGCTCTTTCACCAATCTCTCCACTGAGTCTCCACTGATATGTTCTGCACTATAGTTAACTATTGTCTCTGTCTAGTTGAATAATGAGTTAGTATTTAGTGAATTAATTTAACTAATTAATTCACTCAACTCCACTGAAAGTATCAATCAGTTATAAATAGACACAATCAGTTCAACTGATTTTAACTCCACAAGTGTAGTTAAACTAGAAACCAACTCCACCAACTACTTCTCCAACTCCACCAAACTCTGCCACTTGAGTTCTAACTGAAGTCCTCCATGCATGAACCACCAGTAGCTCTAGGAATTGCGTAATTCCTTCAACTAGCTGATCTAAACAATCTGTTAACTGAATGTCAGTGCTCCAAGAGAATAAGATAATGTTTAGAGTCCAAATATTATTAAGAGCTAATAATATCCGACATGTCTATTTTTAGACTAGCAGTCTAAAAATAGACTTCGCCCAAAATGTCTAAAAATAGAAGTCCATATATTTTTCCAACTTGACCAACCATCCACAAATAGCATCTTGCAACTCATAGAATATGATCGACATGTCTAAAAATAAACATAGCCTAAAAATAGACTTTGCGCCAAAAATAGCCTGCGAGGCCCACTTAGTGAAGGTGACTCTTTTCACTAAGCTCATCATCTTGTTGAATCTCAACACACTAAACTCATCTCAAACTTTCCAAAAAAAAATCCAAATTTAACTCATATTCCATAAATAACATAACCAAGAGTCACAACAAACTTAACTCATATTCCACAAATTACATAACAAAAATGGAATAACCAAGAGTCACACTCAATTTCAAAAAACAATCATCAAATTCAATCACTTCACATGAGGTACTAGCTCTCTTTAAAATTCCATAAATCCAAATCCAATCAAATTATAATAAAACTGGTTCTATTAGGAATGAGCATGGGAGATATCAGCACATAGTTGGTGTGATTAATACACCTCTAAGAACACATTATGTGCATGGGTGTGGATGTACCCTTATCTTATCTTATAAATAAGAAATAAATTTATGTAAATAATGTGCATTATACTTCATGACATAATAAGGTTGAGACACCTCTTTTATGTAGTTATGGAAAGAGATTAGATCAGGGTTGTAATCTTATGTGCTATATTATAAAGGCTTGATCAAAATATGTCCCTTAACATATCATAATTAGCAAGTTAATACCAATCACCATTACACTAATTATATAGTCTAATCTAATATGGTAGAGATGTTGTAATGTCCTATATTGTCCTACAAACATTTTGGCTAGGCCAAATTACATATAAAAAAATGAAAATAAAATAAAACAAAATGTTTAAAATAAAATAAAATAGAAAATATGATTAATAATTAAAATAAAATAGAGGCAAAATAGAAAATTTATCATTCGTGGTTTTTCGATTCTAGGTTTTGACAACCCATGGTTTCTTTGCACGAAGATTTATACAGTATGTTGATAAAAGCTTCTAGCATACTGTGTGTTATTACACTTCACACATCTTCTAGAACATAAAGCTTGATTGATGAAGATGGGTGAAGTGTTCACCCAAACAATCATCAAACAAGCCTTCTGTCCCTAAAGATATGTGAAGTGTTCATAGGAAATGTGGGGCATTCCAGTAAGAATAACAAATAGTATGCCATAAGCTTTTATCAACATCAAACCTTTGGTTTTTCGATATAAAATAAAAAAATAGAATTAATAATTAAAATAAAATAGAGATAAAATAGTCAATTTACCTTTTTTGGTTTGTTAGTTGTAGGTTTTGACACCTTTTTTGGTTGTAGATTTTGACGACTCATGGTTTTTCCCATAGAACAATAAAAAAATAATGTTAAAATAAAAATAGCCTCATGGTATTGACCCATAGTATTCTTGTGAGATACAACCTATTTAAAGGAAGAGATTAAACCGGACTAGATCCATTTTAACTACGGATCTACCTACGCCTAGAAACAAAGGGATCAAATCTCTCGAAATGAAAACCTCTTTTAGAATGAAAAGAAATTTGATCCCTCTCAAAGCTTTGTAGATCCAAAATTAAGATAGATTTAAATTAATATTAATTAAATAAAATATTATTTTCCAATTTTTTGAAATCAAACTTTACTATTTCTAACATTAACTATTAACCACTATTACTTAAAATATTATTTTCCAATTTTTCACATTCATAACTTTGATATTTCCAATTTTTCACATTCATAACTTTGATATTTCTAATAATGTGTAGCATATTTATCTATATGTCTTTATGATCTATTAAAACAAGAACATTATACCATTACAATCAACCTATAATCATATTTGAAAAAAAAGTGGTGTAAAAGTACAATGTAGTCATAGATGCTCTCCGTATAAGTAAAAGAAGCAAGTTAGTGGATATCAAATCTCGTAAGATGCATTAATAAGTGGGAAATAATGGCATAATAAATTACATCATTTAAATTGAATATTTATTAATATAAAATTGGTTAAATATTTAATAAAATTATTAATAATCAGTAAAATTATATATATATATATATATATATATATATATATATATATATATATATATATATTATATAATTAATATAGATTTATATTAATTTTTTATTTATCTTATATTTATAGATATGAAATTGCCTGAGATACAAATCTATTTTTAATATAATTTTAAATAAAAGTTAGCATTTTTTAAATTTCATTTTTCTCGACAATTGATAAATCTTATTATTTATATCAAAACATAATTTTTACATTATTACAAATATAAATATTTTTATTTTTTATTTAATTAAAATTGTTATAATACATATAGCTATAGACATAAACATGGCATTTCTCATTTTATTATTTTTTTAGTAATTCTTTTAATGTGATATTCATAAAATAAATTATATATAGAGATTATTGCAAGTATTAAGTTTTTATATGTTTATTAACTAAAATGAAGTTTAAAAATATCATGGTTATGGGATATTGTTGTGGTGGAACTTTAAATCAATGAAACTTCAACCATGATCTAACATGGATAAAGGAGGAAATATGTGTGTGTGTGTGCTTGTTTAATTTTTTTTTCCTAACAAAAATATATATATAATTTTATTAATAACCATATAAAAAATAATAATTCAAAACTTTATATTTAAATATAAATATTAAATTTTGAAATATAATATTGATGTTATATGTATATTATAATATTTTGAAAATAAAAAGTATATAATTTTATTAATAAAAATAAAATTATAAAAAAACAAATTGAATTGACCAAACTTAATATTTTTATTACTTTTGAAATTGAATAAATATTGTTCCCTTTAATGTGATATGTATTTTATGTTTTTTTCAAAGATAATGTATATAATTTTAGTGATACAAATAAAAGTGCAATGTGTTTACAAGGTTTAGAATAGATAGTGATGTTGTGTCCAATTAAGACACTCTATGAAGGTCATTGGCTTGAAATTCTATAGGAAAAAATCTAGCCATATTAAGAACCGGTGTGGTCTAGACTTAGATGCCCCTGAGTTGTGATTTCTGGAGCCAAAAATTAAGTATGCAATCATCTCAAGACACACAACTTAGCAAAAAAAAAAAAAAAAAAAAAATTGCAATATAACAAGTTGAATTGAGCAAAAATTTATTATTTTTATTATTACTTTCTACTTTTCTTAATTTTTAAATCAATAGATATTATGTTTTTTAATTATCACCAACCCCATCTTAACTCTAGATCTACCAAGACCGATCAAATCTTTTTTCACTGTAAAAGAGCTTTGCACCTAAGAAATTTGATCCCTCTTGACTCTTGATAGATCTAGAGTTATTTTCACAGTAAAAGAGCTTTGCACCTAAGAAATTTGATCCATCTTGAGTCTTGATAGATCTAGAGTTCTTTTAACTGTAAAAGAACTTTGCACCTAATAAATTTGATCCCTCTTGACTCTTGACAGATCTAAAGTTAGGATGGATCAAATTGCTTTAATTATTAATTATAATTAGTTATAATATAACTATAACTAGAAATATTAATTTATTTTAGTTTAGTTTAATTTTAATTTTTATGTAATATGACGAAATCACCTATAAGACATGTCATTACAACATTTCTTCTATATAAAATTAAAAATTACCTTTAGACATAATCGTTATTTAATATAACCAAACATAATTATTGTTTAATATAACCTTTAATTATAACATGTTTCACTATAGCAACTTCCTCATACTAAATTATTAAATTCTTCTCCATACCATAAATGTAAATTTCTATACCTACATTTACAACTTTTGAAACAGCTATGTCAATTGAAGATGATGACCTAACCATTTGACCATTACTCCCACTTAGCAACACTCTAACCCTTAGAGTGTAAGTGTGGTATAGTGAAAGAGTTGATAGAACACTTGAGTGGTCCAGTACATGCCATAAGTTTAATTGAAAACCAATCAAGTATTTTTATCCCCCATCATGAAATATGTCATCATATGATTTCAGATTGCAAACATTACGGAGGGCACCAGTGAGTGTAATCATACATAAACAAAACCTAATTTGCCAAAATCTAGTTAAAAACGAAAGCAAAATCACAGCCAGAATCTGTGTGAAAACAGCCAAAAATCTATGAGAGTCCAATCCAAGGCTGTCAGTTATATGAATGACCCCCACCAACTTCAAAGGATAAGCTCGTAAAAGGTGTTTCTCTTTATCAAAGCTGACATGAAAGCGCCCATACTGGCTTCAATTTATGAGCTTTATAGCTAGGCGAAGAGATGGAGAGGAATCTTGGACAGTACAACACCATGAAAAGTCACAGATTGCAGGTACTCCTCACTCGCAGGCTCCACGTTCTCCTCGCTCAAGGCTTTTCGCCTTTGGGACCCATGGGACCGTCTGCTTAACTCCCACGAGGATGGGAAGGAAGGAAACAAAGAAAGAGGAGTATTGGAACGAAAATTCAACGTAGCTTTTTTAGGTGGTAGGGAGCTTTCAAGCCTAACCTTCCATTATTAATGACGTTGTTAAACTGAACCAACTTTTTAACAATCATTGGTTCTTTATGTTTGTTAAAGTAGTCAAACAACTTTCATATTGATTGTGATTTATGTTTGGCATGGTTTAGCATGATTGGATCTTGTGTGAACCAACCACTGGATCACACTGCAACTAATGAGAGGATTTAACAAATTGATTTACCATAAGAAGAAGACATTCAACAAAAATAAACACATAAATAAATAAAGGAAAGGGACTATATCTCTCTAAAATATATTTTGATATGTAAATTTTAATAACTCATAACCATTGTTAGAAAACTTTTAGACTTGCTTTTGCTTATGGGAATAGTGTTTTGACTTTTGCTTATGGGAATAGTGTTTTGACCCATTTACATTGCAAAGGGTTTTAGTATTTTGGATAAGTGTATTTTATATTGTGTATCTTATATCATGTATGATTTATGTAAAAATTATTATTATTATTATTATGGATTGATTTTAATATTTATTATTATGATTTTTAAGTGAATTGGTACGTCTTAATATATCACTTATGCGTTAAATCAACGAAATTTGAATTTTGGATTATATACTTCATATAATACTTCATAACACAACTATTGCTAATTGAATTATCTCCATGGACCTATGAATAAAAAATATTAGTATATGGAGAACAATGGTTTATTTATGAAGTTGTAGTTATTTGGCCTTACTCCACACTCAAAGTCATCTCAAAGTTTGTAATATCTATAAGAATTCTTAGTTTCCCTCTTGAATATTAGTATTTTGAGTATCTTTTAGGTTCATAAAGAAATACTGGAGTAAGCTAATATTCTAGCAAACAACCATCTTTCCGACCACAAATTTGTAAGAATTTGATAGAAATCTCAAGGATGAGCATAATACTACAATCATCCAATATTTGTGCATGGTAGAACAATTCCCTTAGGGATTTTTCTCAATCATGAATCGACCCAAAATATGAAAAAAATGACCAGTGATTTGTATATTGTCGTGGATATTCCATTGGATAGTTCGCCACAATGGATTTGATGAAAACAAATATACTAAAATATGAAATGTATACTATGAGGGTTAATTCTTCTTAGATTTATGGATTTAATAATTTACTATTTTCTCTATCTATGGATGTAATCGATAAAATAGGGAAAATAGAGAACAATGAAAAAAAAACATACACTAATCACAATGAACACTAGATATGATCTAAGAAACCCTTTTGGGAGAAAACCCAATTGGAAGTTGAGGCTACTCTACTCTCTCTTTCTCTAAATGGAAATTATGCAAATATGAAGGAGTGAGACTTGTGGTCCATGGGATGTTATAGATAATAAAAAAAACCCTCTCTATTCTATCCTCTCTCTTTCCACTCTCAATTGCAATGCTTAACTATCGAACAAAATAACCTTGAATAAAATAGAACCCCTTTTCCTCCTAGTGGCCGAGTTATAACAAAACCTAATAACCAACTAGTGGTTAAATTTGATCCCTTCAACCCTCAATATGAGTTACAACTCAACCCTTCTAGAGTTTTTTCATAGGGCCTATGTGGCTAGTCCATTTTCCTTGAGTAATGATGGTTGATGTGGCATCCTCAAAACTATGGTGGTCAATCATGATAAGTCAACTTTCGAGAGGCATAACTTTTGGATCCAAACTTTTATTTACGCAATTCTCGCACTATTGAAAAGTTGTTTACCGATAATGGAAAATTTTTTCCCCCAAGAAAAATCATTTAATTCCTCAAACTAGCTTTGAAATTTTTCTAATCTTAATTCTCCAAATTAAATCCTACTACTAAAATTGTTCTTATGAATTCGATTTATTTGATTTTTCCACCCTTAAAACATGAAGATGAATAACAAATAATCTAATAATCTAATCTAATCAATTAAAATATTGAATTGATAAACACTTTAAATGTTATATTTTTAAATAAGAAAGTTTTCTATATTATAAAACAATTACATAAATAATATATTAACCTCGACATTTGTGAAAAAATCATTTTATGCTAACTATAGCATAGTTTTTCTAAATAAAATTATATAAAAAGTATGAACTGTAAAATGTTTTTTTTTTCATTTTTTTTTTCACTTGTGGTTCACGAATCGAATGTGCTCACGCACATATGTACCCGCTATGTTCATGGAAAAATCTCGACAGAGCCTCTCAAGGAGATCTAATCGTCGGCCTTACATGCGAGACCTAACCCCTATGACCTCCCAACTGAAAAAGTACTTAGCAATGAGGACTCAACCAATTAACAAATAGTAAAATGTTGTCATTCAATTATAAATATATTATTTTTTTAAACATGATTAAATCACAATTTTCTAATAAAAACAAAGTTTTAAAACTCAATCTATGAACTTAGAATATCCCATAGATAGCACATGAACCTATACCTTTTGGTGAACAATCTCATCACAACCTTTGATGAGTGTGATTCTGACACGAATACAATTATGACTAAAGAGTAAATTCTTGTCTCAGCAACAACATTGATACTAAAATAAGATAACGGTTATATATATATATATATATATATATATTCCAATTAACAAAAATTTTAATATAATATATGCCACACTAATAATATTTATCCCATAATAATATTGGGCTCAAAATTAATCATAATACACGCTAAAAACATCTATAAAGTGACAAAATAAATGAATCCTATCATATGATAAACATCAGTGTTAACCCTTTCCAATACAATTCTATCACAAATATGACCGGAATTTGGGAATTAATCATCGGAGAATCCAAAGTTTACATCTCCATCATTTTGTTATAAAACATGTTTATGATGTTAAGATAATTACCATCACAAATATGACCGTAATTTTATAAAAATATGGCAGAATTCAAAGTTCATATCTGCATCATTTTATAATTAAACATGTTTATGATGTCAAGATTCATAAGTCCCTATACATTATTGAAAAGTAAAAATGTTTAAATTTTTTTAATTAAGAGAATGATTGTACATATCAACAAAGTCAAAGAAAAAGTTATTAAAACATTTATTTATTTATTTTATAAATTGTTGGCTAATTCTTTATGATGGTATAGTGTTTTTTTCCAGTCTTTGCAACTTCTTTTTGGTGCAAGGTGCTCTTTCATGGTTAGCTCCTTTTAGTGCACGGTTGTGTTGTCTTGTGTGTTGTATTATCTTGGGTTGCATATCATAATACTTATTATGATTTAGTATTGAATAGTTTTATTTTATTATGTTGAGAGGTGTTTTTTAGTTTGGTGTACTGTGGTGTGTTGTGTTATATTGTATTACATAGCATAATATAATATAGTATTATTTTTAGTATTAAATAGTTTTATTTTATTGTATTTTGAGGCGTTTTTTAGTTTAATATGGAAAATAAGTTATAATGCTATGTTATGTAAATATTTGATTTTGTTAAATTATATAAAATTAAAATTAAAATTAAAAAATTTAATTATTAATAATTAAACCAGCTTAAATGTATTTTAACTTTAGAGCTTTCTCAAATTTTGCACTAAAAAAAGATGTTTGCACATTGGAAGATTTGATCCCTCTTAGTATTTGATAGATCCAGAATTAACATGAATCTAGATTGGTTCTATTATTTATAATATATAGATTTTATTTGGATGATAAAAATTGTAATATTGCATCGTTTAAATAAAACTAAAATAATAATTTTAAAAAACTAACATTAAAATTTAGCAATGGTGCCATCTACATACCATCCACAAACAAGTCATGGAGGCCTCGTCTGCATACAATCTTGGAGACCAACTTCTTCGATTGAGCCCATCTTCAAGCACAATTACGATTTGAAATTTTAAGTGTTTTAAATGCAAGTTAGATGTTATATGCCCTAATTTGATGTTCTTGTGTAATTAAATGTGTATGTGTGTGTCCCTGGTTTAAAGTTTTAGTTAAAAGTAATTGAACATTTTAAATTATTAGTAATTTGTTACTAATAATAGCTTATTGTAAATTTGAATTTCTTATATTTTTTTTGGTAAATAAAGAAAATCTGGAAAATTAATTGTTGAGAGCAAATGGTTGAAGAGAAAAACACTGCAATTTATTATGGAAGTGTTATTACCCATCAATAAGTCCTAGACATCTAATTTAGATTATTAGATTTGATTGAAGAATTATGATACTAGTCAATTAGTTGTTTCCTAGAAGAGTTTTCTTCACGTGTGAGAAACAGAGCTCATAAATGAGTAGATAACTACCCGCCATCTGTTGATGAGGTGGAGACAATCATTAATCACTAGAAGAGTGGTAGATGGGTGAATATTTGTTGTTTTTACTTGCTTTTGTCTCATTATTCTGGGATCAGAAAGGAGAGATTGAAGAGAAGCAAGTAACTAAAATTAGAAAACAGAGAATTGTAGGTCTTGTTTTGCTTGGTGAGACATTGAATGTATTGCAGTGTCATGATTGGGAGGAGCCAAATACTTGATTGTTTATTTTTCATAACAAGAAAAATAAACTGATGTTTTATTTATTTATCTAGAAAAAAATAGAATGATGTAAATTACATATAGACTTATCACTAATATAAAATAGGAAAGAACAAAAAGAAAATGCACTTTGCTGAAATTTTTACGATGTTATTTTTCATATAATTATACATTCTTTACTAAGATACATTATGCAGTATGAATGAATGGGATAGTTGAACTACAAAGAACACAAACAAACAAAAAATACAAATGCAAAAATATGCATGAATCATACTAGTTGTATTTGTCACATAATAGAATAGAAAAAAAAAATGACGACATACTTTTATTTCTCTATGAGTTAAAGGAGTAATGAGTTTAGATTTTGTACTCTATAGAAACTTAGTAGTATTAGTTGTCTCAAAATAAATGAGAACATATAAGAGAATAAACCAATTGAGAATAATATCATTTTAGACTGAAAACAAAATATTTGCATGACATAATATACTTATTTCGTCTTAAATACAAGGCTACAGGTAGTGACTACCTGCCGCTTAGTTTAAATATAGTAATGTTGCAATGTGATATTGGAAAATGTCTATGGATAGCTATTACGGCTATTACATGTTGCTTAATGTAATCATAGAGATGTTACAATTTGAGTTTGAGGATGTTTATGAAGATTTGTTTTGTAATAAAGTATAGTTAAATTAAATTAGAAATAATTGTTGCAATTTGAGTTTGAGCATGTCTATGAGGATTTTCTAAATGTTGCCATTTGAATTAAAGGATGGCTATGAGGATTTTCTTTGTAATAAATTTTTTTCTTAGTTTAGTTTAAATATAGCTAAATTAAAGTAAAAAATAAGAATTTATGCGCTATATAGTAGTAGTTTAAATCTATCTAAATTATAGTAAAACAACTTTTGTGTTGATGATGGTAACCAATTGATAATTACTAGGATGACCCATGAGCATATGCATTTGATGTGTAGATTAGATCTGCTACATATGCTTAGCTTGTTTTTGGCATCAATATAAGTATGACAGAGTAGCTACTACCTGTTGCTTAATGCAAATATAGAAATGTTGCAATTTGAGTTTCAACATTTTCTTTCTAATAAAGTTGCTGCTTAGTTTAGTTTAAAGTGTTAAGGTTTACAATCTAATCAATTTAGGTTTTTTAGTAAATGGTAAATTGAGGTATTTTGCTTGTGAGTCTAGGTAATCAGATATATCTATTAGTATTTTCTTTGTAATAAAGTTGCTGCTTAATTTAGTTTAAATATAATTAAATCAAAGTAAAAATTAAAAATTTATGTGCTATATAGTAGTAGTTTAAATCTATCTAAATTATAATAAAATAACTTTTGTGTTGATGATGGTAACCAATTGATAATTACTAGGACGACCCATGAGCATATGCATTTGTTGTGTAGATTAGATCTGCTACATATGCTTAGCTTATTTTTGGCATTAATATGAGTATGACAGAGTAACTACTACCTGTTGCTTATCAATGATCGCTTTTTATAAATTAGTACTAATAATATTTTTATTTCTAACTTAGTACTAATAATATTTTTAGTACTAAAACAAAAGGTGGAATTTATTTTATTAACTTTTTTATTTTTAATTCAATTTTTAAGAAAAAATATGTTGGGTTTCCCATGTTTTGGCCAGATTGGCAAGACCAAAAGATGAGACAACATCATAACCACTTTGGTGCCCTAGGACCAATGAACAACATGAAAAATGTAAATAGCAATGAGATAAGAATAACATCACTCGTAGTAATAGACCAGGATCCTATGAAATTGCTTGATTAATGGATGCAAAACCAGTCTAAAATAGCTGATTACAATCTCAACTTTCTCTTCCCAACCTACTACTTTACAAACTACTCTGCTACCCTCTCGCAAAACAATGTTCTCTGGGGTTCTTTATATGAAAAATGGATAGCAGGAGTATGTGATACACATTAAATCGATTCATTAAGATAGAGTGGGGGATGGTGCTTATGCCCACTCTGCTTAATAGCAATGCACTGTGAGAGAAGATATGGCTTGATTCATTTGCTCTTTATCTTCAAACTGCATATTTTCATTTGATCATGGGATTAGGTCTCAAATATTCAATTAACAGGCTGTAATCCTCTTAATCTGTCTCTGGTATTTCACTGAGCTACTGCTGTAATGGCCTTCTCTGTGTTTCAGATCGCAGTGACTGTGATTATGGAAAATAGAGTGAATTCATCACTCTATGTACCCTGAACAATAAAACAAACCAATTATAAAATCTAGGGCGGTAGGCTGCGGACCATGGCATAAAGACAAAACTGCTCACGGACTGAAAACTTTGTAGAAATTCAAAACACATGACTAAATGCTCACAGACTAAGCTTTATTAATCTTTTGCTACCTACCCTACCCTAATTGGAATATTAATAAGTATAGCTTACAAACATTGTCTTCCAATGCAACCAATACATCAATTGATCCCATGACTGGAGGCTGGTTAGGCAGGGCTGCTCCCACTCTTTCTGTTTTTCAATAGCAGCTTTGAAAAGTCTTCTTTCTATTTGCAACATGCTGCTCAATAGGACGTTTGATCCTTCTTCAAATGTTTGCAGGAAATGAACATAAGGATCATGATAAGATACCTAGTTATGAATATTTGATAAGTAGGCTTCAACCAGGATTTCTCCTTCTTGTACTGGATCAAGGAGAAGACTGTCTCGAGAGAGAGTGTCTCCTTCATCTTCTGAACTGGAGGACTCATCGTATATTGCAGCTGTGTCCTCTTGCAGGTTTGATGTATTCTGCTCTGATGTGCCAATCCCGATGAGACTATGACCGATGATCAGAGGAGTAACAGAGTGAAGACTCAATGAATCTTCATCTATCACCAGGATTTCATAACTTTCTTCATTAGTATCATAGATAGGTCAACTATCATCAAACTGCACAGATGAATGAGCGAGGATGTCCGATCTGTGGAGGATTTCAGAGGTGGACTGCATGTTTAATATTTGGTCCATCTCTTCTTCTATCAACAGAGAATTTTGTCTTCTTGCATAGACAAAAGAACAACAGTCCTCTGTTTCTTGTACTAACTGACCTGGAGGCTGGATATCTTCTTGAGCCTCTTCTATGGGATCACCACTTGTGCTTGCAGGGAAATTCTGAGGAATTTTCGAGGTTTCCTAATCTCTTTCTAATTCAGTCCATTCCTGATGATCAGGGTGCCACTCTTCTAGTGGAATCTGAGAAGAATAATCATCTAGAGGAGGAGCCTCCTTTCGTGTTGGTTCTTATTCTGCTTCAGACTCTGCATCTTCCATGTGGTCACTTGTTCCCTCAATGCAACACTTCCTGTTAGCTTTCGCTATCAGGTTTTGATCTTTTTTAGTCAGCATAGTGCAAGACAGGGGTGAGCCATCAGGCACCTCCTGATTACCTTCCTCCTCATCTTCCACAGATTCTTCAGCATCATACATGTCCTGCTCATTAGCATAAACAAAAGAACAACAGTCCTCTGTTTATTGTACTAACTGACCTGGAGGCTGGATATCTTCTTCAGCATCTTCTGTGGGATCACCACTTGTGCTTGCAGGGAAATTCTGAGGAATTTCCGAGGTTTCCTGATCTCTTTCTGATTCAGTCCATTCCTGATGATCAAGGTGCCACTCTTGTAGTGGAATATGAGAAGAATAATTGCTAGAGGATAAGCCTCCATGCGTGCTGGTTCTTCTTCTGCCTCAGATTCTGCATCTTCCATGTGGTCAGTTGTTCCCTCAATGCAGCACTCCCTGTTAGCTTTCGCTATCAGGATGTGATCTTTTTTAGTCAGCATAGTGCAAGACAAGGGTGAGACATCAGGCACCTCCCGATTACCTTCCTCCTCATCTTCCACAGGTTCTTGAGCATCATACTGCTCTAAGTAATCATCATTTTCATTCAGATTAGCCATATACATCTCCATCACTTTACCAAACATGTGTGCTATTCCATTTAATTGATCACACAAACTATCTAGCTTTGTATCTCTATCCATGTCTGGATCCATGTTTTTGCAAAACAGGTCACTGCATCTTCTCAACCAGTTCATAGTCTTCTACCAGTGGAGTGATTTGGTCTTCTAGGAGTTATGGAGTCTGGAGTCGCCAAGTGGATGAATTTGACTATTTGGAGCAAGCTGTTGTTCACCATCAACAATTAAAATCCAATCTAGGCTAAGTGGTCTTCACCTCCCCACCAGAGTCGCCATTATATTGGGGTTCCCATGTTTTGGCCAGATTGGCAAGACCAAAATATGAGACAACATCATAAACACTTTGGGACCCTAGGATCTAGCCCTCCTGGACCTGGAGAGGTATCTCTCCAATAAACACAAAGAATGATATATCTTTGAAAGCTCTAAATGAGGTATTAGGCTAGGTATGCACCGCAGAGAGGGGTTTAAAATGATTTGGTTGGTTGGTTGTTGGGCTGACTCGCGGGATCATAGACTGAGAAGGTAATGGAAAAAGGAGCAAAGAAATAGGACGTTTCGGCAAAAGAGAATGGGTTAAGGTTGTGCCATCCATTGGGACATGGAGTGATGAAAGGTAATTACATGCAAACAACTTGCCAAGGTTTTCAAAGGGCAAGTCATCTATACTAAAGGATATTTTAGATAGATGGTGGAATGGGACAATAAGGGTGAGGGTGAAAGAAGGAAAGAAACCCAATTTCTGCCTATAGATCAGGTCAGAGGTCATTTAAGTCCAGACTTTCTTGGACATACTCAAAGGCAACTTTCAATGAAGTCACTAGGGGGCAGCTTATAGATCGGACCAGAGGTCATTTAACTCCAGGTCTGCTTTAGCATTCTCCAAGGGAAAAACAGAGGCGAGATTTGACACAAAACTAGAGTCTATAGATTGGAGAAGGACCTTTAACCTTCCCTGCTTTGACACTAGCAAGAAACATGCAAGCAACAAGCTCCGAGTTCACACATCAGCTAGCAGGAAATAACATCTGTTATGCTGGTTAAATCACATGAGTTTACTCTTAGATTCACAGTCAGCGGAAAACATTGAAGGTAGAGAGAGAAAAAACATAGGATACGATGCAAGGGTAAATCCTATGCTATATTTCTGACGCGTACCAGAAGACCAATGAACAACATGAAAAATGTAAATAAAAATGAGATAAGAATAACATCACCCGTGGTAATAGACCAGGATCTTGTGAAATTTCTTGATTAATTGATGCAAAACTAGTCACATACACTGAGCTCAAATAGCTGATTACAGTTTCAACTTTATCCTGCCAACCTACTACTTTACAAAATACTCTGCTACCCACAATAACACAATCCAACCCTTTACAAAATGTTCTTTGGGGTTCTTTATAGGAAAAATGGATAGCAGGAGTAGATGTTACACATTAAATCGATTCATTAAGACAGAGTGGCAGATGGTGCTTATGCCCACTCTGCTTAATAGCAATGGGCTATACTTGGTGCTCTGGTTCGACGTCTCTGTTAGGTCGATAGTGACCTAAGATTTTTCTTTGGAGTCCTTTCTGACTATAAGGCAGTCTGTTCTATCTTTTGAAGCAAGTAAGGTGACTAAAGGTCTTCTCGGTTTCGATACCTGCATTATTGCCGCCCTGACAGTCTTTGGAAGCTTTCTGTCAGTGGAGTGGCCTTTGGGAACTCGGGGAGGCGTGAAAACTTCTGCTGAGGGCGTATTGTTCTGAGAAAATGTACTGCTGATGCTGAGAGCAGATATGGCTTGATTCATTTGCTCTTTATCTTCAAACTGCATATTTTCCTTTGACCATGGGATTAGGTCTCAAATATTCAATTAACGAGGCCTTATTCTTATTCATCGATCTCTATTTGTTTCGAGCCTACTAACGTAATGGACTTCTCGTGTTTCGAATCGCATTGAGCGCTGATTATGGAGAAAATAGAGTGTTGGAAAAAATGCGAGAGGGGAGTAGATGATCTATTCCCGCATAATCAAAACTTTCACTTTCCTTCTTCTAAAGGCATACGCTACTTTCTTTGTGAACAGAGACGTGCGTATATGCGGATCCCCCTTTATTAAACTAGCGTATACACAGAGATTTAGATAAGTCATTAAATCTTCACTTAAACCATTCCATCATTTATTTATCAGATATTCAATAAGCAGTAAACATGTGCAGTAAGAACAGAATAACCATCACACAAAGCATCACACATGAACACCAGGATTTTTAGGTGGAAACCCAAATCGGGAGAAAACCACCGCTGCAGTTGCTCAGACTTCAATATTTTATTATAGAGAAAACATCTTACAACATATGTGCTGGCGCAGACTTGACCAGCACGCAGGCACCCACCTGCGCTCGTTTACCAGCCTCTCCTGGAAGGGAGCTCCAACCCCCTGACTCGTTTACCAGCCTCTCCTGGAAGGGAGCTACGACCCCCCGATCTCGTTTACCAGCCTCACCTGGAAGAGAGCTACAACCCCCTGACTGAAGGCTACAACCCTCAGCACCACCTTGGACCACGTTTCATCAATTTTCACACTGGATCCAACCACTTCAATAGAACACAACTTGCAGACCGCAATTCATCATATTTCCAGGCGGACCCCTTTCCATATTTTTAAGCACGAACATACATCATCAACAGATACATATCAAAACGGTCCGGATAAGCGAGAAACACGGCGGCGGAAACCCGGTCGGATATTTCATACCCTTGCTTGACAAGCCCTAGTTGCATACAGCTTTCCCTTCAACGTGTCGGCGTGTATACGGCGTACCGAATCCATACAAACCGGCATGTCGCTTCGATTAATATATTTTGTGCGCGTAACTTTCTCCTTATTTGAAGAGGCTGCGTATTGTTAGCTTCCTCCAGCGTTAAATTTG